>CM046890.1:11296567-11355292 GCA_025688845.1 Cucumis hystrix | reverse complement strand
CCAAGCAGTTTCGTTAGCCACTTCTGAAATTGGGGTTGTACTTCCCTTTGCTCCAATAAGAATTTAAGAGCCTTTTGGTCAGAAATAATGGTGAACTTCCTCCCCAATAAATAGTGTCTCCATTTTTGGACTGAAAGAACTACCGCCATCAATTCCCTTTCATAAATGGATTTGGTTTGGGCTCTTAGGGACAGTTTTTGGCTAAAGAAAGCAATAGGGTGGCCCTTCTGAGACATCACAGCTCCTAACCCTATTCCAGATGCATCCGTTTCAATGGTGAAGGGTAAATTCCAATCGGGTAAAGCTAATACTGGAAGAGTTGTCATTGCTCACTTTAAACTTTCGAAGGCCATAGTTCTTTCCTCACTCCAATTGAAGCCAATTTTCTGTAATAACTTAGTTAGCGGGGCAGCTATCTCTCCATAACTCTTTACAAATCGTCTATAATATCCCATGAGACCCAAAAATCCCCTCAAACTAGAAACATCCTTCGGAATTGGCCAGTTTATCATACTCTTGATCTTCTCTTCGTCTGCCTCTACCCCTTTTTTTGATATCAAATGTCCCAGATATTGTATCAGTGAATGAGCTATAACGCATTTCTTCTTATTAGCAAAGAGTTGATTATCCTTCAATACGTTAAATACCATTCCCAAGTGCTTAGCATGCTCATCAATATCAGCACTGTAGACTAGTATATCATCGAAAAATACTAAGACACGGCGTCTAAGGAAAGGTTTAAATACCTCGTTCATCAGTGATTGAAAGGCTAGCTAGGGCGTTTATGAGGCCAAAAGGCATAACAAGGAACTCATAATAGCCCTCATGTGTGCGAAAAGCTGTTTTTTCTATGCCCTCATCTCTCATCTTTATCTGGTGATAACCAGATTTCAGATCCAGTTTGGAAAAAACCGTCGCCCCATTTAACTCATCCAACAGCTCTTCGATTACTAGAATTGGGAATTTGTCGGACGCTGCCACTTGGTTAAGTTTGTGATAATCAACACAAAACCTCCATCCCCCATCCTTCTTTACTAATAACACCAGGTCGGAGTAAGGGTTGTGGCTCAGTCTAATCACCCCTGCTTGGAGCATCTCCGTGACTAGCTTTTCGATCTCCTCCTGCATATGTCCATATTTGTAAGGTCTTACGTTGACCGGTCTATAGTCGAGTAGAGTGAGAATGCGGTCGTCAATGGCTCTCTTCGGAGGTAAGTTCTTTGGAGTTTCAAAAACATCAGAGTAGTACTTGAGCAAGGATTGAATCATAGGCCATTCTTCCTCATCTCCTTTCTCCTTTGTTTCAGTGTCATACTCATTCTCACTTTCCACCCTATAATTCTGGAACTCCAACAAGAACCCTTGATCTTCAACCTCCCACGTTTTCTCCAATGTTCTGAGAGAACATTCTGCCTTAATCAGAGAGGGGTCTCCTTTCAATACAATCTGTCTGCCTTTAGCCCAGAAAGTCATGGTTAGGGATGGCCAATGAACCTTCATTGTTCCGGTGGTATCTAACCACTGCATTCCCAAAGCTACATCAACATTACCCAGTTCCACTCAGCTACAATTGTTATTTCCTTCAATCTCAGTTCCACTCTTCTACAGACTCCCTTGCCTTTACAACGAGTTCCATCTCCAATGGTCACTCCAAACTGCGTCCCCGGTTCAATGCTTAGCCCTTGTTCCTCCACCACGGACTCATGTATGAAGTTATTTGTGGCTCCACTATCAATGAGGATCACTACTTCCTTTCCTTATATGTTTCCCTTCAACTTCATTGTCCCTTTTGAGGTGAACCCCGTGATGCTTCTCAACTCAACTTCCGTCGTTTCTCCTACATTTATTTGAGTTAACTCCATCACTTCTTCTTCCTCCCCTTCTGGTTGTGCTCCTTCTCCATTGCTCTCTTCCTCGTTGAGGATGAACAGCATTAGTTCCCTTTTTTCCTTCACTTTAGATCGATGTCCAGGGGAATATTTCTCATTACATCTGAAACATAACCCCTTATCCAACCTTGCTCGGAATTCGGTGTCTGAGAGTCTTCTCACTGGTGGCTCACTTTTTGGATAGTTTCCCTATTTTTCTCCGCACTGCCTTGATTCTTGTTGGAACAATCCCCTCTTTAGTGATGTTGCTTGTCCATTCAGCCGTGGCTAATTTCAGCGCTAGCTTCCTGTCATTCACCAGCTGTGCCTCTTTCATACACTCTTCTAAGGATAGAGGGTGTCTACTAATGACTTCTGCTTGCAGGGACGGTTCTAATCCTGTCACGAATGCATCCAAGAGTACACTTTGGGCCATGTGTGGCAATGGAGCTGAATATTGGACGAATTTCTTATCATAGTCGTTATAGGATCCATCCTGTTCTATTCGAATTAATCTGGCGCCCAAACTCTTCTGTCCGGAGTCTCTAAAGAACTCAAACATTCTCTCCTTCAGATCTTCCCATGATTCGACCTTCTTCCGGTGGTTGCTCCAACGGTACCAATCAACTTCGTCTTGACCAAAACTGACCACAGCCACCTTAACCTTCTCATTCTCTGGCAGATTGTTAATGTCGAAGAAATGCTCTGCTCTAAAGACCCACGACCCAGGATTCTCTCTAGTGAGCATCGGCATTTCTAGTTTTTTTGTATTTGTTTCTGTCAACATAAGTTGTTATGGCTTCCCCGGAGTTGTCATTTTCTTCCCATTTTCCCTTTAACTTCATAACCGACCCATCCGAAGTCCTGACTCATCCTTCCTCTTGTAGCTATGGGTTTCTTTCATTTCATCAGCTATACGTTCCATGGTTTTTTTCATTTCCAGCATCATCTCTTTCAAGCCCAGTATCTCCTTTTCGGTCCCATCTAATCTTTCTTCCATCTGTCTTTGCGCCATTAATCTTGTGACCACCCCCAGTGTAGTCGCTCTGATACCAATATGTAGGGAAGCTACAAATAAAACACTAAAAATACCCAACAATGGCAGAAACAGAGGCAGCACTCTGATATATCTTTATTTATATATATGCCAAAAAAAGATTACAGCCACAGTAGTAATAAGAAAGATAACAACAAGACAATATGAAAAGCATACCAACACTCCTATAGCAGCCTACGTAATTTCCCAGGTTTACAGCCGCCTCTCCCTCCAAGGATATTCATCATAAAACCTAGCTATCCCATCCCTACAGAGGTCTATTTATATCTCACCTCACAATTCTCCCCGTGGGCCCCACTCTTACCTTCTATTTCTATTATTCCCTGATCATTCCCTTTTTGAGCTTTTACCATTTTGCCCCTTCTTTTATATGTATGAACGATAGGGGGTCTTACAGTGTCCCATTAATACTAGTAAAATAATTGTATAAGTTTTTAAAAATACTATTGTTGCAATTACAATTGAAAGCCAGGCAATTGAAGGCCAGGAAAAATAGAAATGGAAAGGTTCTGTGGGTCCTCATTTAAAATTTTATTTGAATCATTGTAATCCAACTTATCCTCTTGCTACCATTGATATAAGCCAGAAAAAATTCAGTGTGAAGCCCAGGACAACAATACTTTTAAGCATGTTAAGACAACATTAGTAAAATGAAATTAGAATGGTTCTCATTTCTCCATATGCATTCTTGATATATAAATCGGAAAAAAATTTCATAGCATATTATTCTTCTTTTTTTATTGCTCTATAATATCGTCGACACAAATCAATCACTGCCATTTTTTTTATGATGATGATATTCTAGGGATGGATCCTATTGCCAAACGATTCATGTGGGATGTTATATCCCGAATATCTACCAGGAGAGGAAAGACAGCTGTTATCCTCACCACACATAGCATGAATGAAGCACAAGCACTTTGCACTCGTATTGGGATAATGGTAGAAAAAGATTTTCTTCCTACAATCTAAATCAATTATTGGTTTCAACCCAGCATTCATCCTTTTGCATATTTTCATTTGAAGGTTGGAGGACGGCTACGCTGCATAGGAAGTCCCCAACACTTGAAAACACGATTTGGAAATCATCTTGAGCTAGAGGTACTTCAGGGCATACTGATTCTTGTATATCATCAATAGTTTGATTTTGTTCAACTTTCTACAGGTCAAACCTCATGAAATCCACTCAGAGGACCTGTATAACTTTTGCCAACATATTCGTGAGGGGTTTTTTGATTTTCCTTCACACTCGAGAAGTTTATTGAATGACATTGAAGTTTGTATCGGAGCTATTGAACCCATCACGCCAGAAAACCAATCAGTGTCAGAGATTACTTTGTCTAGGAAAATGTTAACCATAATCGGACGTTGGCTTGGAAATGAAGAAAGGATAAAAACACTTGTATCCTCGTCTACCGCTCCTGGAGTTTTTGGTGAACAATTAACAGAGCAATTGTTTCGAGATGGTACAAAATCATTGTTTGTATTCTTATACGCATCAACTTTTTTTCCTTACTCAAATATAAGTTTTAAAAATATTTCTTTGGTAATATCAGTTAACGAAGATGTTTAGTGTATTTGGCATCCTCTTATAAATTCACACTGTCTGCGGAATTCTTTTCTTTATATAAAATACAAATATTTTATGCAATCTATTAGTTATCTATACTAAAAGTCTCCAATTTTCTTGTATTCATGTCCTCTTAGACAATAATCACATAACGCAAAAACAAATTGAAGAGCTTAAGTTAAATAAAAAGCTAATTGAGGATAATCTAATAAATTTTATAGCTTATTACGAGAAAAAATCAGCTGTCTATTTCACTCATTTATGGTATTGAAGCTTATGTTTGTCTCTCTATGGATTTTGTAGGCAGCATACCATTGCCTATATTTTCCGAGTGGTGGTTAGCGACAGAGAAGTTCTCAGAGATTAACTCGTTTATTCTCTCTTCTTTTTCGGGTGCAACATTCCATGGGTGCAATGGATTAAGTATGAAATATCAGGTATGACCAGTGGCGACTTTCTGCGTATTGGAACATGTTTATGTAACAATCAATTTCAATTTCTATCCCCTTGATAAACTTAGATCACAAGCATGAGATTTTTTAACCATGGTTTCAAATTGTGCATCTCCAAATTTGAACCTTGGAGAGCTATAAACAAAACATCTTGACGTCTCCATCAGGCATTAAGCAGGCATTCGCAGTCGCAAGTGCCCAGGTCTATATAGATTTTAGAGGAAAAATTGTACGTGTCAGTACTTGTTTCATTGTTTGCCTCAAAACCCAACACTAATCTCCTAAAAGGAAGTAACATCTGTGAAAATAATTTTATTAAAAAAAGGTGTAGGATTTAATGCAAGTAAAATAGAGGATTCCCTTAAAAAGATGGTAATTTGCACGTTTTTTGTTCCTTTTTTCCATTTCATGTTTTCGCTAAATCACCATTTCGCATATTATATTGAACTCTTACCCAACCAAGAATAAGCTGAATCAATAACATTAACGGGCATGATATTTTTCATGGTCCTTTTATATAAGATATTCATAATTCATAAGATGTCACATGTTCATTCTTTAATGAAAGCTCGGTTTCTTCCTTATAAATAAAGTGAAGTTGCAAGATTTCTTCAATACAGTTGCCTTATGGGGAGGATGGCCTCTCGCTTGCAGATGCTTTTGGACACATAGAGAGAAACCGGTAAAATCTTTTCATTTCATTATCTCACTATTGCTCCTTGATTGTTCTTAATCTCACTTCCCTCGTCTACCAATCTGATCGATATTCTGTTGTGATGTTTTCTTTCCTCCAGAAAGCAGCTTGGAATTGCCGAATACAGTCTCAGCCAGTCCACGTTAGAGACGATTTTTAATCATTTTGCATCGAATTCTTAACCCGAAAAGTAAAGATGCCATTTCATACTTACATGATGGGCATGTCTCCTCTAATACAAGAAATTTTCATGTGTCATAGCTTGAGTAAATGCAACAATGTTGTATGAGATTGCTTTGGATGTTTCAATGTTGACGATTGCTTATGTTAATGCAAAAATGCATGTTCTTATTAATGTATTCGTACTTTTTAGATGATAGGAAAATAATGTTAAAGATAATCTCCTTTTTAACCTTTATAGAAAGAAGTTTTAACTACAATCATATAAATTGGTAGATGGAGCTTCTGCCCATCATTTTTACAAGTTAGCCATTCAGCTTTATTAGTTTTCTTTTTTTCTTTTTTTTTTGCATATCCAAGCAAAAAAGTCAATTTTTTTTTACAGATATATACTTCATAATGCACTATTGCCTGGCTTAATAATTCTATAAGCCACGTGACTTTTTAGTGGCCTTTTTAAACTATAATATTAAGAATAATAATATTGCCAAATTGTCCACTTTGATCTTCATTTGCATGATTGAGATAGCAAAATAGTTTTAGTTTCACTAATCTCTTCTCCCCTTTTTCTCTTCCTCTCTCTCTCTCCTTCCAACCTTACTCCAAACAGCTTTGGCCTCTCATCTTCATCATCTTTCTTTGAAATATTTCTATACGTAGCCACCAAATCAAAAAGCCCTTTGCATTTGTTTTTCATGCTTGCAAGTTCTGAGCTTAAGGCCCCATTTTCCTTCTTCAACCTCTTGTTCTCGTCCATTAGAGTATTGTACTGTGAAGATGATGAGTTTGATGAGATCGATCTTTGATCTTCATCTACCTCGTGTTGTTGCTTGTTCCTCCATTTCTTTCTTCTTCGTATTTCACAAAGCTTTTTCTTTTCACCCTTTTGAAATTTCTCATTGCAAAACTCCCACCTTGTTGTCGTCACTTTCCGAAATCCCTTCAACAAGAAAAAAAGACACGAATAAAAGAATTTACAACTTGATTAGAAAAGGCTTGAACAATTTATAGTTTTATTTTCCGAAAAAGAAACACAAATAAATCCCTGTTTTGAATGAATAAGATTTATGCCTAGTTTAATTTTCAACTTCCTAGAAATGGTTTTGAAATCTTAGTTGCTTAGTATGTTTCTCAAGTCTGATAACTCAAGAGTCTAAATAAAGAGACCAGCTTAGTGGATTTTATTTAGCCAACCTTGTTTGCTAGCCATGGTGGATCCATAAATCTTTTTTATTGGGGTTTGAACCGATTTTAACATTAGGCTAACTTCTGGTATTAGATTTATACAATAAACATGTTTTTGTGAGAAAAAAGAATTATTATGTAGTAAACAAGTTTTATATGTATAGATTACATAGTAAACAAGTGAAAAAAATTGTTATTTTGTTTGAAATGTACATGATATTATATTTTGGAAAATTAAATAATAATTAGAATTCTTATCACCTAACTTTTGATGACAAAAGAACGTCTAAAAAATGGAACTTTGCAAAGATGCATAAAAGAAGGAAGAATATACAATTTCCATATTTAATGAAAAATAATTTCGATAACAAAAAAAAGGAACCCAAAAAAAATGAGAATGCTTAATTAATACTTAATAGGGATTTTTTAAGGCTTTGAAGTTTGTCTTATTTTGTTTTCATTCCTTTAGATGGGTAACAAATATGATTCATTAATTTATTTGTGAAAAAATTAATTGTCTTATTTTGTTTTCATTCTTTTAGATGGGTAACAAATATAATTCATTAATTTATTTGTGAAAAAGTTAATTAAACATGTCAAATAAAAAAAATTATGATGCAAATTCAAATCAAGTTAGGTCAGACAACTACAAGTACAACTTAATCACTTTTTGGGCCTGAAATATGAATGCAAATCAAACTTAATCAGCAAACTAAAGTTGTGGATGTCAAAATCTCACCTAAAGTCTCAAGTAGGACCAGAAATATCAATTTAGTCAAAATAAAAAAAGATAAGAAAAAAATTCTAAATTTATTATGAACCTGACAAATGAAGTATTAATTTACTTTAAAACTAATCATTATTAAAGTGCTGTGTTAATTTGTTAAAATATATATATTAACCTTTTTTTTTCAATAAATATATTTACTTGTTTCCTGTTTTGGTTTAAAAGAATACAAGGGAAAACAATTATGTGATTGAGATAAAATAAAATACAATTTTGAAAGAGGGGTTTAGGTTGTTAAGTTTTAATTAAAAAATTGGAAAATTAAAAAAAAAATGATAACAACTAAAAATATTTATAAATATAGGAAATTTTTAATAGATTATTATAGAGCAAATAGACATCTATTCAGGGTAAAAAAATTGAAACAAAATTGAATAAGAAAATGAAGTTGGTTGAGTTGAGTTTTGTATTTTAACAAGGTGTTTTCTTTCTTACATTTTCAAATAAGATTAAATTTTAAGGAGAAGATATTATTTATTTAGTTTTTTTATTAGCCTTTTGAAAGTAGTATAGTATTCAAATAAATGGGTGGTGATTTATGAGGCAATTATATACGACCATGAGAAATTGATGGAACTTTAGAATGCAAAATTAACGAGCAAACTCTAAATAGAAAAGTTCAATAGTTTTTTTTTTTTTTTTTTCTATTCTTATATCTTTTTATAAATTAATTTTAGTAGATTCAATTAGACACAAACGTATAGTTTGGGATTCACTTCTAAGGGGTTTCTTTTTTCTTCCTAATACTTCTTAGGTCTAAAAGAACTACCCATTGTAATTACTCCTCTTTTTTTTCTTTCTTTGTGTCCAATAGTGTTTTTTTCTTTTCTATGTAACAAATGGATTAGTTCAACTCGGAACAAACCCATTTAACACAACCAAATTAAGTTGCCCAATTTTACATTACATAATCTTTAAATATTGAGAATTTGAAGAACCAAGAAGATAAAATTAAAGTGAACTTGCTACAAGTTCTTCATCCTTTTTCCTTATTTGCACTGCTCTTTTAATTCTAATAATTGATCATAACTTCAAATTTCCACCTCAAATGTGTAATTTCAACAACAAAAAAATAAATAAATAAATAAAGTTGTATAGCGTATGAAATAGGTAAATAAGAAAAAGACAAAAAGAAAAACGTACATAGGTATTAAGTTGGCGAACAAAGCTAGAGAAATTGGAATGCTTAAAGAGCTTTGGCAAAACATCTTTAGCAAATTCCGCCGTCTGCCAAACCACAAACGCCGTGCCGTCGCTGTTCCACGATATCACGTCGTCCGTCGCCGGATCCTCCACCATCCGGTAAGTCTTCATCAGAAACGGCGCCGGCGTTGACTTTCTCATTCTAATCTCACTCTCCGCCGTCCGCGGCGGCCATGATCCCAACTTCTTCTCCTCATTTCTATAATTATTATTATTACTCACTCCATCCTCCATTCAATACTCAATACACACAGCTGAGATATATATATGGATGAAAAAAAATGGATTTTTATTTTTTTATTTTTTGGTAGATGAAGAATCTCTCTCTCTCTCTCTCTCTTGTGTTTCTCTCTCTGAAGAAATGGATGACCATTTCTATGTTTCTATAGTCAGAAATTCTTCGCTGATCAACAGTTTTTTACTATGTAAACTAATTTTCTATCATGGGTAGAGGAATTCTTTCTTATTCTTTTTTTATATAGAAAATAAAAATTTAATTTAATAACCTAACTTGGTTTTGGTTTTTTATTTTTAAAAATTAAGCATGTTTCCTCTTAATTTCTTATCACATCAGGTTTAAATAAATTTGTTTAATTAACCAAATTTCAAAAATAAAAAATCATTTGTTTTTCAAAAGTTATTGTTTTGAGTGACAAAAAAAGTTTAAATCAAAAAAGATGGATAGAGCTAGTTTTAAAAAAGATAATCGTTTAAAAGGGTAGAAATTTAAAAGGAAAATTTTTAAAAATGGTAAATTTTACAAAATATTTACAATCTATAGCAAATTCTATCTCTGATAGTCATTGATATACTATAGTGACAGAAGACTACCAGTGATAAAATCCAAGCTACTATAGCTTATAAATATTTTAATTTATTTCGTCATTTTTAAAAATATCTTCATAAAAAAATATATGTAACAAAATATTTTGTTATATATGTAAATAAGTTGGCTCCATCTAGTATATTTGAAAACAACCCTTTTTTAAAACTAAAAACTAAAGAAAGAAAGAGTTAGCAAATCTAAAGTAAAATTTTAATCTGGGGTGGGGTGTTTATCTATTTATATATTCATTTATTTCTGGTTCAGTGTTGAAAAATAACTTTGCTTGTTTTGAAAAAAAAATTTAAAAATTTAGAGAAAAAAAAGATGTGGTTAGTTTTTGATGATGTGTGTTGTTAAAGCTTTGGGAATAGATGTATAATTTTATTGATTTTGATACGTGTTGATTAGTTTATGGAATTTATTGCTGCTGTTTTATAAATGTATATATATATTTGTCTTTGACTCATTCATATTGTTTGTGTTTGACTAAACATCTTTGTCAAAAGTGTGAGTTGGAGGTTTTGTAGAACTAAAGACTTTCTTCAAGGTTAAACTATAGTTTGTGTTTGGAATTTTGAGAATGATGGTATTCAATTTAATTTTTTAATTCTAGAGGGTTTCGAATTGTTTAAACAATTTTCAATTCTTTATAATTTTTTTGGTTAAAATGTCAACACAATTTAAGTTATGGTTAATTTTAGATAAATTGGCATAAGGCATGGATGAATAAAAAAGGAAAAGAAAAAGTTGGTTCAATTGTGCAAGGCAAAGTGAGCCCAGTGTAAAGAAAGATGGCATGGGCCATCAGGCATACCCTCTTAGTAAAAAGTTTCAACTAAATGATAAATGTCAGTGTGATTAAGCGATCAACTAAAGAACTTTGAAGAGAATGCTACTATATACAATGTTACAATAAACCAAGCTTGAAGAAGAGGTCTTTGTTTTAGTTGTTTTCAACTAAAGTTCCAATCATGTTTGATTATATCTTTTATCATTAATTATTTAATTATTTTTAGGAGAATATCGAGACGGGCCCTAATAATCAAGGACAAATGAAAAACAAATGAGAAACCAGATATTAACTCATTGTCAGCTAATAGCTTACTATGATATCCAAACAACTAAACAAAAAAAAGCAGAGGTCATAACTATTAAGACCTAAAAGCCTTCTTGAAGTATTGGTAAGGAATTTTGCATAAACAATTGCAATGCAAAAGGAAAGGGGAAATATTAAAATAGTATAAGAATGCGAGAAGGTGATACACACTTAAATTTTGTGTATTTAACCTTACATTTAGAGTTATTTTTATTAGATTTGATATGTTTGCTAGTGTATTCTAAGACATTTTTATGAAATTAAGTGTTAGAAAGCAAAATAGTCAACTCGTGTTAAGAAAATGAGAGAAAAAGTCAAGTTGCTTAAACGGACAAGGCAACACAATTGCGCATTGCCACGACACTCCATACCCGAGAGCACCAAAAATTGAATGTAGAATTCGAGTGAGAGCTTTTGTAAAGAGATAGTTTGAGGATAGTACTTAATACCTAAAGAAACTCTAAATTCAATAGATTTTGGATCAATTCAAGCAACACTCAAAGATTTGAGCATATTTGAAGCTAAAATTTTGAGGTAAGTAAGTTAAGAGAATTTAGAGCAAGTTTGTCAAATAAAAAAAATTCATTTGATGAATGAATTTTTAGTTCTTCAAATCAGAAATGAAATATAGAAACTTTGAATAAGCAGGTAGCTGCAAGCTAAGGACAGATAGTAAGTTCTTGGTAGGCATCCTAACACTAGGCGAGGTGAGTTGTGCGGGCACTCAAGTGTTTTGGAAGGTTAGCACACGAGCAAACAACGTCACTACACATGGTGTGGTCTGCAGCTGAGGATGTGTGCACAGGTTGAAGCATGCAACATGGGCTTGTGCATGCAACAAGGCACTTAAGAGGTTAGTTGGGTGTGGTTAGGCGGCCAAGGTGATGTTGGGTGCTAAGTCAGACATGGTAAGGAAAATGGGTGTACAGCCTAGAATAAAGCTTGTGACGATGCCAAAGAGGTTAGCACATGTAAACCCTAAACTTATTATTTCCATAGAATCTCGAAGTTAGAAAGAAAGCTAAAGATTATAGTTGTTTGTTTGGTGGCAGCTTAGGTGGCTTTGTTAAGGAAAAGTTGACTGAAGTTTTGCCTAAATGTTAAGGCTTAAGGTTGGTGGCGAAGAGAAGGAAAGAAAGGAAGTGGAATTTTGGCTAAATGTTGGTGAGCTAAACATTTTGACATAGTGATAGGTGGTCAAGGATGCCTTATGAACCTCCAAAGGCATATCTTAAGCTGCCAAGTGCCAAGGCGCCAAGACAAGCTTCATGTGTGTTGCAGTCAAAGATTTCAAAGGAACCTTTATGCGTTTTGGAAGCAAGCAAAACAAGGCTAGGTGTCATGAAAAATCCAAGTAAGGAGCCATACTAGGTGAGCCATTCAGCCAAAGGCAAGTCAAGAATTATGAGCTTAGCTAGGTGGCAAGAGGACTTAAGGCATGCAACATTGCTTGTGAAGGGTTTTTTAGAGCCAAGTGGATGTACTATGCGAACAAGGTGACCCTAAGCGTTCAAAGGAGGTCAGCGAAGTGGAGAAAAAGTGTCAAAGACATGCAAAGACTCGAAAAATGACAAGCAGGAGAAGGAACTTTTTCATTTTGATGATTAGATTAAAAGTTATAAGCTCTGGAAGTTTACTAAAGTTTATGGAATCAAACAGGTTTCTAGGCAAGGTTGAAGGTTGGCCGGGTGACAAAGAGGTCAAGCGTTGTGTTTCGCTTTTGAAGGTAAAAAGGCTTTCTGGACTTAATAACATGCACACAAAATGGCCAACGACACACACCCAAGTGGCGTGGGGCACGCACCTAAGCCATGCAAAAAACCGTGTGCGCGTAAAACGTCAAGATGCACACAGAGGAGGGCACAACACAGTGTTCATGTGATCATGGGGTGCATGGTGTCACAATCACAATATTTCAAATACGAGAGGGCGATTGTGCGACACTTGTTTTAACTCAGTGAACAAGTCAGTCGTACTAAATCCAAAAGTCACGAGCAAACTCACAATATGATGTAGCCTCCCTTCATATTTTGAGAGAAAATGGTATTAAGAAACGTGCGAGAGAAAGAAAATCATTTAAAACATCATTAAAGAAAGCATTAAAAACTGTTAATTACAAAAAAGACTTAAATTGCAAGGAGTATGACAAGGCTTGGTAAGGGATTCAACTAGTGGGTCTCTCTTATAGAACATTTTAAACATTTTAGGTTTGACAGGCTTGCATATGAAAAGTGCAAAAGGTCACACACAAGGTAGGGACATCTAAAGGAAAGCAATAGACTAGACTAAGTACAAAACATAAAGATAAGGTGGTTTGAGGATGTTTAGGCATGCGACCATAGGCAAACCACGCTCTGGACAAGCATGCTCATGACACGTGGCATGCCTAGTGCGCAAGGCTAGCATGCGACTAGGTTCTTGGGCGCCTGTATAGGTGCCCATGCTGCCTGTTGCCCATGTCCAACGGCCAGTCGTGCCATGATACCATTTTTTAGCTGTTTAGGTATTTTTTGGAATTTTTTACTTAAGTTTGGATATTTTCTGATCTTAGAGGATTAAAATATGTTTAAATTTTCTAATTTCAAGCAAGAGGAGATTGAACAAATTTATAGGCCAAGGATTTAGCTACCACCTATGAGTAACAAAAATGAATTTAAAATTGATTTTTAAACATGATTTACTAAGTTATGTTTAAAACATGCTTTAAGTTAAAATGTTTGAGTTGTACATGATTTATATAATTGATTTCCAAAGCATGAGTTTCAAGCTTAGAAAGTATTTGAAAAGAATGAGTTTGATATATAAGTTTAATGAGAATGTTCTTTGAATATGAGATTTATGAGCAAGCACATATATGTTGAGTTATATGTTATTTAAGCAAAGCTTGATTTGTAGGTTTGAGGCATGTTGCATGCAAGAGATTTATATAACATGTTGTTTTAGTTTGAGATAATGTTTTAAGCATGAGACTATTTGAGTATGTTTTAGTTTATACCTAAGAGTTATCTAGAGATTTATGGCAACCTTATGGGAAAATTTTTCCTATGCACAAAGGTCCTGTGATAAGGGAATTCAATAGATTCCTAGAGTTTCCATCATTGTGACTAGGTAGAGATGAGTGTCTCTTCAAACGCCTAGATTTTTCATCTCATAGTAACCATTACGATATAGAGCACTACTGATGCCTAGATTTTCATCTCGTAAAGTACAGAGATTCAGGGTATAGCAAGAGAAAGAGAAATATGTTTGAGAAAGTTATTTAAGTTTGAGAATTATGTATTTGCTTTGCTTAAAATGTATTTGATAAATTGTTTACTACTTGTTGATTTGTAAAGCATGTTTTATTTTAAAAGCTAGTTACTCACCAAGCATTAGCTCATCCTTTCCAAAAATGTTTTCTTACTTTTCAAGTAGAGACCATGGATCCAACATCTGACTACATTTGCCTATTTGCTAGTGTATTTTGAGTTTTATAGTAGTATGTCTTGTTCTATTTGTACTTATTGTTTGCACTTGAGTTAGTTGTGGATTGTAAGTGTTAGTTTTTTAGTCATATGAACTCTAGTTTGCTTTTTTCTACATCTATAAGATCTTGATCAGGTTCTAAGCCATGTGACAAGAGCTAGTTATGCGATGCGATGAGATTGCGTGCAATGGAAGCCGTTGATTGGAAATTTTGTAATGTAACCTACATTTCGTGTTCTAGCTAAGTGATGAACTAGGAGATGATGTGAGCTTCCTTCACAATGAAGTAGTGGACGTCATAAAGTCAGTGAGTTAATTTGAGTTTGTCGTCCAACTGTGTTCAGGATAAAAGGTGGGAGTAACACATGGTGTTTTGCTATTGGATGATTTTCACCACCAGGCATAAGCAATCATTTTGGCATGGAAAGTTCACCGGAGAGACTTATAAATAATAGAAGTCTGACCATTGTTTAGAACTATTTTCGCCTTGTGTTTACTTAAGAAAGAGTGTTGGAAGAATTTCAAAAATTTCAGTGAACTTCCACAAGCTCAAATTTGGCAAGAATTTGCAAGGAAGTGCCAGAAATTTGGCTAAGAGCTCCACGAGAAGAAGGTTACCAATTGTGAGTGGTTTCTTCTTAAAACATTTTCAAACTAAAAGAATTTTCATTGTATTTGAATCCTTAAATATATTTCTATTGAATTACAGAGTTTCACGATTTTTCTTATGTTCTCAAATTCTTAAAATGGATTTGGTTTACAAATGAATTGAATTTGAAAATGAATTACATTGTTGTGATGAAATGATCTTTGGTACCCTACGCGATGAGATTCCTCACACTTGCTATGTGTTCTAGTGTGGGATGCTCTATCCTTGCTGTGTGATTTAGGATAGGATGCCCTATTCTTGTTATGTGACCTATAATAGGATGCCTTATACTTATTGTGTGATCTAGTATAAAATATTTTTTTCTTGTTGTGTGTTCTAGCATTGGAAGACGCATTATGCATAATGAAATTTATGAAAATTAGTGTACGCGCGCGTTGAGGTTACTCCGCACAGTCGCAACTCAGCAAAAGAGTGTGGTAAACACTTGAGCTGAGGAAGGTACAAAGATGTAATTAAACATGCAGAATGATTCTGCGATATAATTCATAGGACGCATTATGTGAATTTCCTTCTTATGTGATATAACTTTGATGAATAATTTCCAAGGAAATGGTTTCTATATGATTTATAAATACTTGCCAAAAGTTTTGAATGTGCGAATCACCTAGTAAAATAAAATGATCTGATTCGAACTCATATTTTTATTGGAATGCTTACGTATTTATTTATATCGCACGATTTTGTGAAAAGAGTTGCAACGTGTTCTGGCGTAAAGTTACTTGTTAAATATGTTGATGAAAAACCCCACTCACTAGACACTTTTGTCTAATCTTTCAAATGTTTTTGTTTTACCTCACACAACCCCCAAGTAGTGAAGGACATCCAGCATTTGACTTGTCGTCTTGATCGCCTGTTGTGTCATACATAAGGTGAATCATCTTGGTAACAACTACTGTCAGCTCGCATAGCATGTACGGTTAGACAAGCAGAGTGAAGTATTATTTTGAGACTTGTATATTCACTTCGTGAAAACACTTTGGTACTAATTCAAATGTACTCTTTTATTTAAATATCTCAATAAAGTGTTTGTTATTCTAAAGTTGTTACCATTAAAGTTGATTGTTGTGTTTATTTCGCTTACTAGGCGTCAGCATGTTTTCTTGTGGAGAGATACGCGTTGGGTGTTTAGGTGGTCATGCCTCTACATGATTGCATGAAGTGACTTGGGGCGGGGCATGAAAACATCGAACTTGTTGTACTTTATTGTTTAAACACTTTATTATTATGTAAAGTTTGTTTTAAGTTTTCGCTATATGTGTAAGTTTCCTGTTGTTATTAGTAATTTAAGTTTAGTTTCAGTTTTATTTCTAGTAGGGGCAACATGTATCGTTGGAAGGAGAACTGTATATATTGGCTTCACGCCATCTCTTGGGCTAAGAGAAGGTGGTCTGGGAGGGGTGTAACAGTGGTCTTTTGAGTGATTTGTACTTGTGGTTGTGTATGTCTATATAAGACTTCTAGACTTGTTGTTCTTAGTTTGGGCTACACTACTTTTCTATATAAAGTTTATTTCAGATTTTCATTGTTTATGTTTGCATATCTAATGTTTAGTTCAGGGTTAAGTTTAGTCTCAGTTTTATTATAATAGTTGTTGGTTTCATGTCGTCTGTTGGGCTAAGAGAAGGTGGTCTTGGAGAGGGTGTGGCAGCACATGTGATAGCAAGCCCACCACAGGACCCATGTGCCAGCAAGCACCACCTGTCATGCCTATGCAATAGCAACGTTTGCGTGCCTATGAGTTGTTTTTTATATTTTTGAAGTTCTAAGCTAAATTTATTTATTTTCTATTACCAAGGGGATTAATTGAGGATTAAATTTCTAGTTTTAGGATAAGAGGAGATTGGGCAAGTATACTAACCAAGAGAAAGTTAGCCTAAGATGTGAGTGACAAATGATTTCAAGTTTCCTATAAATATCTTGAAAGCATGATTTATAAGCTTAAGAATTTGATATGTTTCCCTAAATACTTAGCATTGTTTTGCTTTAAGCATGAGAAGTAGCCAAGCTTTGAGTAAGCAAAGTTTGAGTTAAAAGAAAAAGTATTTTTACTGGCTATGAGATGTTTTAAGCTAATACTTTATATCCAAGAATTCTATGATGATTATTAAGACCCATTGGGAGTTAGTACTATGTACATATAGGAGAGTTGTGTTGTTGTGCTGAGAAGCTCTATAACAGCGAAGAGGTTGTGAGTACTATACAGTTGTATTACAACATGGACGTCAGGAGTACTCTAGGCATGTCCTACTACGACGTGGTTATTAGACATTAGAGGTAGTATTGGACAGCGAAGACGTAGTTACAACCAAACGTGTCATTCGATAATGTTTGTGTTTCCTTGAAACAAATAGGTAAACTACTTTCACGCCTTTTCTTGTTTCTTGGGTTATCGATTCAAGAGCCTCTAATCACATGACTAGTTCATCTCAACTGTTGTTTCTTATTCTATTTCCTATAAAAATAATGAAAATCATAATTGTCGATAGAAGTTTATCTTCTATTACAGGCAAAGGAACTATTAAACTAACTGACACAATTTCTTTACATTCTATTCTTCATGTTCCTAACTTGGTCTATAATCTCTTATCTATTAGTAAACTTGGTAAAGATTCTAATTGTGGTGTCAATTATTTTTAACCTTATTGCTTGTTTCAGCATCAAGACTCGAGAAGAAAAATTGGAACTACTAAAATGTTTGATGGTCTATATTACTTCAATTAGGTTTTTCTAAAAAATAATTAAAATAACTCAAGGTCTTAGTAGTATCAGATCTCTTACGAATCATGAACAAATCTTGTTGTGGCATCAAGGCCCATGTCATTACATTTTCTAAATTTCAAAAGTAGCAAATTTAAAAGTGAATAGCCGTTTGATATATCTAATTACTCGTTATATTTCTCATATTTGCAATATACAAAAAAATGTGTTATGGACTGTTTTTTTCTATAAAAAAATTTGTCATATGATGCAATTTCCCTTAATTCATAGTGATGTTTGTGGTCCATCTAAAGTTTTGAGTCATTATGGTAAAATTTGATTTGTCACTTTTATTGATAATCATACGTGTCTATCTTGGGTTTATTTAATTCAAAAATATTTAAGGTGAGATTTAAAAAAAAATTCTACAATTTCGTTGAAACTCAATTTCAAACTAAAATCAGCATTTTACAAACTAGCAACGGTACTGAGTACTTCAATGAATACTTGAGTGATTTTTAAAGGAAAAAATGCAATATACAACAGTGCACTTATCGAGATATCCCTCGATAAATTGGAATTTCTTAAAAAAAAAAAAAAGCACTTACTAGAGGTTGTTGCCATAATTTTTTCAATGCATGTTTCTAAGTATTTATGGGAGAACACTATACTCACAGCTACTTACCTCATAAATAGAATGCCTAGTAAAATCTTAAGTTTTAGAACACCTCTTCAATCTCTTCAAAATGTTTTTACAGCATGTGGCATACATTTTGATTTGCTGATAAAGGTTTTTGCTTGCATTACATATGTTCAAATACCGATCTTTTTAATCCAAACTATATCATAGGGCTATTAATTTTTTTTTTTTTGGGCTATGCTGCAACTCAAAAAGGTCCAAAATCTTTAATTGCCAAACAAAAAAACATTATGTGAATATGGAAGTTTCTTTTTTAGAAAATCGACCATATGTTTACCCAAATTCTCTTCAAAAGGAGAAATCAAATGTAGACGATAATTTTTGGGAACTATCTGAGTCCACTCCTAATGTCATTCATCCTAATGTCGATGTTCTTAGTCTTGTCATTCATCTTAATGTCGATGTTCTTAGTCCATTGTTGTCCAGTTTAGAAACTTCTCATTTACGGGAAAAAAAAAAACACTACAAAATGACTCTATAGGTTGGATTCTTGAGTTCAAATTTTGTACTGAAAACGCAACCAATCAAAGGGATAAACACCAAAAGAGTTAATCATATGCAAAACGAAATTGAAAATTTGAGAAATGATGCTGAAAATCTCTCTTTTTTTCTCAATGATGAAAGGTCTAGTAGTCTTTCTACTCCTCATTCTTCAAATGTTTAAAATATCATATCGATTATTTTTTATTTTGAGCTTCCTTTTGCCATTAGAAAAGGTACTCGAGCTTGTAATAAATATTCCATTGCCAATTATATCTCATATGCAAAATTGTCAAATAATCATAAAGTATTCATGTCTAGGACAGACAATTCATTTGTTCCAAGAAATATACAAGAAGCACTAAATAATCCCAATTGGAAACTAGCAGTTGAATGCACTGTAAAACAAAGTTATTGTACTTGGGAAATAACAAACTAGTCCAAAGATAAAAAAGTTGTGGGATGCAAATAGGTGTTTACAGTAAAGTGTAATGGAGATGGTAGCATTGAAATAAATAAGGCAAGATTAGTAGCCAAATGCTTCACTCAAACTTATTTGATTGACTATCAAATGACCTTTGCTCATGTTGCAAATTAACTTCATCAAAATCCTTTTGTCCCTTGCGACTAACTTAGATTTGTCACATCATCAACTTGATGTTAAGAATGTCTTCCTCAACTATGATTTAACCAGGATTTGAAATGAATTTTGGAAATAGTATAGATTAAAAATTAAAGAAGTCATTATATGGCCTTAGGTAGTCTCCAAGTTCTTGGTTTGAATATTTTTAAAGAGTAGTCATTATCTATGGATACCTTCAAAGTCAAGTAGACCATTCCATTTTCTTTAAACACTAAAGGATAAAAAATCAGTCATTCTAATTGTGTATGTTGATTATATCATTCTCACAAGTGATGAAGAAGAAGAATTAGTTGAGGTAAAGAATAAGCTTGCATGCGAGTTTCAAATCAAAGACTTAGGAGCCCTAAAGTACTTTTTAAGGATGTAGTTTGCCAAATCTAATAAAGATATTTTAGTTAATGAAAGAAAATATGTTATTAACTTACTTCAAGAGACAGGTTTAATTGGTTGTCAAACAGCAGAAACTTCTATTCAATCAAATCTGAAATTACAAGTTGCAAAGGTTGAAGAAAAAGACAAAACCAGATACCAAAGATTGGTGGATAGACTGATATATTTATCTCACACACGTCCAGATAATGCATTTGCAGTAAGTATATTGACTTAATTCATGCATTCACCTAAACCCATTCATTTCGAAGTAGTGTATAAAATCTTAAGATATTTGAAAGGAACGTTAGACAAAGACATTATTTCAAAAGCATGACAATCTTCAGGCTGAAGTATAGATAGATACAGATTAGGCTAAAAGTAAGATCTACTTTTGATTATTGCTTGTATGTTAGAGGGAACTTAGTTACATGACATAGTAAAAAATAAAATGTAGCAGCCAGAAGTGGTGTTAAAGTAGAATTTAGAGCCTTGGCACATGGAATTTGTGAAAGTATATGGATTAATAGGATACTTGTGTTGGGTTTTATGTCCTAAAACTCGTAAATAGTAAGTGTAATTCGTTGACCGTCATTAATAAAGTGTTATTTTTATAATTTCAATAAAATGCTATTGATTAATTATTAGCTTTATCTTAATAACCTAAATTCAATAAACTAACATTATAAGTTGTTTGATGAGTCATGAACTGTATGTAAATACATATAAGGATCAATGTTCAAGATAAAGCTTAAAGGGTCTATAGTATAGGGATAAGCTTGGATACCTTATTTTGGTAACATTATGCTTGATACAAATGTATTGATCCAATGCATTCGTGTAGGTGGCATGTAAATGAGAGTATCCTATGCAATGAGTTTACATAAGATCGGACCACGAAATTGTAACCACTAGATTTAACCTCATTAACTAGTTAGATTTTTATTTCATTAGAATGGCCTAGGTAACTTCGTCTTAATCCTAAGTGTATTATTAATTCATGTTCGCGAGGAATTGTCCTTTGATTTGTACGGGTGAGAGAGACCAATTTGCCAACTCAAGACCGAGTATGGAACTGAAAACATAATCATAGAAGATAAAATTCACTCCTTCTCGACTTTAGGGTAAGTAGATGAGTGTTCCCTTAAATGGTGTCTCCAGGACTTGAACAAATGGTCCTACCCTCTTTATGGCACGAGAGAGATTTCTGTTGTTCATTAGAGGAGCATTGGTATATAAGAACTAAGAAGTAACCCAAGGGTAAAACGATAATTTGATCCAACTGACATTACAAACACTTGTGAAGGATTAACTTATTGTTATTGGTCTATATTCGCGGATACAGAAATATATCTACAGTGAGAAGAGTTTAGCTGCGAATCTTTAGTGGAGTATACACACAATTAACGAATATTTATTAATGTGGTTAATGAGTTTAGCCAACTAATCTATTATTGTAACTTATGATCTGTAGGTCCATTAGGTCCCTTTCCTAGCCCATAGAAGATAATGAGATTAATATATATTGATTGTAATTTGAAATGTTCAAATTTATTTTGTGAATTAATATAATGTATGGTGATACATTATAATGTAAAGTTTATATTTTAATTAAACTTTATAATATAAATTTAATTTCGTGGTCTTTTCAAAAATAGAACAAAGCGGTAAAATATTTACATTGTATAGAACAATTTTGAAAACGAAAAAGACCTACAAGCCCACAATGGAAAATACAAAAAATGTCTCGCGATTAATTGGCACCCAACGTGCATAATATATTTGGTAAACCATCGTTTAGATTTGGCTATTCTTTACTAGATGGTCGTTTAGATTTGACTATTCTTTACTAGATGGTTGTTTAGATTTGGACTACCCAAATTCAAGATTCTTTGATATACAATCGTTTATATTTAACTATTCTTTTGGTACACGATCGTTTAGATTTAATCTTTCAAATTTAGGTAGCCAAATTTAAACAATTTTTTTCAAGATTAATTATTAATTGTTTGTATTTTTAATTATTTCAAAAATCAAAAAACACGATCACACACTTCTTACTTTATGTATACAACTCCAAACTAATTGAAACCACATTCAAAATTATGCCTTCTTGAAGGCTACTCAAAAAAAGATGATAGGTGGTTTAAAAATAGATTGAATAATAGGAATAACACCTCCCTAACTCGTGAATAGAAAGACTATTAAATGTGAAAAGTGATTGCAATAGGGAAGTGAAAGATCTTATATTAATTGCATTAAAACCAAAGTGTATGTTTAAATTTAAACAATAAAAAGTCCAAAATAAATAATAATAATTTTGAAAACATTAAACTATCAGAGAAAATGGCTACGTTTTTCAAAAATAGAACAAAGCGCAAAAATATTTACACTGAAATCGGCTTGGATTGGGTTGGGAGATATTCTCAACCTAACCCATATTTTTGGATTCTAATCCAACTCAACCCAACCCGTAAAATATGGGTTGGAATAGGTTGGGTTATCGGGCTGCATAGTTTTTTTTTTCTTTTTTTCGTTTCTAGTTTCTAATGGTTATAGAAGTTCAAAATTGTTACATTTAAATTTCAAACATACATACTTCAAAATTTTATACAATAAATTCAAAGTTTATATACCTAATTTGTTTTTATTAAATAATATATATATATATATATATATATATTAGGGACATTTTTAAAAATAAAAAAATAAATTAAAATATTTACAAGATATAGCAAAATTTTGGATTCTATCAATGATAGTCTTCTATCACTATAGCATATCAATGACTATCAGTGATAGAATTTGATATAGGTTGTAGGTATTTTGTAAAATTTGCTATTTTTGAAAATTCTCCTATATTTTATATATATATTATATTAATTCGGGTTGGGTTGGGTTGAGCCGAATTTTTGAACCCACCAACCCGAGACCCAACCCAATCCGAAAAAATAAAAAAAAAATTAACCCAACCTAACCCAATCCAACCCTTATAATTTGGGTTGGGTAATCCGGGTTATTCGGGTTCAACCCATATTCTTACACCCCCTACTTGTAACCAATCTAAACAATCTCGTAGTAAGTTTAAACGATCTTGCACCCTTATACTAAGTCTAAACAATCTTGTACTCAACCTAAACAATGTAGTACCCTTGTACTTAGTCTAAATGATATTGTACCTAGTCTAAACGATCTTGTATCTAGTCTAAACGATCTTGTACCAAATTTTAACGATCTATTAGTGATAGTGGTCTATTTTTTGCTCTCTGGGATAGACAATTAATCGTTTATATATTGATATACGATCATTTAGATTTTGTATCTATATCATTTAAATCTTCTACCCAAAAGAAAAAAGAAGATGAGAAATGAAGAAGGAAGTAATTATAGAGGAGAAAATGAAAAAATTAGTAAATATCACATAAATAATCATAATATTGTAAATAAGAAATAATAATACAAATAAATTAATAATATGAAGAGGAGATGAATAAATCGCAAAGAAGAGGTAGAAGAAAAAGAAATGAAAAATCGTCTGCATTATTCATAGACAAACCTAAAATTTATGAAAATATCATGAACTTTTTTATTTTGTTACACGAGTCACGAGTCGTAAATATTTTGGTACTTTATTTTGATACTTTGTTATATTTATGAAGTTTAGGGAATGAAGAGTATTTTTCATGTAAAAATACCATTTTTCATGTAAAAATACCATTTTTCATGTAAAAATACCATTTTTATTTATTTTTCCAGCAGGCAATGAAGTAGAATGAGAAACCAAAGAACCCAAATGTAGGCCAAATTAATGATGGGGCATAAGTGAATCTAATCCTTTTCCTATTTTGTAACTTTTTTTCTAGTTCTACTCATTTATGTGCATGAATGAAATTCAATATTTGGAAAAATACTTGTGGCCCAATTACAAACATGCCATGCGAAGAAATTTTGATTTTTTTTTTTTTTAACTAAGTTATTAGTCTATCACAATAATGGATCATGAATATAATCAAGTCTACACCTAATTATTACTCTAATCGAGCAAGCTATCAATTCTCTTGAAATTTGAAAGTAGAAGAGAATCAATAAATTTTGTTTTCTAAACCGTATCATCAGCTTTGTTTCAAAACCGAGTTAAGGTTTGTTTAATTAAAAAAAAAAAATTAAACATTTACCGTTTCATTTATTAGTTTGAAATCGAGAACGTAAGTGACTCAAAATGGTAAAAAATGACCATATCTCAAAGTTCAAGACATACAAAACAACATAGACAAGGTGACATGTCATCTTTTAAATATGTAAAACATGCAAGGAGACACTCATTACAAAATACATTTTTTTTTAATATATACTACTTTTATACTAAAAGAAAATTCAAAGTGGAATGAATGGTCAGTCAAGATCTATTACCATACCATTATCATGTCTTTTAATTCTAACACATTGCATTAACAAGTGTCCAAGTATCCAACATATGTCAAACACAAAGTATGCTAGAAAAATTGAAGCGTTTGTGCTTAGGTTTTAGAGAAAGGATAGAGGGAAGAAAGAAACAAGATGGAGTGAGGTAAAAGGTGAAAACAGAATTAAACTTCAAATTAAAATTTTAAAAATCTACCCCATCCAAATAAAATTATTATAAAATTAGTAAAGATTTGTCACCTCAATAAAAACTTATGGACGCAACATGTCACATCACTCCGTCAACTAAAGGTTAAAATAACTTCAAGAACCATATAAAAAAAAAATTTCAAACCTCAAAAATGATATCCCTTCTATACTTAAGAAATCAAATAAACACTAACTGAACTTATGGAACAAAAAATGTATTTTGCCCTAAATTTGGTGTCATAGAACCTTATATGTGTTTCTGAAGTTCAAAACATATTAAATCAATCAAGAACCTATAAAATACAACTAAAAATGCATAAAACTACACCAATATGAAAGTTCAGCTTGCAATTTAACACTTCTTTCTCTGAAATGAATGACCAAACTTTCTCAAGCAGACACAGAAACAAAGCCTGTAAAAGAGGCAAACTAAGAAGAATGAGCCCCAAATCCAGCAAAACAAGACCGAAAGCTTGATGAGTAAAGGATAACAGTAAGCAGACAGCTATTAGTTGAATAAAGATTTAAATACCACTTTGGTGGTTGTACTTTTAGTTTCAATTCATCATGGTCCTTTTAAAAGATTAAAAAAAATATCAATCTTTGAAAGTTCAATAACAAAAATGAATCTAAGTTGGAAATATAAAAATCAAAGCAAACATTTAGACATTATAGAAACTAAAATAAATCAAAGTTAAAAGCATAAAAACCAAAACAAATATTTCAAAAATACAGGGATAAAAGATAAACCAAAACTAAAATTATAGGGACCAAAGTAGTATTTAAACCAAGAATAAACTAAACAGTACCAAAAAATAAGCATATACGTAACACTTTTTATGTCTTCTACAACAATGTTTATGCATGTGAATGTGCATTATATTTTAACAGGTTTAACTTTGATGATCAAGAGCCAAATAGAAAAATAAATTTCTCATGTATAATTGAAGGAATCGAACCTTAGTCATCCAAAAACTACAATCAAAAGGAATTTGAGGATGAACCATATCAGTCAAAGTCATACGAACAATGAGGCAATGATTGCCTGTTTCTGCACATGAAGAGTGTTTTTTTTTTTTTTTGGTTGCCCTTTTTTCAACTCTGTATCTAAAATCTACAATGTAAAATTTGAATGTTACAGGACATGAAATATTATAAAAGCAATTTTTTTCCATTTGGCTTATTAATTAATACAAATGAAACAAAATTGAAGGCAGAAGAAGGGCAATTAACTTAATAACCTCATTTGTTTGACACAATAAATTCTCTGTACTCGCTCTTCATTTTGACTCCAGGAATATTCCTACATAACAACCATTAAAACGGAACATTGGTTAGAGCTAGACCACCATGAGATAAATATCTACAAGTCATATAATTGTAGAGAAGTTATCGCTATTTTTGTAACAAAGTGCTTGAATCCTTACGGCATAAGGTTTTCAAATCATGTACGATGTTCGATATAGAATTTTTTTTTATACATTATACTTGCCTCCTCATAATTTCTTTGATATTTTCACTCTATTTTTTAAAAAAAATACATTGTGTTTTACCTAAAGCAAAAGAAAAAATTTTAACACTTCTCTTTTTAGTTTTAATGATTTGTGATGATTTCATTTTCCCTTATTAAGCATTTTGAATGTTATTATTATTATTTTTTGTTACATGAATTTACCTCTATCTATCAGCTTAAGCTTTTGGGTTAATCGGTGATTTAAAATAATATCAGAGCAAGTGGTTGGTCCTGTGTTCAAACTCCTGATACCATCTTAAATCACCAATCGACCAAAAGCTTAAACATATGAGCGAAGGTAAATTTAATATTGTATCATTAACATTTTTTAACTCCTCTTCTAGAGTCTGTTTCCTTTTGAACAGTTTTGTATCTTTTCATAATACCACTGAGAAGTTTATAGGTTGTCAAACATCTATACATACACACAGACATACACTTTTTCTAGTTTAAATTGTTTAGTAATTTACTTTTAGAAACAAAAAACAAAAACAAACAATTTTTTTTTTTTTCACAATCTACCTTCAAATATGTTTTTAGAACTAAGCAGATTCATCACGCTGAGGTTTTGAGTGTTTTGATTCAGCCCAGCTAATATCTCCATTATGATACTCATTATCCAGAAGTTAAAAGGGTTATTCCTTCCAAGACTTGAACGGGGGTAGTTTTATTGTTTCTTTTGAGTTGTTCTCTTCTTGGGTACTTTCTCTAACCCTATTTTCAGAAGTTTCTGATGTTCAGTTGCTTTTATTTTCTTCTTTTTGTTAGAAAACACAACTTTCATTGAGAGAAAATGAAAGAACACAGAGCATACAAAAAAAAACCCTCAAAGAAACAAGGTTCAGCAAACTAAAATATATCCTAAGGAATAGTCACAAAAGACTTTGAAATCCAAGTCCAAACGGAGACATAAAACTTCACGGTCACTAGGGTCCCTCTCCAAATCTCTAAATACTCTTTTATTTCTCACCATAACACCCACAGAATAGTGCACGCCCCTGCTTCCCAAAGAATAAAGATGTCATTTTTTAATGAAAAGTTCAATATCTTTTTTTAATATTTAAAAAATAAATAAAAAATAAAAAATAAACCTAAACTAAGTCTCAGATGTCATATTCAAGAAGTGAAAACTGAAGGACAAAAAGAAAGAAAAAGAAGAAGAAAAGAAAAATGTAAAAGGAGCACAGATGCCTCACATCTAGAGGATGAATAAAGATGAAGTATATATTCGGTGAAAAGACACGATAAAAGGGCATAAACGAGTGTGGACAGTAAATTTTATAGGGTAGTAAAATCTAAAAGTGACCACCAATATGAAATCATTCTACATTCAAAAATGGTCAAAGAGAAAGGAAATGTAAATCCACATGTGGAGTTCATCATATAATGGCACCATTTATGCATCACATAAATATATATACACATGCATATAAATCTGTGTGTGTATATGTATATGTATATAATTAACAGATATGTATTATATATTATTCATAACAGACCTGATCATCTCCTTATTTTTGAAGAACTGCACGCATGGAGTACCCATAATCCCAGCTGCTTCTGCTATTTCTTGGTCTTCCTCAATATCAATTTCAACAAAATGCACATTTTGATCAAATTCATCTATCACCTGGAAGATAACATTCGTGAGGAAGGCTACCAAGCATCAATAATTTGCCATTAACATCATCAGAAAAATAAAACGGATAACAGTGCAATTTATTGTATTTTTTAGAATAAAGAACTATTTCATTGAATGAATGAAACAGGGAAAACCCATACTCTTTTATAGGTGATTACAAGAAATCTCTCCAACATAGAACCGTGTATTTATTGCCAAGCATGTCGAAACAAATAATCAGCAGTTTATCAACTGCCCATTCTCTCTCTACATGTGCAAATTTTGTCAACTACATTCTCTCAAACCCTCATTATACTACAGCAGCTAGTCTTTCAGATCTAACCATATCATTTTCCAGAAAATTGGAAAGTATCAAATGCAGTAGCTGTTCTGGTCTTCAAATTGTACTTGAGAGGTACCCAGTGACCAACTTTACACATTAATTGCAAGTTTAGGTCATGGTACCAGTATATGAACTAGAATGAAGATCGTTGTTTGCAAAAGGCTCGTTGATAGATTAGACACAAAAATAGAAATAAAAAGACAAGGAAAAAACAGCATCAATAGATGCTACTGCTACACATATAAAATCATAACAGATCTCTTTTGTTTATTTCAGTTAGAGTCAGCTCTTTTAATTAAATGGGGATACTCATTCAACTTATTGCTGATTGCGGTAAGAAAAACCAAAAAAAAAAAAAAAAAAAGAATGAACCTACGTTCTTAAAGTCGCAAATTTTTAAAACTACACAAACCTACCTTAACCAATTGGTTGGTTTTCTCAGTTTAACAGCGGTTATTTTAGTAAAATAGCTGGGATACTGTTCAATGAAGAAGATTTATGATACAAGCTTCTTCAACTTTATGGGAATGTTTCTACCTACAATACAAGCTTCTTTCTCTTTTTTTTCTCTAACCTCTAAAAGTATGAATACTCGCTTACACTCACCTTGATCAATTCATGTGACAACCACAAATCCAACAAAATTTAGTTGTGAAGATCCTCAGTTTATCTTAAAACATGAAATTGTGAAATTATGTAGCGGATCATTAATTTATGACAATCAGAAAATCATATGCATTTGGATTTATCCTACAGCAAAAAAATGAAAAAATTAATTCCTATAACAGTCACTCAAATAATAATGTGGGCTGGATAGATTGATCCTACACTCAGACAATGAGCAGTTGGGCATTTTCTACCTTGCTGAGAATTGGCTTCAGAGTCCTACATGGGCCACACGTTGGTGATGTGTATAGTACACATATAAGCCTGGGGCTTTCATGGTATAGTTTCCGAAGAGCATACTGTTAAAACAGGACGTAAAAGATATTAAAAATTCTGAGTTAATGACAAATAACATAAAGCCTCAACCGTAGAAGAATAAAATGTTATATATCAGAAGATTTGAAACGTAATTGCCAAAACAGGAGATAAAAAATGCATACCTGGCCTTTATGCTTTGTAAGAGTGATGTCAAAACCTTCTTGAACGTCTCTGTCCGTTGGTTCCTTCTTCTGAACCTCTTCAGTTAGGGGCTGCAAAAGCAAATACATGGAGGATCATGACAACGTAATAGTGACAATAGCTATTTGTGATAAACCTGTATAACAGAATGCCTTCCCCAATATGCACAAGAACAAAAATTCATCACATGTTAAGTCACTCAAAAGTCAAAAAGGTTTGAGAAGTAATCGACCAACCAACCCACTTCAAAAGGTTTCAATACCTGGTGGAACTCAATAAGAAGATTCTCGCTCACAAGATAGCGTTCAACTGATAAAGCAGCAACGCATCCTGAACCAGCAGCAGTTATAGCTTGCCTCCACTCATGATCCTAGAGAAATTACATAGAAACAAAGTCAAAAGACATACAAATAAGTGTGAATCTCATTTTTCAAAGAAAAAAGATTAATTGAAATTCAATGAACTTAACTAGAAAACAGTTTTTGTGCCACTATCTCACATCATGACCAACATTATATGATGAACCGCATAAATGATGATTGAATAGATAGAACAGAAAGTCCACATTGTCTATGAAAGCAAGAGTTATATGTGGATGTCAAAACTAAAATAATTAACCCTATTTTATGAAAAGGTTAAATTTATTATCAACTTGTATTCTTTCCTCTCAACCTTCAATGAATAGTTCTTCCTCATTTGAAATAAATTGAATTTTTGCTACGAATTTCATGTAAACTATATCTGTTTTTGCAGATACATATGTTTTTACTTTGAATTTCATGTTTAAATTAATCGTCACTTCCTTGGTTTGGTTGTTTGGGTTTAACTAGTCTTCTTGACTCTTCCCGGTGTTCTATATCCAAGTCTTTTGCTAATTTATTATTCTATTTAAGATATTTGTTCAAGTTGGAGCGTTTTTATTTTTCCAGTTTAATTATGTATCCTCTTTTTCTTTATTTTTAAGTTTTATCTTTGTGTATCTTTGAGCATTAAACTATTTTCATTATATTGACGAAAAGTCTCTTTTATTTTCAAAAAAAACTTCCTCAATTTTTGTTCTATACCCTTGGGTTCTATACCCTCAGTTTTCTATCAAAAACTACCATTGGGTACTACAAAACATCAAATATACCCATATGCCTCTGGAGACAATTCTGACACAAACAAGAGTCTTAAAGAACCCCTGTTTAAGCAATAGCAATAAAATCAAGAATGCACTCCCAGGAGGAGAATACCTGCACATCTCCAGCTGCAAATACACCTTCCACAGAAGTTTTTGCAGTACCATCTTGCACTAACACATACCCAGAGCTATCAAGCTCAACCTGGCCTTTCAATAACTGGCTGTTCGGCAAATGACCTATTCCATAAAATAAACCCTTTGCCTCCAGCACAGATTCTTCCCCAGTATCAGCTTTTCGAACTAAAATGCCAGACATTTGCCCTTTTGTATTGCTAACAATGTCCATAGCCTCCGTGTTAAAGTGCAAGGTAACATTTGGACAGTTGAACACTCTGAAACATTCGCGATAATCAACCTGTTAAACAAACATTCAGGGAGTTGAAAACTCACATACAAATTGTTTATTGGTAAACCTAGAGATAGTTGGGAGTCAATAAAAAAGGCTGTAACTTGTAAGTCCAAGTACAAGACGAGACTATTATGAGTTTAATTTATATTAGAAAGATGAGCCTACAAAACAATGAAATTATTGTTATAGAACTGTGAAGAGGAATTAAAAGTTATGTTTTAAAGACACTCTAAAATGTACCCAACCTAATGAGTTTCCAAGATTTTCACTATTCTCCAAAGACTCTACACTGAGTTGGCCAATAAAGTTTTGATTTTCTTCTCTTTGCTTATCAAATCACTTAATAGGTGTAATCGTAGGACTTCCTATAGCTCAAAAAGTCACCCATTCTAACGTACATGATATATTATATCCACAGACACTTGATAATCTAAGAAAATGTCAAACTAACCCATCCTCATTCATAACCAAACAAGCCATATAGAAGTAATACAAACCAGTTGTGCAAATACATAAACATGTCGTCATCCTTCAAGTGTGAATATTTCATCATGTTTTTTAATTTTAGTAAAAATTACAAGTTTGGTCTTTAGACTTTCAACTTTTAAGCTTGTATCAAATAGATCGATGAGATTTAAAAAGTATCTAATAGATCCCTAAATTGTCAATTTTTTGTCTAGTCGATCTCTAGACTTTAAAGTATTTATTAATACCCAGAATTTCCAGTTTAATAAAAATTAACTAATCTTTTAAACATGAAATTGAATTTGTCTTGTAGTATCCTAAATTTTAAATTTGGTGTCTGGCTGTTAGGCCCCCAATTGTGCATCAATATCATAGGAGAGGCAAGGGTATTTTGGGGAAAGAAGTTTTTAAGGGAGGGGACCACTAGAAATGAGAAAAGGTAAGAGCACAAATATAGAGTTTTAGAGAATGAAGCAGTTATTGAGTTCTTTGGTAGAAACCTTCTCGAGAGTGAGAGGTTGAGGGCAGAGGCAATCTCCTGTGATTGATCTCTAGGGTTTGTAACTGTCGATCCATTTCTTCTTAATAAGATCGATACCTTTTACTAGCGTGCTCATTTATTTTAGAAAATCTCAAATAGGACATCTGTTAATTAGACACAAAATGAAGAACATTCAAAGACCTATTAAATACTTTTTTAAAATTTAGAGACCAAATAGACACAAACTTGAAAACTTGGGAATTGAACTTGTAATTCAAACTTGAATTTGTGCAGCATCTATAAATATTTATTAAAACGAAACATTACACAGGCTACAGGAATTGGTTAGTCTATTTTGATAGTTTAAAGTCACCAGTCACTACAATCCACTAGCATGGAGTAGCCAGAAGGAAACCCCATAATAGTTTGTAAAAACTTTTGGTTTTTCTCTTTCCAGAGACACGTTATTATATTATATTTAAAATTTTAAAAACAACAATAATAAGACATGCAGAGAAAATGTTGAAACTCAAAAGATAAGACATTCCTACCCTAAAAGTACACGTATTTACAAGATATCAAACCAACTACTACAATATAAAAATGACTCATTGCCAAAATATTGAATAGACATACCTATCTTGCATTGCTTTAGAAGCCCTAAGTTGATCCTTCCGTACAAGTAAATGAACATGACGAGCATACTTAGTCAGGTACAAGGCTTCCTCAGTTGCTGTATCACCTCCTCCAACCACAGCAAGTACTTGCCCTTTAAACAAGGGTGATGCTCCATCACAAATCGCACAAGCACTAATTCCTCTACTCCAAAATTCATCTTCACGAGGTAACCTAAGTCGTTTGGCTGTTGCTCCTGTTGCATATATTACACTATGGCACTTAACCTGAAATGTTTGAGGAAAAGTCAAAGAAGAAAATCAGAAAGAAGAAACACCGTGCATTTTTTGAACACCAACACAAATATATGACATGAAATAATTAATAAAATGCATCCAAACAGGAAAAAGACTGAAGTTGAAATTATTCTTTGATTCTTTGGTAACAATATGAGAAAGTCGAGGAAAAGTAATAGATAAAGAATGCACTGATGATTCAAAATAAAATAAACATAAAAAATGAAGAGAAAGTCAAGAATTCAGAGTTCATTCATACATTTTGATAGAAAATAATCCATCACCTTGCGTTCACTACTTTGCACAGTAAACGGTCTATTCTTTAAATCAATAGACTCCACATCTTCCTGAAATAATTCGGCTCCCCATCGTTCTGCTTGTTTCCGCATCCTATCAAATATAATATGAAAATTATAGCCAATAAAACCTCTACCCATGGGTATACCCAAAGTCTCTTCCATTTTGATAGAAGACAAAGAGGACCAACGTATTTCCCATATTTTATATTACTGTACCTGTCCATCAGATCTGGACCAGTAATTCCATCTGGAAACCCAGGAAAATTCTCGACTTCTGTAGTAGTCATTAGCTGCCCTCCAGGAACACCACCTGCTTGGAAACCCTCAAACACTACAGGTTTTAAATTTGCACGGGCTGCATATATGGCTGCAGTATATCCAGCAGGACCAGAACCTATGATTACCAGATTCTCAACTCCTGTTAAAAGAAACACATGGTCACTCTCACTACCTTATGCCAATTACACCTCAGAATTCGAACTTCCAACTCCTCAACATCTTTTTTTTCTCTTTTCTTTCAATCAAGCAATTATATCATGCAAAATGATTGAAGAAAAACCTTGCAAAGTAAAACAATTGCAACCAAAATATTACGTAAAATTGCAATATAATATGTATGATAGTTATTAAATTTAAATGTCAACCAACTTTTGCAACCACAATGTCTACATTACAACTACAAAGAGGAAAGCTAAACCAAATGCTGATATGAATAAAATAATATTGATATCTATGTGTGTTGGAGTCAGCTTTTGTGCACCTTCAATGCAGGCATTGAGATAAATAAAATAAACAAGCACAGGTAAGTCTAGAACAACAACTCATTTCAGCTAGGAAAGAACAACTATCCAAACTACTCAACAACCAAGTTACATACATCAGCCTACATACCAGTGGCGGATCCATAAATTTTATTGACAGGAACTTGATAGACTAGTAAAAATAATCTGGAAAAGAAATGTAAGTAGTATGCTTGAACCTGAGTTTAGAGGGGGCTGAGAGGCAGTGTTACCATTAGGCTAACTTCTAAAGTTGGTATTATTTCCGTTTTCTTATATATGCTCAAGAAGCTTCCACAGCAGCAGACATTACAAAAGAAACACACAACATCGGAAAGATGAAAATACGAACTTACAAACAGAAGTAGAGCACAAATAAGCATATTGTACAAATAATCTAATGACAGTGGAAATTCCGAAGAACATGCGCCATATATAATACATCCAAAACGCAGGAAAACTCGTAGGATTTCACATTTGAAAACATGAACATAAAATTAAAATTCAGATGTCGAATATCGTCAAAATCTAGATAAGGCGCAGGAAACTTGAGCTTGACTTGAAAACACAGTCACACAACTTACAAACGAAAGAAATACGGAGGTGAAGAGAGATAAAGAGAGTGGGGTGAACAAAGAAAGAAAGAAACCTGGGGAGGAAGGAAGGTCGTCGGAGGAGGAGCGAGGGCGAATAAGAAGAGGATAGCGAGAGGGGGGGAATCCGGTGGAGCGGCGGGGAGAAGAAGGAGAGCGGCGGGGGAGGAGGAAGAGGCGATGAGGAAGAAGAGCATTGGGCATGGCGGAGGAGAAATGGTGGGAGGAAATGGAAGGGGAGATTCCTATCTGGAGAGAAGAAGAAGCAGAAGCAGCCATTTGAGTTTGAGACCATACAAACGAAACACTCGGAGTTAAATGCGATGCGATACAACAAATTGGATTACATTACACATCTTTCCATTCTCTCCCCAAGAGTCCCTGTTCTTTTCTCATGGGGAGTGTCATACACGCGCTCTATTTTTTATATCTACCCATAAACTTTTAAGATGAATCGAGGGAGGAAAGAGTTATGGAATAAAATAATTATGATAATTTTAGAATTAATTATATATTATAATAATACGTATTTGGAGAATGTTTATTATTGGTAGTGTTATGATAATATGTGTTTGAAAAAATATTATAAATGGTAGTGTTATGATAATATTTATTTGGAAAAATGAATATAATCGGTAGTGTTATGATAATATTTGTGTGGGTGAGGATTGTGCGGAAAGAATAACAATAATAATAATCATAATGCTAATGATAAGTATGATTGGTTAATTGTTTTAATGTTTTAATTAAATTTAAATTTTATGTATTTGGATCAAATTTTAAAAAAACGGTGTCTATTTAATAATAGTATGAACTCGAAAAAAATGAAAACATATAGATTAATTATTGGTAAAAATCAAATTATTATGAACATGAGAAAAACATACTAAAGAAATTGTCAAACTCACTAAAATAATATGGAGGTACATAGTAATTTTTTTTAAAATAATAAATTATTATAAAAATTATTTAAAAGTCATTAAGTAAAAATAATTAAGGATATAATCTTAATATATGATTAATTAAATAATTTTATTAATTAAATATGAATTTGTGAAAAATTAAAAAAAAATCATTAAGTATAACATGATTAATAAATCATTAAAATTAAAAAGTATAATAATAAAGACAGAAGGAGAGAGAAAAAAGAGGTGAGTTTATGTTTAAAATAATTTTTTTAAAAAAATTTACTATAAGACAAAAAAAAAACTACTTCTTTTTCTAATTTATTTTAAATCCACCATTTTTCTAATTTAAATTTAAAACTACTCTACTTCTTCAAAAAAAAAAAACTCTTAAAATCTTAAAATCTTAAAATCAAGTCTTGTATTTAAAAAAGATATACAGATTACTATAAAGCATGAAAAAGAATAGACTTAATTTTCAAAAATAAAAATAAAAATAAAAAAACAAAATAAATACCAAACACAATTCTAACCATTTAATTTGGGATTTTAAGATTGAACTTGCTTTCTCATTAATGACTAATGATTTCAAATCTTCTCAAGGAAACAATTGATTTCATTACTAAATTTAAAAAACAAACAAATATAAAGTTTCCACCATGTTAGAATTCTTAAAAATTAATATTGTGAACACTACTTCAGCCTATAAATTTCTTTATTTTGTAATCCACTTTTGAGTGTTTCTTCAATAAATTAGAAAAGTAAAACTAAAAAATTTATGGAAAACTAGTATAAATTTTAAAAACTATGAACCCACTCTTCTTTGTTTAAATTTTAAGAATAGTAGTAGATAACAAATAGACATATGTAATACAATGTTTATAAATTTAATTTTCAAAAACTAAACCAAATAGTCATCAACAAAATCTTGTCTTTTCATAAAAAAAAAAAAAAAAAATTTGCTTCTATATTAAAAACATTCTTTTAAAATAGATACAAAACAAATAAACTTTACATGTGAATAGTTTATATGTCTAATTTTTAAAAGCTAATACTAATTGAATCAAAGGAATTATCCACTAATCTTTTTGAGTAACAAAGTAGTATTTAAGTATCAGGAAAAAGTAGAAAACATTATATCTAAGTAATCAATAAACAGAGTAAAACTACAAAACTCGTAGAGCTAAAAGTAGATTACCCAACAAAAAAAGTTCAAACATGAAAAAAAAAAAAAAAAAAGTTAAAGATATAGATATCAACAAAAAAATATATATAGTTATTTCAATGAAAATATCAGTAAAATGAATACTTTTGGAAAATATTCCAATTAAACATTCAAAAAATAAATTTAAATTAGCAAAACTAAACATTTATCATTTTTAAACAAACTTCTATTAATTATATTACATTTATGTTAGCAATAATTTGTTGTTTATTTTTAAGTTTGTGAACTTTTATACAATTTATACGACATAATGAAAAATCAATCCTTCCAACTAATATCTTTCCATAAAAACGTGAAATCAATCCTTCCAAATAATATCTTTCCATAAAAACGTAGAATATCGACATGACAACAAAAAATTAATACTCGTGCCCTGGATGCAGTAGAGCAAATTTCCAACTCTCGGTTGCATAAAACTAGCAACTTCCTCCCAATATCAACTAACAAATACAATCAAACCAAGATAACTAAACCAATATATTACAATAAGTTGACAATTCAAAATACAAACTAATAGCTCTACTAATTAAATCACCATTAAACCAAAGTCCTTGCAACAAAACACGAAGAACAGAAATTTCCTAAGAAACTTTTGTGATAGGGACATCATCAAGGATGAATTGACCAAGCTTACCTGCCCTGAATAGAGTAAGTAGTTTCTTCGATACTCTCAAACGAGCTTCTGCTGCCTTATGTGACACCTTCATCGCTTTCTGCAATGCGTCAAACTGCACTTCTATAAGACTTTCTAAACCATTCTCGTCTTCAACATTACCATCGAATTCCGACAGAGTTGTGTACAGAGTGCATTGAACTTCAGTTACAAGATCCTGAACAAATGAATTAGAAAACAAGTATACACAGGTTTCTTTTTTGGTTTATAAACCCACAAACATTCAGAGGAAGGAAGAAAGTGCAACAAAAGTGAGGTACAAAAAACATGTAATGATGGACAAAATAAATTGACACCAACAAGAGTCTCTCCAAATGAAAATCGTGAGAAAGAAGAGGGGACAGGATATACATATGAAAGATGTATAATGTTATTGATTTTGGTGAATAACCGATGTTTCATCAGAACAATCTAAGACGCACGGACATTTCATGGACACTTGACCACACGCCAATTTGCGTGTTCTGTTTGTTATTTTTTTGAATTTCTGAAACGGGCAGTGGACACGCCGGAAAAAAAATGTTTGGGATAGTTGCAAATTTAGCCATTAGATGCAAAATAATTAAGTATATAACAACATTTTTAAAAAATTACAAATATAGCAAAATTGTCAAATTCTATCAATGATAGACCATGTTGTAAATATTGGTCTATCGTTGATAGATCATACAAATCTATCAGCGATACAAGTCTATCAACGATAGTTATGCTATATTTGTAATTTTTTTAATATTGCTATATCTTTAATTATTATTCCTAAAATGTTAATCAGTTATAATTATCCTAAAGAAAATTGTTTTAAATTTGGGCCCAAATTTAAAGCCCATTAGCTTCCTTTTTAAAATATATATAAAACGAAAACCCATCCCTGACCTTGTCTTGCACTTCCGAGTAGCTGCAGCACTAAGGATGCCTCCCCAGTTCTTCTCACTAGAGCAGAAGTTTTTGCCAACGCTGCCAGCAGGTTTTTACAATAACGTTTTTAAGCTACTGCCAGCTGCCAGCTGCCATCTGCCTACTGCCTACTGCCGTTTTTTTCCCTATCTTCAAAGTTGAAACTCTTTTACATATTTTTTAATATTATTTGTTAAATGTTAGGATGACAATCATTAATTAAACTAACTGATAGACATTTATGCATTTTTAGTGGGATTGATTGAGTATTTAATCTTAAATGTACATATATATTCTAAAAGTATAATATAAAAAAATAGCATTCTCAAATGTGTCCGTGTTCTAGTATTTTAGATTGGCGTATCGCTGTGTATATGTTCGTGCTTCTTAGAGAAGCATGAAAGGGAGCCAAACAAGACAACCTACAAGAAAGGAGGAAAACTTTTAAAAAATGCCTCCAGACCTAAAAGATCATTTCAAGAACCGACGCTGGTAGAGAGAAGCGAAGAATCATATAAGGGACCAAACATCACCCGGAACGCTCTGAAGCCTTTCCTAAGGAAATACCAAACATGTTAGGAAAAGAAAACTCAGTCATCGCCATCTCCTTCCAAATAAAAAATAAAGTTGAGAAAATGAAGCAGCCAACGCAAAATAGCTATCCCTTTTCTGTTCTTCAGTGAAATATATTAACGCCAATACGAGGGTAGAAAACTAAATCTACGACCTCCCAAAGAAAGTAGAGAGTTCTAAACTGCTGAATTATACTTGTGTTGCCACATTCCATGTGTTTTTGGAAGTGTGATGACGGGTGACTACACTCGAATCTCTTTTTTGTTTGTGTAAATAAACACAAATAATGAATTCCATCTAGCAAACTAAAACCCAACTAAGTAACTGCGGGTGATATATAAATAAATTTGCCTTCAGCTACTAGCTTAAGCTTTTGGATGAATTGGTGGTTTAATATGGTATCAGAGCGGGACATTGAACACATCCTAGAAAACACGACCAGTGATGGAAATCACATAGAGGAAACAGCCGACAGTTTTAGTGTCATCGTTGCCACCGTCGTCGATGCTCGAATCAATGCTGCCATGGACGAATGGCTTCGCCGCCTTCAAAAAATGCCGAGAAACATAATTCGGCAAATATTCTCGTCGTCCGTGCCACCGGTCCATCATGTTCAGACGTCGCCGACCATCCCAACCGTGCCACCCTCGTCTTCATCTGCTGCCTGTAGTGTTCCCCACGTGGCGATTTGTGTTCTGCCACCTAATTCCGACCGGCGACCACCGCTTCTGCAGTCAAATATGTATGCCTTGCAACCAAATGACCTTAGTTATTATTCTGATGATAAGAGTCCTCAAATTCACTCAACATTTGAGGTTGGTGAATTTTCGGCACATTTCAACCCTATCGTACAAGTTTCCTCATCTAGAATAAATTAGCAACAACTGGAAGGGCTTCAACAACAAATTGCAGCAATTGAGGCTATCCTAGGGACGACATCCAACACTCCTGTACCAATGTATTCTAAGAATCCGGTAACCACGTTCCCTATTTTATCTTCTTCCTCTATGTGAGTGAGAATGCTAGTCCAACCACACTGGGAGCTATTGTCCAGATTAGCTCTTAAAACTCGGTTCCCAAATCTTTTCAGATTAGCTCAGCTGCCCAATGACTCAGTGGCTGCCCACTGGGATTATGTCACAAAGTCTTGGTCTTTGATTTTTTGAAGACTGCTGAAAGATGAAGAAATACAAGATTTTCAACGCCTATTAACCCTCATTTCTTTGAAAGGTTTAATAGATTTGGAAGATAGGAGAGTTTGGTCACTAGAGACCTCGAGTCATTTCTCAGTTAAGCCCTTTCGAATCACCTCTCTCCTTTCCCTTTGAAAAAGATTGCTTTAAAGCACTTTGGAAATCTAACAACCCAAGGAGAATAATGTTCTGGTTTGCGTTATGGCATTCGGTCTTCTTGATGGCTCCAGAACTTTGCAAAGGAAAATTCCTAATAATTGTTTGCTGCCATCAGTGTGCCCCATGCTTGAAGGACAGTGAGCAACTAATGCATCTATTCTTTATATGCCCCTTCTCATCTAAATGCTAGTTTAGCATTTTTTCTATGATCAAAACAGTTTGGGTTTTTTATGGTTCTCTACGTGCCAATGTATTTCAATTATTGAGAGGGCCTTATTTATAAAAAAAAACCTTTTCTAATATGGGTTAATTTGATAAAAATGTTGCTAGCAGAGATTTGGTTTGAGCACAACCAACGCATTTTCCATGATAAGAAAAGGGATTGTGTTAATATAGTAGAATCTTCTAAAAGAAATGCAGCTGCTTGGTGTTCTTTGAATGCTTAATTTAAAGGTTATTCAATTCAGGGCTTCTGCCTCAACTGGACTGCCTTCATCTGAAGAAATTCAGAACTGTTATGTTCCAGATTGCTAGAACAAATTTTGTGTTTTTGTAGTGCTGGGATTTATTATGTATTCCCGAGTATTTAACATTGTTTTCGATCTTAGCATGACCTAAATATCTTTCGTATTATTTTGGATTTGATGAGGGTGCTATGGGGTGTCAACCTAGTTGAGATGTCCGAGCGCACCCACTAATCATCTCTATCTCTCTCCCCCATTTCTAGGCTTCTCTATTATTCTCAATGTTTAACTCTCTTGTACTTTGAATATTATTAATAAAGAAGCATGTCTCCTTTTCCAAGAAAAAATATTTGTTGTAGTGGATCAATTGTGCAAATATGCTCATTTCTTAGCTTTAAAGAATCCATTCACAACAAAGTTTGTGGCTAATGTATTTGTAAGGGAGGTCATTAAGTTGTATGGTTATCCTCAATCTATTGTGTCATATAGGGATAAAGTGTTTCTAAGCCATTTTTTGCGAGAAACTTTGTTGTTTGGCAGGAACACAACTCAATAGAAGTTCAGCATAACATCCATAATTGGATGGTCAAACTGAAATGGTGAATCAAAGTGTAGAAGCTTATTAGCACTATTCTCGTGGGGAGAGAACGAAAGAGTGGATTTTGTGGCTGCGTTGGCAGAATATTGGTACAATACAACATATCAAATATCCTTTGGAGTGACTCCATTTCAGGTAGTCTATGGCCAATTACCACCACCATTGCTTTATTATGGCAAGTCTACTACATCTAAATCATCATTGGATCAATAACTGAGGGAGAGAGATGTGGCTTTGCGTGTTTTGAAGGAGCATTTACAAATTGCTCAAGAGAAAATGAAGAAAGAAGCTGACCAAAAGCGAAGGATGTTCAATTCCAGATGAATGATTTAGTGTTTTTGAAAATTCGGCCATATAGGCAATCTACTTTACATCCAAGACGAAATGAGAAGCTCTCTCCCAAATAATTTGGGTCGTATCGAGTATGAGCGAGTGGGATCCATTGCTTATCGATTGGAATAACCATTTGTTGCTACTGTCCATCCTGTCTTTCATGTTTCTCGGTTGAAACGAGCATTGGGACAACGTCATTAAGTCCAAACTATGCTTCCTTATTTAACTAAGACACATGAATGGTTGACTTAGCCAGCTAAAGTTTTTGGTTATCGAAAGAATCTATCTTCCAGCTTGGGAAGTTCTGGTCGGTTGGAAAGGTTTGCCGAATCAAGCAACATGGGAGTTATTTGATGATTTCAAAAGGCAAATTCCAAAATATCACCTTGAGGACACGGTGGTTCTTGAAGGGGATGGTAATGATAGACCTCCAACTGTAATGCAGCATTATAGAAAGGGTAGAAAAGGGAAAGTCATTGTTGGCAGGAGTTTGGCTTCTGAAGAATAGTTGGAAGTGAGCTGGTATTAGCTGTCGAGTGGGGGCCACATAAGTAGAAGGAGATATATTTTCGAGGAATTGATAGGGAGGGAAATCAGTTAGTTGGTTAGGAAGTGAGGTCTTCTCTCGAGAGTGAGTGGGAAACTGTTGTTGTTCTTATTTCAATGGTGAATGTAATTTACCTTATGGCATTTCTTTTCAATAAAGATTTCCATCTGGTTCCCTATTAGAAGCACAGTAATGATACTGTTTAGAGAGCAACAACTAACGTCTGTCTGGTTCTTGTGAACTATCTAGACCTGGAATTCTCTCCTTCCCATTGTGAACTACTATTCATTAAGATCCCATGGAGCATTGGAAGCCAAAGACACTCTAGGAGTTGATCAGTCTAATAAGAAATTCTTTCCTTACCTCAACATATACCACATCAGACTTATTTGGAGGAGCCCTCCTCTTTGGCTGGAGGTCATTAAGATTAAATTTGTGCCTTTCCTCTGGTTCATATTGAATACCTTCCATTCTTCTGTTATTCAAATGTCTCCTCCAATGGAAAGGAGTCCTTCGAGAATTCAGAACAGCCAGAAGATATTGAGCAATCCGCTCCTCACCCACCACTGCATCCTTGACAGATCCTGCTTCCATGTGAAAAATTATGGATCAGTCTACAAGAACATGCAGTACACAATATAGTTGATATCAACATGATGGTGCCATAGAACAGAATACATTGAAAGATAAACAATAATGAAAATACAAGATAAACCAAGCGCTTGAGATACTTGAACCTGCTCAATCATGAGATAACTCTCAAGTCCTAATTCACTCCCCAAATATTGTTTATCTTCTCCACTCCCCATTCCCTCTATTTATAACCAACCTCCCTAACAAACTACTCAACTAATTAGTAATATACCCTTAATATCCCTTTGATGCTATTCCTATCACAATAATAAGAGAAAACTAAACCAAACTGATAATGAATGAGATCCAATTATATGATTCACGAGGTTGCAAAACAAAAATATCTCATTCGGACTCAGACAAAAAAGCTATGTTATGGGTGTGGAAACTGGAATCCATCAAACACATGAAAAAGGAATCTGCCTTCCACAAAAACAGAAAAATACGATGAGGAAATAAAACCATCACTCCAAACCCATACATTATCCATCACAAGAATACGAGTAAAGTATCGCAAGTTGTGATCCTGCTAAGCTTGGAAGATGGGCTCAGTTGGTAGAGGGGATGGGGACTCCATGTTCTCTCAAATTGTCTAGCTAGACTAAAAGTTAGAATAATTTAAGAAGTTTCGGTACTTCCAAATTTTGTTTATTGTTGTCAGATTTCATGATTAATTATTTATTATATAATCCATATGTGTGACTTCAGCAGCAGTAATAGTTAAATGAAATCAACCACACAAGTGGTATTTCACATTATTACATCATTCTTGTATAGCATATCTCAGTGTCCATAACGCTATAGTATATAGCTTACCAAAATGTTGTTTGAAAAACAAAAAGTAGAAATTCTTATAAACTAGAAACAACCTGCAAGTGCTAGTTTTAACCCTGTCTCGATATCTTGGATACTTGGAACTAATACACCAGGAGTGTCTAGAACATATATGCTAGGTTGATGAGCAATCTGCACATCAGAAGAATTGCAAATGGTTGATACTTCATGATTATAAGATTTCATCTCACAAAGAAGAAAGGAGGGGAGAGGCAAAAGTAGAAATTGATTACTAAAAATGAAGATGTGTGGTTGATCAAAACTACCTTGTAGCCAGCTATATCTTGAGTAACCCCAGGCAAGGGACCAACAGTAGCTCGCTTCCTTTTCTCCTGCACTATGAAAAATTATTGAACCACAAAAGTCTAATAAACAAAGCCTCCAGACCAAGCGAAACAGAATATGTACACTTCAATAGAAAAGAGAAATTGGCATATTGCTCCAAGAACTAGTCTTACCTGGAAAGCGTTCAGAAGCAATTTGATGGATTGAATTAATTAAAGCCGACTTCCCAACATTCGGAACACCAACGACCATAACAAGAAGAGTAGGTTCCCTTGAAATTGCTTCCTTCAGTTTAAATTCCACAAGCTCGAGAAGCTTTTTTATCAATAAAAAATCAGTTACGCCTTTTTAGCAGAAAAATAAAATAAATAAATATTGAAATACACTAAATCCAACAAACTAGCTAGTTAAACACTAAATCCAATAATAAGCTACTGCAATTTGCAATACACTTATGACAAGTTGACAATTCAACATTGAGATGTAATGTGTAAGTAAATACAAAAAGAAGTCTAAAGAGTTGTCAAAGGATCATTTTAAGTTTACTTACCATACATGCACAAAACTAATAAGCATTCAGTTTTAAATTTAAAACAGAAAGGATGAAGAAAAATCTAAACAACTAGAAACTTGTCTAACTCATCAGTTTTCATCTTTAAAGTGAGTAATAAATAATAAATAACTTAACTAGTGCCATCATCCAAAGAAAAAAAAAAGTATCAACAAAGTATGCGATCTTCGATAGTTCTAGCAATTCAATATATCATAGGAAATGAGGTGCTAGAATCTCGAGATTAATTGCAACCTATAAATGAATACCACTGCAGCACTGTAGAAAGGAAAAATACCTTCCGAACAGAACTCTTACTGTGAGCGTTAATTGGTACGCAATCTTGATTGCATGAGTCAAAAAAGTTAACCCATTTCTGCAAAATTAAAGTCGTAAGGATAACAAAGGGAACAAAGAAAAACTATAAACAAAAAATGATTAATGAACATACACAAGCGTACACATCCATTCACATATCAATTTACAGACTTTTGAAACGGAGATTCGAAAAAATATATATATTGAGAATTCATAGTTAGAGAGGATTCCGAATTCGGAAATGATTTTCATATCCTATAGCCAAAACTTCAAAAACTCAATGAAACAGAATGGTTCAGTGGTGTCTTACATTCATGATATTAGGGTTAGCCAAATCTTTCTTGTTGAGGGCAATGACGCGGCGTTTGGAAGCGAGATGAGGTTGGAGGTCTTGATTGGCCGAGGACAAGGGAATTCGGGAATCCCTGACCTCGATGACCATGTCCGCGAGCTTCAGTCTATGACGAATGGCACGGGTGGCTGCAGCCATGTGGCCGGGGAACCAATTGATGGCTCCACCGCCGGCAGTGAACTCCATGTCTCCAAGAGCCTTCTTCACGACTCCGGTGATCCCTCTCATTTCTGTGTTCTCTCCGACGACGACGGAGGTTTGGGGTTTTAGACATGTTTTGCCTTCTTCGGTTATGGGCTTCGACCACATTTCTACATTGGGCTTTGCCCTTTATTGCAAGTGAAATTGGACGGCCTAACTCAATAAAATCAGAAAATTATGGGTTAATTCTATTCATAATAGAGTTGTTATTAAAAATATTAGGGTCATTTTTTTAAATAACAAAATAAATTAAAATATTTAACAAAATTTTGGATTCTATCGATGATAGTCATTAGTAGATTCTATCACTATAACATTTAATGATTACCGGTGATAAAATTTAAAAAATTTACTATAAGTTTTAAATATTTTGTAAAATTTGATATTTTTTAAAATTTTCCTAAATATTATTAAAAAGATGTTATTATGTTTAATATCAAAATGTCACGTGTCACTCATTTCACACTCTATCTACATTGTCACGTGTCTTGATGTATGTAATTCTTAGTGTATCTATATAAAGCCCGTGCAAATATTGAACCTAAAATTTGTGGTTTTGGACTAGATTAATGAGTTTTATACTTTATAGGAAAGTTGGCACATCACGTGTCTCCACTCCCCAAAAACAAGGTTTTAATTCTCCACTTCGTGCTTGCCAAATTATCTATAAATAGTAGCATTTGATGGAAATTTCAAACATTTTGGAAGTTTATAATTTTATAGAAGTTCTTATTTTCTTATTTATTTTATTTTATTTATATTTATATTTTAATATTATATATTTTTCGATATTTGTGTTCTCATTGTTCCTTTTACAACACGTTATCAACACGAGCTCTTATCATTTTTCCAGCTAAAAGTAGGTTCTAAAGGTATGTCAATTTTTCCCTACTCGTTATAATTAACAAATATTATTTTACCTATTTAGTATATGTTAAATTTCTAATATAATTACTGTTGGGTTTTATGTCCTAAAACTCGTAGATAGTAATTGTAATTTATTGATCGTTTTTAATAAAGTGTTATTTTTTTATTTTAATAAAGTGTTTTTGGTTATTAGTTTTGTCTTATTACCCTAAATCTAATAAACTAACATCCTAAGCTATTTGATGAGTCTTAAACTGTATGTATAGACATACATGGATCAATGTTCGAGACACAACTTAGATCTATATAGTATAGAGATAAGGTTGGGTACCTTATTCTGGTAACACTTTGAACACGACTCACTTTGTATTTAATACAAATGCAATGATCCAACGCATTTGTATATGTGATATACGAGTGGAGGGTATCTTGTGCAATGAGTTTGCATAAGACCGGACCACGAAATAGTAACTACTAGATGTAACTTTGTTAACTAGTTAGATTTTTATTTCATTAAGATGACCTAGGTAACTTTGTCTTAATCTTGAGATTGTTCTTTGATTTGTACGGGTGAAAGTGATTAGTTTGTCGACTCAATATCTTTATCCACGACTTTAAGGTAGCTAGGAACATAATGACACAAGATGGAATTCACACATTCCTGACTTTAGGGTAAGTACATGAATGTTTCCATAAATGGTGTATTCGAAACTTGAACAATGGGCTCTACCCTCTTTCTATGGCACGAGAGGGGTTTCTGTTTATTGGTTGGACCATAAATACTTTGTTCATTAGAGGAGTACTAGTATTTAAGGACTAGAAGTAACCTAGAGGTAAAGCTGTTATTTGATCCAACTGACAATGCAGACACTAATGAAGGACTAACTTGCTTCAAATGAGGAGTTTCCACAAACCACTCGTGCGTTTTGCTTCAAACCATTTGCAAAAGTTCACATTTTGAGTCTAGTTTTCAAAGTAGGGTTGTCGGACAAAAGCATGGCAAGGAAGGTTTGGCTTGGACTGAAGAAAGAGAGAAAGGTCAGAGCAATGTTCACTTTTCAGAAGCTACAAGAAGCATCTCTTGGATTTTTTAACTAAAATTTTAAGGTAAGAAAGATAAGAAATTTCTAAGTAACTTTGTAAAATAAAGTTTTCTCATTAGAGTTATAGATTTTTATTTATAAATTTTCAAAGTCGAGTTAAGTTTTTGGACAGAAAAATAGTTCTGGACAGTGCTTGAGGCTGGCTGAGTGTCAAGAAAGGAACGGCAAGTTGGGTGCAAAATTTAAGGAAAGAAGGTTGGTGAGCATGCGTTAAGGCCTGTCACGCCCCGCCCTAAAGTCATTTTCTGTTACTAAGGGGAGTTGTGCTGCCTAGACCCGCAACACAAACGACACCGCATGGTAGACACTTAACATCTAGTAAGCGGAACAACTTTCCAAACCAAACTTGAAATGCAAAAATTAACTCAAAAGCTTTATTAACGCAATGTAGCATAAAAATAAAACAAATTTTTATCCACGAGACTTAAATGCGGAATATAAGCTTGAATAAAAATGAGAAACCTCATTTATAAACGAATCACAAAAGTTTATTCAACTTTTAAAGAAAATAATACAGACTCCAAAACGACTTGACTTTTACTCGCCTAGTTTCTACACACTATGCGAGATGATAATGACCACTACCAAAATGATGCAATTAATAAGGCACGATAGGCGATCAAGATAGCAAGTTCAACGTCGGATGTCCTTCGCTACCTCGGGAGGGGATAAAACAAAACATTTAAAGGAGGCGAAAAATTATTCAAATCGTTCCAAATAGACAATTATCAAATTAGGTAGCACAATAACATGCAATTTAGATTAAATCATTCTTTGATTCCATTATTACAGGTCATCTCGCATCATATATCTTCTTGCATACCACATAGTCAACTCGCAGAATCATTCTGTAAGTTGAATTAAGTTTTTGTACCCTTGTTGTAATGCCAAAAAAAATCAAGATAATTTTTAATTTAATTATCTTAGTTTAATTCAATTATAATGGAATTATTGGGGGTTATTTGAGATTTTTATTGAGAATTGTTGGATTTTGTGGAAGTTAGGATTAATTAAATATTTATTGGAAGAATATTTAATTAGAAGTGCATTTTGAGAGGTTTAGCAAAACATTCAGAAGTGATGAATTCTTAGAATTTGAGAATGATGCTTGAGGACAAGCATTATTTTAAATTTAGGGATGTGATAACTTATAGAAATACAGGTTATTATAGCTTTTATGTAAACTAATGAAGCCTTATCACATAAGATTGGAAGAAAATGCAGGAAAAAGTAGAAGAATTGTTTAACTTGTGTTTGCATACTACAAAAGAACTTTATCCCTGTTTTATTGCGTTTCACTTGTCTTATAGCAAAATTTTAGGCAAAAAGAAGTAGAGCCTGTGATAGAACGTCAGACGAGGAGACATGCACAACCAACAAGGCGGCAATCACAACAAGCTAAGCGATCTGAAATACTAGATGACAAAATTGGTTGGCACAAATGTCAGAAAAGAACAAAAGGACGTGCGACATCAATGTAGCTTTATTAGAAGAATTAATTAGGTGTGGATGTCCTGTCAACATCACTTCCTGCCTATAAATAGAGATGTCTACTTCAGAACAAGGTGTGCAAAATTGGATCCTGAAGAGCAAGCTCATTCTTACCATCATCCTTTTTGTCTTAAAGTTCTAGGTGAAAGCTTAGAACAAGAGAGAGAGAGAGATTTCCCCTACCATTGATCCTCATTAAGAAAGGCAAAATATAAGACCTAATATGAGAAATCATTAAGAAAGGCTCGATTCATTTATTTGTATTAAGTTGTAATATCAACTCTATCGCCAAAATGCCTAAAGTTCTAGTTATAATATTAATGCATTTCTTCTACCATTCTTCCATTTCTTTTTTTTTATTCATCTTCAATGGATTTAATTAGTTTCTGAACAATAATGTAATGTGTTATTAATAATAGAGAATTTGGATGGATGTTTTGTAAGTTTTGTTTAGTTAAGCGCAAACATCAAAGCCTATTTTTATTCGAGAGAAAAGACAATTGCATCGACAATGATCACCTAACAAGTGAAAATCCGTATTGATGAAAAGAGATTGTAGCAATGCAAGCTCATGGCCAAATCAATCCTTCACATAAGTTGCAGAAATGCTATCTTGTGAGGCAAAAGCACCGAAAGGATGGTCGTCTTAAATTTGGATAAATTGCTTGTAATGCATACAAGCTTATTAGATACAAATCATAACTTAACCTTAAGTATTTGAATCCCGAGAGGCGAGCAAGTATGGCAAAAGCATTTAGAGGATGCTTACCTTAATTTTGAAGTTAATAGATGCTCTGTATCGCCTTGAAATATTAATGCACAATACATTGCGATTAATTGGTTATATATTCTTTCATGTCATGCATGTTACAGGAGCTCACACTTCATCACACTCCATCACCATGTTCATCTTGCACTGCCAATTGCACCTTAGTGTATATAGTTAGGACATATATACTATGCATAATTACACTATATAGAGTATACCATATAAGATTAGTTGCATGATAGATTCAATTAAGAACACCAATTCCTTGAGTTTGACCCTTGACTTACCAGGAAACCTCTTCGCTTACATATGAGCGATAGAGAAGAAAACTTGTACTACATGCATATCATTAGGAAATCAGCAATGCATAGGTAATAATACCTTCTTTTATTGCATCATCCTATCCTAATCGCACATTAAGTCGCTCACTTAGAGCCTAACATGACATATCTACAAATGGATGTTGTATGAACAAGCAACTACTAGTCCCCTCTCTCCTAGTCTCTGAACCTCTTGACTGCTATAGTAACTAAGACTCGACCCTCTAGTCACTCTACAACTCTACTCTTAACAGTGGGCAATCTCTCTTAAAGTGGCCTACCTCCGTGCTGTGGTAGCAGACATTAGCCTTAACAAGACACGAACCTTGGCATAATGACCCTATGCTTCCATTGGCTGTAGACTCTTGTCTTGCTTGGACTGTTGACCTACTCAGCTAACTAGGAGTCCTCGGCCTCTACCTCTAAGAGGCACTCTTTGAATTATATTGCCTTAAAGATGGACCACCATAATAGCCCTTAAAATCTTGATTACCCGACACATCAGATGTGTATCTTTCTGATCTTGGCCTCTAAAGCCACTCATTGAAGGAACTCTCTATTAGGCTCTAAAGCCACTATAACATAAGTATACCTAGAGAGCTCGATATACTTCCTCTCATACTCGACAACTGATAGTGTCCTTTACTCTAGTCTTAGAAACTCATCTCTTTTTGCTTCACAATATGTATTCGGATAGTGATTGTCCTCAAATATGCCTCGGAAGGTCTGCCAATCTAGTGACTTGGCATCACTGCGTCTAACCTTCCTCTCTTTGGGACAATCCATCACATCAAGCACTTTTCTAGAATGCTCAACCATGCCTCGACATCTGTCGAATTTATCAAACCCTAAAAAACTTGGGCACCTAGAGCTTTAAGCTGCTCTATGCCATATTTCTTCTTTGAATCACTTGGCATTGATCCTATTGACTGAAACAACTATCGGATAAATCTAACAAATTGATCATTTTTTGGCTCAGCTTGAGCCCTAGGGATATTGGTTTCCCTTTGAAATAGACCCTAGGTAAGATCTTGTATTCCACTATACTCTTGCTTACGTCGTTTGTTAATACGCAGAGGCATAACTCCTATAACATATCAAACTATTAGACATGATATAGATGCCTTTCACTGAATGCATGATGTTCTATTTGTTAGGCTCTAAATTTAACATGAATTACTTTTCTTACTCTTAGATCATTCCTTTAACTCTCTTAGGTGAAACCTAAAACTCATGCTAGAACTCTACTTTTGTAAGGCCCTGATTGAGTACCACCAACACGACAAAGACCCTGCGACAGTGGTACTGTACGAAGGAAAATTTTAATCGTAGAATATATTCCGCGAAAGGAGTATGTGTAATGCCTAGACCCAAAGAAATGAAGTCTGATTGAGAAAAATAATTGTGGAGAAATCATTTGGATAAGAGTGTAGTGCGTCTCGCGAGGAAGCACACAAAAATGGGGAAAAGGTAGCTCAAAGAGAAATATCTGTCAGTCAAGTTACATAGATGTAAGCGACGCGATAAGGATGAGTGGCAAGAAGAGGCGTATATTAGACGTTTGATACCGTAGTGCGAGAAGAAGCATTTGTGCCTAGGGAAGTCTTAAGTGTTTTGTTGATAAAACTAGACTACCCTATGAAGAGAAATAAATGTTTGCAACTTCTCAAGAAGAAAAAGAGAGTCAGGTGACTCGAAGAAGTTTGGCTTTCCAAGAAGATAAGGTTAATGTCTTAAAGGAACGTCCAATCACCGCTCACATTTAGCCTGTGTCAAATTCGGGTTGGTTGCATGGCATGTTGAATCGACAAGGAGATACGTGTAAAATATTGAAACTACCCTTGGATGGGAGAGGTCATTATAAAAGGGGCCAAATGCCAAAAGGAAAAGAAAGTCTTTCTCTAGGGAAAAGTTAGATATTCAGATAAAATGGAGAAGGGGAGACTCATAATACTCAACGATTAGTCAAGGGAACCGCTAGGCGAGAAGAGGAATCCAAAAGCAAAGAAGGAAGGAGTGGAGACCAAAGCATATGGGTTGTTAGGCGTTGAGGCCATGCGAAGGTTAATTTTGAGGCCGCATGGTCATGCCAATGAGGGAAGATAGAGTGTCTCTATAGTCTTACATGGTACTTTGACCATGAAAATTTCTATTTCGCTTAAGGAGCAAGTTGGTAAGTGAAATACTCCTTAGCTTGGATGGCCCGACTGAGAAGTCAGGCGAGTGAAATACCCAAGTTGGTGAAGAACTAACTCAATGAACAAGAGAGCCAAGGAGCTGATTTAGAAGAAGAGTAGCCCTAACGCGGTTCACTAAGAGAGGTAGTTGCGCAACCTAGACGAAGGAGGAAGTGCCAGCTTTACACCTCTAGGTACCCTCTACAGGGAGCAACGATAGTGGCGAAAAGTAAGAAAGAAGTGGGTGATAAGAGGTCTGTTTGGATTCTATAGAGCAAAAGAGTCGAAGAGTCGAGTCAAAGAAAAGAAGGTTTCACACATCTAAGCATTCTTCCCCAAGAAGCAGCAGTAGGCGAGGAACGAGGGAAAAAGGGGCAGTAAGTAAAGTGGAGGCCGAGTATCAATGTCAAGGGAGTTTAAAGACTTGTATTTCAATTTCCAAACCTTGTAAAAGTGTTAAGTTAAAAAAGAGAAGTTTTTGTACTTATTCCGCTGTATTTTCTATGTCTATCTCGTCAATGGATGAAAAATAAAAGAGAACTCAGTGTCAAGGATTCGTTAGTGAAAATTTAAGTTGTTGTTTCCCGCTACCTTGCATTAAGGAAGTTTTGTGTTTAAGTTGTGTGAAAAGAGATGAGTTATTCTGCTTACTAGACGTTTAGTGTATTACCTCACGAGAAGTATATGATAAAGGTCTAGGCAACACGCCTCCACTTGGTTGGAAGGAGCAACTTTTGTGGCGAGACGTGACAACTTTACTAGTTCTACTTCAATCGACTCTCAGTTAGTTACCCATGAACTAACTCAACTTTAACTAATTAATCCCAAGTTTCCTTAGAGTTAACTACTTCAAACAACACTATTTAGTTCCCATAGAGCTTAGTTCTCTAATACCAAGTTGTCTCACCCCATCTCTAAGCACCTTCTCACTAGGCCTGAGATGGCAGCGCGAAGCTGACTAACTTCGTTCTCCTTCTAATGATACCTGTCGACCTTACTTAACTCGAAACTCTTAAATATCTCTTTTAAAAACATATGCATATCCTGTAGAAGTGAAAAACATTTAAAACTTGAAAAATAAATAAATTTATATAAAGCATCTTCAGATTCATCCAACTTATAGACGATATGTTCAAACAGGTCTTACGCAGACAAGAATAATTTCAGAGTATCACCACACTATTTCCCAATACAACTAACAATCTTACTAGTCTATTACAGACAAAACAACTAACTCTCTCACAAACTTAATTACAATTTCTAAAATGCATGAATGTGATGAGTCATACACAAAGCTACTAAATCAAAATTCTAGCGAAGTACGTGGATTTGCAGGCAGGCTTTGGAAACACGATCTCTACCTGTAAGGAAAATAAAACAATGAAGGGTGAGCTATAAAGCTCCATGAGTGACAACTTTTAAAAACAGACCATGTTTATTGAAAACTATGAGCAATAGGTAAACTTAGCAAAGCAATTCATTTCTCAAATTAACTTTCAAAACCTTTCTCTTTTCTTTCTTGTTATACCTTGAATTTCATGTATCTATGAGACAAAACTCTTGGCTCAGTAGCACCTTATCTCATTATAGTTATCATTTGATGGAAAATCTAGGTTTCCATAGAGCCCCTCATGTATTAACTAGTCTATTGGATAAAAATTCTAGGCATATATTGGATACACTCATCACATAATTTATGTGCACAAGACAATCTCCCATGTTTTTCAATTACACCCTCACCTTTTTTCCATTTATTTTCTTCAAACATCTTCCAACTTTGGATTCTTCAATGCGGAGAGAGAATAAAACCATCAACATTTGGAATGGTAATTAATGGCTTATCTACTATACTACTATATGCGCTTGAATTGACACATTCCTAAGTTGCATTTATTTGTACTAGGAGAAAGGAATCTCAAGTAAAATGCTTATATTGAATATCATTTCTTTATATGACAGGCACAAAAAAACAACGGAGACCTTCAACGTAACTACTCCAACAAAGTACAATATGTCAACCACTTTCAAATAGAAAGAAGATTGTAAAGTCTAACACCATCTTACTTTCACATACTCTACACATATGTAATTAAAAACATTCAACAAGAGCAATAAGAGAGTACATCTAATGCATAAAGACTTAATCTCAGGCCATCTTACTTTCACATACTGTACACATGTGTAATTAAAAACATTCAACAAGAGCAACAAGAAACATCCAATGCATAAAGACTTAATCTTAGGCCATCTTATTTTCACGTACTCTACACATATGTAACTAAAAATATTCAACAAGAGCAACAAGAAATAGTAAATGCATAAAGACTTAATCTCAGGCCATCTTACTTTCACATACTCTACACATATGTAATTAAAAACAAAGTAAAATTGAAGTATAGTAATGAACTTTACCATCTCATCTGCCAAACGAGCATACCCTTTTCTGCTACATATATGTGGGAGTTGTTTTTTCTTCATGGCTTTGTACTTTTCACATATCAACTACTCAACTAAAAGATATTCAATGTTCATAAAAATTAATAATAAGAAAATGTAAGTGTATACGTTTTGAAGTAGACATTTATATACCTTGAAGTGTGCTAGTCTTCTCACTCACAAAGTCCATCGAATCAACTACAAGTTGCAAATTATCAAGCATCATCTTCAAAATTTCATCCTTTGTTAGGACATCTTTAATCTGTTTTACTGAAAGAGATTTTTCAGCCCTATATAATTTACCCATCTTTCAGAAGAAAAGCTTTTTTTTGCCAATTTTCTAAATTGTACCTTGACTAAAGTATGAAATAGTTAGAAATAAAACGTAAAGAACTTATTAGAGAAAAAGAAATGGGTTTTCTATCTAAGCTATTTAAGTGAAATATAGTAACTTAATACATGGATAAATTTCCATAACACTACTTTCAATCTTGTTGGTAGTTTTAGCCAATTCTCAAGGTTCACTGGTACAACCTCTCTCACTAGTGGTCCAAGAAAAGAAGCCAATCCTACTGACTTATCACCAATGGATTATCCATATTCATTGAAAACAAGGCTCACTCTTGATTATTTTTCAACGGCTATTGTCTTCATTTTTGTATGTCCTTGTTTTTTTTTGGCAAAGTCGTCGTTTCAAATGAGGGTTCTTCATTGACAACATGATCTTCAACTGTCTTCTCATTAGGCAAAGTCGTCGTTTCAAATAGGGATTCTTCAAATCTATTTATGTTAGGAGTTGTTGCTAGCCAACAAATTGCTAATCTTGTTTGAACAGCTGGTGAGTCTAATGTACGATTATCTTCGACTGTCTTCTCATTAGGCTTGGGTGATAATTAAACATTTGGGGTTGGTACCAATGGGAGAACTTTCCATGTTTTGCATATTTGGAAGAAGTAAACTATTGTTAATAAGCTTTCTTCGTGTAGACCTTCTCTTTCCTTTGACTCTTAGTTCCATGGTATCTTGTAAACCTCTTAGCATTTCAACATAAAAGCATTAATATTAACAAATAATCAATAAGCATCATTTCTTAATATAAATATTTACCGTCCTTTGTGTTTTCACCATGATGGAGGTGACTTATCCAACGACATACTCATAGATACTAATACGAAGTTATGCAAAAGTATGTATGAACAACGTTAATTTGTAGTAAATAACTAACATCAAAATGATGTTCATCTAGATAGATTCCATAGTTTACAAAATAAATTTTTTTAGTACAAAATAATCATATAGACAAACACTTATACAATGCATCAAACTACTTCTCAAATGAAAACACCTTCACAATAGTTCATTCATATGCATCCTGTCCAAACAAACTATCATTAAATAATAGACAATAAATTACAATAAGTAATATTGCTTCAGGTTATGTCTCACTTTATAAATGGTTCCACCTCCGATGTGTTCAATAAGACATATCGATGTGCATTCTCAAGTACATCATCAGATAGTTCGATTGAAGTTTCAGAAGATATAGAACGACCCTCTAAGATGAAATCATTTTGATATTCTTCATTACGTTGTTAACTATTCACTACCTCAACTGATTGTTTAAAATACTTGTTTGAAAAGTCAAACACATTCATCAGCTAAGTAACTCGTTGCAATGCACCCTTTTGGTCGTGCTTTGTTTTGTACATAACCTTTCAATACCTTCATGTATCTAAAATAAATGTTCATTAGTACACGAAAAACTATAATTATCATTAGATCAAAGACATGTACCTTTGAAATGGGTACATCCAATGGAATTGAACCGGTCTACATATGAATGCTTCGCAAATCAAATGAATTACCAAATGTGTCATTGTTTCAAAAAACGAGGAAGAAAAGTACCTTTCAAGAAGACATAAAATGTCCACCACTTCTTTTCAAGATCCAACATAATCTCTCTATCAATTATACGTTGACAAAGTCTATTGAAATATGAGCATAACCTGTAGATTGCATGTCTTGGACATCTTGGGAGCAAGCCTCTAAGCACCACAGATAAAAGTTGCTGCATCAACACATGATAATCGTGAGACTTCAACTCCATCACTTTGCATTCATCTAATGATACACACTTTGAAATGTTTGAACTGTATATGTCAAGCAACTTCAACTTGTATAACCTTGAAAGCAATTTCTTCTCAAACTTTGACAATGTGTGTGGAGTAGGAGGTAGATAAGTTCTTCCTCTACATTCTTAGGATATAGATCAGGATGAATTTTCAGAAGTTGTAAGTCTTTTCTTGTATTAATTCCATCTTTTGACTTTCCATTTATATCTAATAATGTACATATAATACTCTCACATACATTCTTCTCCACGTGCATGACATCCAAGTTGTGGTGTATTGGTAATTCCTAGACAATCAAAGTTTCAAATCGTTTATGACTTAGTTCGAACCATAATAATTTGAAATGTAATAAGACACATCACAAACTTCAAGTTCGTTTACCTTCCAATATTGTAGATCGAAGAAAATTGATCGCTTCTTCCACCTTTGATTGGACGATTCTTTATGACTTTTGCTCTTAATCTTTTCACATTTTCCCCAACAATTATCAAAATTTTCAAGTTGGGCATAAATTGCACTACTTGTAGCCATTTTGGGAGGTGACTCTTCTATTCTACCGTCAAACCATGCCTTCTTCGATATGGATGAGCCCTTGACAAGAATCGTCTATGACCCATATATACAAATTTTTTACTATGTTTTAACGAATAAGAACGAGTACTATCTCCACATGTAGTGCATCCAACAAGATTTCCATAAGCTGAAAAATCATTTATAGTCCACGTAAGAATTGATCTCAAATTGAAATGTATGTTACCTGCAATATCATAAACTTGTATTCCTTTCCATAGAAGTTGTAAATCTTCCACAAAGGGTTGCAGATATACATCAATATCAATTCCAGGTTGTCTGTGTAACACCCCGAACTCTAGGAAATTTATTTAATCGGATTGCTCTATTTATTTTATTTATTTTCTTTTGGTTGGGTGTTAGTTTACTTCTTTTGGCTTGGAAGAGAAACTTAATAAATGGGAAAGAAAAAAAGGGAAGGAGGAAAAAGGTAATAATAATAATAATAATAATAATAAGATTTTATTATTAATTATTACATAATAGTATTATTATTATTATTATATTTTAAAATAAATAAAAATAAAATAAAATAAAATTTCCCTTCTTTCCCTTTTCTTCTTCTTCCCGTACGCAGCCCCCCCATCCATTTTTCTTTTCTTCTTTTCTTCTCCTTCTCCTTACCCTAGCCGCCGATCGCCACCCACCCTCCAACCTCACGCTGCCATCCGTCCCAATTCGCGAAGCCGCCGCACCGTCCGCCCAGATCTCTACGACGCCGCCGTGAAGCTTCGTCCGCCAGCCGAAACCAGCCAAAACCCCCCCTCCCCAGATCTGTCTTCTTGCGTCTCCGTTCGTCGCCGCCCTGGAACCAAGCAGCGTCTGCCGCGCGCCGTGAGACCACCCCAAGTCGCGCAGCTCCATTTTTTGGTCCGACCAAAACACAGCCGCCGCACTTCTCCGTCCGACCGATCTTCGTTCGGTTTCGTAGCTCCGATCACCGCGTCAGCTCGCCGGTCGTTCCTGAGGCAGCCACACATCTCCTTCCAGCCGCGCGTCTCCTTCCAGCCGCGCGTTTCCCTTCCAATCCGCACTTTGAAATTCGTCAAGCCAACGTTTGTCGATTCGTTGTTAGTTGGAGCCCGATTTGAAATTTATTTCCTTTGCAATTAAACCGTGCACAGATTTAGCTTTGTTTGCTACCGTTGGATTTTAATTGTTGGCGAAATGTTTAATTCTTGAAGGTACACATCGAATCAGTGAGCGAATCCTTGATTTTTCCAAAAGTGTGAGGTGGAATTGATTCTCCACTTCTTGGGTAAGTTGTGGAACTTAATTATAGGGTGAATTGGATGGATGAAATTATTTAGAAAAACGTTAATTTTAAATTTGTCTATGTTTAGGATTCAATTTATTGGACTTAATTCGATTGAAGAACTTGCATAAACTTGAGGTAAGGGACTTTCTACTGGACTCAATAACAAAAATTAAGGTGTATTGACTATATGGACTGAAATGTTATATCTGGACTGAGTAGGGATGACGGTTATGATGTGTGTTTGGGTGTGGACTGAATGTTTAACATATATTGTGTTTGACTGAGTGAAATTTATATATGTATGTATGGATTGACGTGGACTTGTGGTCTAGTGTATGTTGTGACCGCTGGGCTATGTATGTTGTTGACTGATGTAGTGATATATTCTTGACTGTCCTTGGGTGAAATTAGGATAATATGGTTGTTTGAGGTTAAATGAAGAGCTTATGTGATGAGGAAATTTGGCTGTATTAGGAATGATTGTTAAGATGTTTAGAATGGAGTGAGGGGATAAATTATTAGTTTCCTAGTGGATAGTACCTTACGGGAGTCCTTCGGGATCATCCCCTTTTTGTGCATCCTTCGGAAGCACTAGATTGATAGGTGCATCCTTCGGGAGCACTAGACTGATACGTGCATCCTTCGGGAGC
>CM046890.1:11254069-11296557 GCA_025688845.1 Cucumis hystrix | reverse complement strand
GGAGCACTAGACTGATACGTGCATCCTTCGGGAGCACTAGACTGATATATGCATCCTTCGGGAGCACTAGACTGATTTGTGCATCCTACGGGAGCACTAGACTGATATGTGCATCCTACGGGAGCACTAGACTGATATGTGCATCCTACGGGATCCCAAGACTGTGGCTGTGCAGGGTACACCATAGGATGCTAATAATTTATTTTTCCCCTAACGGGACCAGTAGTGGGTCTCTTACTGGGTATGTTAATACTCACCCTTTTTACGTTTAAGTTTTTTTCAGGCAAAGGTAACACGAGGGGCAGACCGACGAGGGACAAGAAGGAATCGTGATTTGCCATAGGGGACTGTCTTCTAACTGCTTTCGCTGACGGTTTTATAAATATTTTGTTGAACTAATTTTACAAATATCTAAATTTTTTGTAAACAGTACTTTAAAATTTCATATTTTGAAATAGGGCCCGATTAAAGTTTTTCTTCGATTTCTTATGGTTTCAACTAAACTTTGCCATTGTCTTTTGTCAACATACTTTTTTGTGTTAAACGTAACGACTTAGACAAGGTCTGAAAAGTCTAGGTCGTTACAGTCTGGGACTAGTTATCAACAGTGTCAACATTATGTTTTCCTTTTTCATGCATAACGAAGAAGGAAGGTTATAAGTAACAAGCATGACCGACCAACAACTACTTAAATTGGAGAATGGGTTAAACCCATACGTAGAAAGACATAGCCTAAGATTACGTGGATCCATAGAAAATTCGGGCCATTTTTATCAATTATTTTCCATGCAACAGAGTCAACTGGATGTCTAATCTTTCCATCAGTACTTTTCTGGCTCCAATGCTAATGTAAACTTTCACTAACTTCATTTATTTTAAACATCTGTTTAAGTCGTGGAATGATAGAAAAGTATCTCAATACCTTTGTGGGCACACCTTGTTTGATTTGGTTTGTTCGTTCATCAATCTCTCATCTTGAACTCGCACAATGAGGATAACTTTCTAACTTTTCATTCTCATTTTTAAATAAGCAACAGTCTTTAACACATGCATGAATTTTTTGTTAACCCAAATCAAATTCCTTGAACAATTTTCTAACTTCATAAATAGACCTTGAAAAAACATTATCCATTGGGAGCATGTTATGCAAAAGCCCCAATAGGCTAGTGAAGCTTGAATCTGACCAACCATTAAAAAATTTCAGTTTGTACAATGCTACAAATATTGATATCTTTGTATACTTCGTACAACTACCATACAATGGCATATTTGCCTCTTCAACCTTTTGAGAAAAATTGTTTTCCTTCCTTGATGTAGAATGGTCATGAATGGTATCCTCTTCTCCCATATATGTGCTCTCATAGAAGTTTGTTGCTTCAAGTATAAAACTATCATCAACTTCATCTCCTTCTACTTCTCTATGATGGTATCAAAAGTTATATGTAGGTTCCATTCTTAATGACCAAGTGCTCATATATAATTTCAAAATCACAATGTCTCATGTTTCTACAGTCTTTACATGGACACAAAAATTTATTGCTATTTGGCTTCTTTTTCTTCACTTCTTGCAGAAAATTCGATGCTCCTTCCATATACTCACTAGTTGAACTATTAAATAAAGTTAATTTAGTTAAATATGCATTAAAGGTTAACTCAATATTAATGGTTAGTTACTTTCATACCGATTTAAATGTACCTAATCTTTGTTGAACATTCTCGAGATGTTGGTTATCGTAATTGGATGACCAGTTCAATCGTCAATGACTTGGTCAACAAGCACTACTTGAGAAAAGAGAATATCAAAGGAAGTTAAGGAAGAAACGAAAACAAAAAGCAAGAAAACCACTTCTTTAAAAGAAATAATAGGGAACACAACATGGCCATGTTATATTATTATTAAACCTCAAAGTTATGGTTCATATATGTAATAAAAGAAATCCTTTGCCCATGTGAGAAAATTTAAAAACAAGTATTGAGGAAAAGAGAAAAGGAAAAAGAGAAAAGGAAAAGAGAAAAAGAAAGAGGGAACATTTGCACACTATCCTTAAAAACCAAAGCCTTTGAATACTAACCGAGTTTGTTATGTATTCACTCCCTAAACACCAATAAATTTTATTTGAACATGATTAGTTTAGAAAATAAAGAGATTGAAATTAAATAACATGAAGTTCATACTAAACCACGACAAAGGATAAAAACAACTAAAATTTCAGCAACAAAAATGAATATAACTATTTTCCTAGTGTTATCAAACCAGTAATTAAGGTAAGAAAAATTTGGCACATATTACTTAATTTGGGTGGTATCTAGGAAGTATTTGTTGTCTTCATGGCAAGCCAATAATATCTCTTTCACCTATAAATGCACATAAGCCAAACCTAAAATATAAAATTACACAACAATATACAATACCATAAAATTGAATATAAAGTTCCCTAAAATTTTACAACACACTTCCATAGAACATTACAATAAAGAACATCATATCCAACACTTATATAACATATGAAATCACATACCAAATTATCCACAAAACTAAACAAAAATCCCCCAACAAAACTTGTGTAATATACTAAAATTTCTTGCTTATATACATAATGCAAAAATAAAAGCAAAACCCACTTCAATTATAAATCTCAAAAGGCATTCAAATCAACATTAAAATATATATAACTAATAATAATTACAGGAAGGGGCTCCAATAGCTTATAAGGAAAGAATGAAAAGTCTCAAGAAAGAAAACTTGGGACCAAAAGCCCAAAGGGAGAAAAATTGCAAAACTCTTCAAGTTATTAAAACCTGCTATATTTCTCAAACTTAGTTAAATCCTTATTCTCACATTTACATACAACAAACACAAAAAAAGAAACTTCACTAGATGACATTGTAGCTATTAATCCAACCTCCAAAAGACATGCCAAGCAAAGAACTTTTCACTAGTACTTATGAATAAATTTTTTTCCCCTCTTTTAGTATATTATAAATCTCACAAGGCATTCAAACCAACATTTACAAATATATTGTTAAGATTTTTTGTCAAATATATTCTTAATTGTTTTTAAGAATTCTTTTTATTAAAAAATAAAGCAGTATTGTTAAGTTACTTGTTTTTCCTATTATTTAGGAAACTTGATATGAGGTTGTTTGCTTCTAATCTGAAAGAAGTTATTCATATATTATATATGGGGATATATATATACGAAGATAGATGATGTTTTGGGTTGACGAAGAAATCTGATACTACTAAGCATATACGAATTCTTCTATTCAAGTTGTTCTTGTTGACGTGTATAATGTTTACCGTCTGTCATTTGAATTTACATTGAAGATTGGTTGTTGATATGTGAAATTTGAGAAGATAAGAAATATGTATGAAGATCATTGAATTGAAGGATCAATTCACTAAGGCAAGGGGAGCCTGGGACTAGTATTAGAAGAGATTTTCATTACATTCAGGAGGAGCATGAGTTTACTTTGCAGTTATGGTTATAACTTGTTAATGTAACCGTTATGATAAGTTACATACATTGAATCTCAATAATATTTCTTATCTGAGCTACGAAGCTCTCCAGACGTAGGCTGTATTTATCGAACTGGGTTACCAAAGTGCATTGTGTTATTTGTTTTCTATGAAATCTAGTTATACCTGTAGTTAAATATTTTCAATATAGCTAACGGTCATTTAACCTTCTCATGTTTCAAGACACCAAGAGAAGGTGGATCAACTACAAGACCACCCATACTGGATGGAAAAAATTATTCTTATTGGAAGACTCGTATGATTTCATTTTTAAAGTCACTTGATGCAAAGGCCTGGAAAGTAGTTAAAGTTGGATGGAAACCATCGATGATTACAGTAGATGGTAAGTCTATTCCAAAACCCGAGGAAGATTGGACGGATGTAGAAGAAGAACAAGAGTCCTTGAGGAACTCTCGTGCAGTAAACACAATATATAATGGAGTCGATCTGAACATATTCAAATTAATCAACTCTAGTGTTACAGCACAAGATGCATGGAAAGCACTTGAAGTAGCATTTGAGGGTACCTATAAAGTAAAAACCTCTCGTCTTCTGTTGATGACAACTAAGTTTGAATAGTTAAGAATGATGGAAGAAGAAACTATAACTGAATACAATGTACGTGTTCTGGAAATTTCCAATAACTCATTCAATCTTGGTGAAGGAATTTCATAGGTTGAACTGGTTAGGAAAGTTTTACGTTCTCTGCCCAAAAGATTTGACATGAAGGTCATAGCAGTTGAAGAGGCACATGATGTCACTACAGTTTCTTTAGATGAATTGTTTGGATCCCTAAAAACGTTTGAAATTACCTTACCTGACAGATTAGAAAGTAAGGGGAAAGATGTTGCTTTTCAATCTATACATGAAGATTAATCTTTTGAGAAAGGAAAAACGTCTAATGATAAAGTAAATGAGTCAATTGTCATGCTAACGAAGCAATTTTCCAATGTGATTAAGAAAATCAGCAGTCCTAACAATTATGGATCAAACAATCGCTCTCAAAATAACTTTAGAAGAAGAGAGTTTGATCGACCCAGTACCAAAGACAATAGGTCATTTAAATGCAAGGTGTGTGGAGGTCATGGACATTTTCAGGCTGAATGTCCAACCTATTTGAGAAGACAAAAGAAAAGCTTTGGTGCTACTTTGTTTGATGAAGAATCTGATGGAATTGTTGAAGAGAAAGAGTTTGCAAATGCCTTTATCAATATTGTTCAAATGATGATCCTATACCTGACAAAGAAGATTCAATCTGTCAGACTGATGAGAATCTATCATATAATAAAATGTGACAACAGTGGGAAGAAGATACATCAGTTTAGGTACACTAGGAAAAGCTCTTAAACATGATGCAATTGTAGGGCTACCAACACTGGATTTAAAGAGTCATTTATTCTGTGGAGATTGGCAACGAGGAAAACAGATCTGATCTACTCATAAAATTGTTAGTGAGTGCTATACTAACAAAGTGCTTGAACTTCTACATATGGATCTTATGGGTCCGATGCAAACTGAAAGCTTAGGGAAGAAGAGATATGTGTTTGTTTGTGTGGATGATTACTCCCGTTTCACTTGAATTAGATTTTTAAGAAGTAAATTTGAGACAACTAAATTGTGTATAAATTTATGCCGAAATCTACAACGTGAACTTGGGCAAAACATAATAAGAATACAGAGTGATCATGGAAAAGAGTTTGAAAATAAAGAACTTGACACCTTCTGTGAAAGTGAAGGAATTAGTCATGAATACTTAGCTCTGTTAACCCCGCAACAGAATGGGGTTGTCGAAAGAAAGAATCGAACTTTGCAAGAGATTGCCAGAGTAATGCTCAATGCCAAGGATCTGTCATTACGTTTTCTTGGCTAAAGCTATACACACTGCCTGTCACATTCATAATCATGTGACAATTCGTACTGGAGCCACTATGACGTTGTATGAATTATTGAAAGGTAAAAAACCTAATGTAAAATATTTTCATCTTTTTGGCAGTGATTGTTACATTCTTACAAATAGAGAATATCACAGAAAACTGGATACCAAGTCCGATAGAGGGATTTTTCTAGGTTACTCTCAAAATAGTCGGGCTTACTAAGTGTTCAACACTAGGACTCGGTCTGTAATGGAAGCTATTAATATTGTTGTGAGTGATGACAAGAACCTATCCCTCAAAGGTCGGGATGATGAAGAGGTTGTACTAATACAAAATACTGAATTACATACTGTGTTTCACAAAGTGCAGATGCTGTCGCGCATGCTATGCCTGAAGTTACAGACAATGAAAATAGCTCTGAGTCCACTCAAAGACCTGTTGAAGCTGAGATTCATACTGAACCCCCTATTCGGCAGGCAGTTCCATCATCTCATGTGACTAAGAATCATTCTTCAAGTTGTATTATTGGTGATGTACAAAGTGGAGTTACAACCAGAAAAAAAAATATCGCATTGATTATGCAAAGTTAATTGCTAATGTTTGTTATACACCTTCCATTGAACCAGGATCAGTCAAAAATTCTCTCAAAGATGAGTTCTGGATAAGTGCAATGCAAGAAGAAATTCTTCAGTTCCAATCCAATAATGTCTGGACTCTGGTGCCTAAACCAGAAAATGTTAATGTTATAGAGACAAAGTGGATATTAAAAAACAAAATAGATGAACAAAGGTATGGTACACGTAACAAGGCGTGTTTGGTTGCTCAAGGATACACTCAGATTGAAGAAGTAGATTTTGATAAAATCTTTGCTTCTGTTCTCCGGCTTGAAGCTATACGCTTGTTGCTTAGCATTGCATGCATACAAAAAATTAAACTGTATCAAATGGATGTCAAGAGTGCCTTCTTAAATAGGTACTTGAATGAAGAAGTCTATGTCGCCCAACCGAAAGGGTTCATTGACCCAGTGTTTCCACAACATGTGTAAAAACTAAATAAGGCCCTGTATGGTCTCAAACAGGCTCCTCGAGTTTGGTATGAAAGACTTACTGTCTACTTACATCAACAAGGATATGTTCGAGGAGGGTCTGACCGAACTTTATTTATTAACCAGAAGGATAAGGACATCATTGTTGCCCATATATATGTTGATGATATTATCTTTGGCGGATTTCCTGATGACAATGTAAATAGCTTTATTATTATTATACAGTCTAAATTTGAGATGAGCATGGTAGGAGAGTTAATGTTTTTTCTTGGGTTGCAAATCAAGCAAGATTAAAATGGTATCTTTATTTCTCAAAAGAAGTATGCTAAGAATATGGTTAAGAAGTTTGGCCTTGAGTCTTCCCAATTCAAAAGAACATCAGCTACTCAAGTAAAACTCACTAAAGACTGTGCAGCAGAATCTGTAGATCTTAAACTATACAAAAGTATGATAGAAAGTCTACTATATCTTACTGCCAGTCATCCTGATATTTCTTATGCTATTGGAGTTTGTGCTCTGTTTTAATCTGATGCCCGTAGCTTCCATCTACTGGTTGTTAAACAGATTCTCTAATATGTTCATGGAACTCATGATTATGGTATATTTAACTTGTTTGATACCAACTCATCCCTTGTACGTTATTGCAATGTTGATTGGGCTGGTTGTTCAGATAACAAGAAGTCTACTTTGGGAGGTTGGTTTTTCTTTGGCAACAACCTTATCTCTTGGTTTAGTAAGAAGCAAAATTTTTTGTCCTTATCTACAGCGGAGGCCAAATACATTGCAACTGGTAGCGCTTGTTCTCAACTCATATAGATGAAACAAATGCATGAAGAGTATGGTAGAATCGAGCATATTGATATACATCATCAATTTATTCAAGATTTGGTTGAAGATAAGATTATTTCTCTCACTCATGTTCGTTCATCTCTTCAGTTAGCAGATATCTTCACAAAACCTCTTGATACAGTTTCTTTTGAGCACCAACGAGTTGGACTAGGGGTTTGTCACAAGCTCTCTTAACTATTCATAAAGGTGTGTTCTTCTGGACCTCTTCTCCGCATGTCCAAGCCCACTTCTTATTTAAGGCCCATGTGCAGTTATTTTGCAATCTTTTATTTATTTCAATTCTAGTGAAAGGCGGAAATCGTAGTTGGAAGAATTTCTATTGTCTTCAAGAAGTTTTCAGCATCCTTCGTCTTATTTTTTATCACAATGGTGAGTATACATCGAGGATATTATCAACATGTACACCGCGCATGCGTGGAAAATGGTTTAAAAGCATTCCTCCCCGTCGTTCATAGATTCCTCTTGCTGATCGTGGTAAGATTCCCCAAACCATTAGCTCTGATAGTTGTTCCTCTATTCATACTGAAGTGCCTGGTGTTTCCCATGTGCCCACTGATTCTGATTCTGAGTTTGTTTCTCGTGATACCGTCCCTTTGGCTAAGTTATTGAAATCTCATTTTGCTTTAATTTCTTCCACTTCTATGAGCCATGGACAGGGTTTGATTCCTTCTTCCTCTAAAGGTAAGGGGTCTATGCCTTCGGGGCCTTCCAAGGGTTTATCTAATTCTACTAGTAGTTCCTTGGAAGCCCTTCCCCTACAGCGTCCCTCCCATCCTCCCTCGGGCACATTCCCTCTGTATCTCCTTCCCATGATATTTCGAGTGCTCCATCTACTCCTTCCTTGCCAATGGTTCGTGGACCTGTTCCATCTCCTTCTACGGCAAAGGATTCCATCCATACGCCCCTAAAGAAGTCCAAGAGCTCCATCGGGCCTCGAGTTATCACCATCAAGACTGGTCGATGGAAACTTCCTTGTAATATTCCTTCTATTCCTATTGATGACATTTAATTTCATCATGAAGAGAATGCTCATAGGTGGAAATATGTGGTGCAAAGGCGATTGGCTGATGAAGTCAATGTCTCTAATAAGCATCAATCATGTGTTGCGATTATGAAGTTGATTAGTCAATCTGGTCTCTCTCGAACCATCCTGATTGTGATAGACCCCCGATACTATATCAATATAGTAGGAAAGGGAAGAAGAGTAGTCGCACGTGTGTAGAGTGACACGTGTGAGTTAGGTTAGTATAAATAAAGGACAAGTATTAGGCGGGAGAGTTAGTTAGAGTTTTTGAAGAAAAGTTTTTTGTTCTTCCTTGACAGAGAGGATAACAGAGGAGGGTTTGAGTTTTCATTTGTTTACAAATTAGTGTTTGTACTACAGATTCATTGTTGAATCTAATATCAATAAAAGTAAAATTTCTCTATAGCTTCTGGTTTCGATCAAATTGGTATCAGAGCCTGTGATTTTGGGCAAGAAGAAAGATGGTGCAGACGAGATTTGAAGAAAATATCAAAACGATAGATCAGGAGATCCATGGCATTAAGAAGGAGAACGGGAAATTGCCAGCGATTGAGAAAACGTTCATCGAAATCTCGAAGAACTTGAAGAGACAAAATCAAGTAATGCTGAGAATCATGGAATCATCCACACAGGAGAGATCAACAATGAACGAAAGGATAACCGAATTATCTATGCGGACTTTTCCAGCGAAGATGAATGAAGAAAGCGAGGGATCTTCGAAGGGAGAAAACGAAACAAAAAATGAAGAGAAGAAATCGAATGACGAAGGGAACAACGATCGAAACAAATTCAAGAAGGTGGAGATGCCTATATTCAACGGAGATGATCCCGATTCGTGGTTATTCCGCTTTGAGAGGTATTTTTTCATGCATAAACTTACTGAATCCGAGAAGATGGCCGTCTCTACTATAAGTTTTGAAGGATCAACTTTGAATTGGTATCGTTCCCAAGAGGAACGGGAGAAGTTTATTGATTGGGCGAATATGAAGGAAAGGTTGTTAGTGAGATTCCATTCATCGAGGGAGGGATCTTTGTACGGGCGATTTTTGCAGATCCAACAAACAACAACTGTGGATGAATATCGAAATTTATTCGATAAGTGGGTAGCACCCCTAACAGATTTACCCGAAAAAGTAGTAGAAGAAACTTTTGTGTCGAGATTAAAACCATGGATCCAAGTAGAGATTGATTTCTGCGAACCAAAAAGATTAGACCACATGATGAAGATAGAGCAAAAGATTGAAAACAGAGAATATATTCGACGTGAGGCAAATCTTTCCGGTTATTCCGGAGGAAGAACATTTAATCCACAAAATAATACCAAGGCTAATACGAATGCGAATGCTGGAGAAAATAAGGGGGGAACGAATTGGCCAATGAGAACCATTACTTTACGTGGAACAACAAAGGAGGAAGTTCCAAAGGAGGGACCATCAAAGCGGTTATCTGATGCGGAATTCCAAGGTCGAAAGGAGAATGGATTGTGTTTTCGGTGTAATGAGAAATACTCTCATGACCATAAATGCAAAGCTAAGGAGTTGAGAGAATTACGAATGCTGCTAGTAAAAGGGGATAATGAAGAGTACAAAATTATTGAGGAAGGAGAGGAGACATTGAAGGAGTTGAATATTATTGAAATCAGGGAAGAAAACCAAGCGATAGTAGAATTATCTATCAACTCTGTGGTTGGACTATCAAGTCCAGGGACGATGAAGGTGAAGGGAAGGTTACAAGGAAGAGATGTTGAGGTGTTAATTGATTGTGGAGCAACACACAACTTTGTTTCTGAAAAACTTGTGAAGGAATTACAACTGGAAACAAAAGAAACCTCAAACTATGGGGTAATTTTGGGTTCCGGTACTGCTGTAAAAGGAAAAGACATATGTGGAGCTGTGGAACTGATGTTAGGAGATTGGAAAGTAATTGATGAATTCTTACCCTTGGAGTTAGGAGGAGTAGATGCCATTTTGGGTATGCAGTGGCTTTATTCCTTGGGGATAACGGAGGTAGATTTGAAGAACTTGATATTATCCTTTATGTATCAAGGAAAAAGATTATAATACGAGGAGACCCTAGTCTGACTAAAGCTAGAGTTAGCCTGAAAAATTTAGTCAAAACGTGGGGAGAAGAGGATCAAGGCTATTTACTTGAATACAGAGCCTTGAAAAGATGTGAATTAAATGATGAGGAAGATTCAATTAAGGAAGTATTAACTGAAGAAGAGTTGGTAACTATTGTACTGAAGAAATTTGAAGATGTTTTTGAGTGGCTAGAAACTTCACCTCCTCGGCGGGTAATAGAAAATCACATCCATTTGAAAGAGGGTGTGAATCCAATTAATGTGCGGTCGTATCAATATGCTTACCAACAAAAAAATGAGATGGAGAAGTTAGCTGAAGAAATATTAACATCAGGGATAATAAGACCAGGCACGAGCCCTTACTCGAGTCCTGTATTACTGGTAAGAAAAAAAGATGGTAGTTGGAGGTTTTGTGTAGATTACAGTGCATTGAACAATGTGACTGTGCCTGATAAATTTCTAATACCAGTAATCGAAGAGTTATTTGATGAATTAAATGGAGCTGAGATATTCACCAAACTGGATTTGAAGGCAGGATATCACCAGATTAGAATGAGTGCATATGACATTGAGAAAACCGCATTCAGGACTCATGAAGGTCACTATGAGTTCATGGTGATGCCATTTGGACTAACAAATGCACCATCAACCTTTCAATCACTAATGAATGTTGTATTCAAGCCGTTCCTCAGGAAGTTTGTGTCGGTATTTTTTGACGATATATTGATTTATAGCAAAGATTTGAAGGCTCATTTGGATCACATCAAAGCAGTGTTAGAAATACTGCGAAAGAATGAATTGTATGTGAACAAAAAAAAGTGTAGCTTTGCCAAAGCAAGGGTAGAATATCTAGGGCATATCATATCTGAAGGAGGAGTAGAGGGGGATCCAGAGAAAATTAGAGCCATCAAAGAATGGCCTATTCCAGCTAATGTGAGAGAAGTCCGAGGATTCTTGGGCTTAACTGGATATTATCGCAAGTTTGTTAAACATTATGGGACGATTGCAGCACCTCTGACTCAATTACTGAAGAAAGGGGGTTTTAGATGAACTGAATAGGCTTAGGAAGCTTTTGTCAAGTTGCAAAGAACCATGATGACACTGCCTGTATTAGCAATGCCAGATTTCAGCATTCCCTTTGAAATTGAAACGGATGCTTCTGGATTCGGTTTAGGTGATGTGTTAATACAAAACCAAAGACCTATTGCATTTTTTAGTCATACTCTAGCAGTTAGAGATAGAGTTAAACCGGTTTATGAAAGGGAATTGATGGCTGTAGTAATGGCAGTACAGAGGTGGCGTCCCTATCTATTGAGGAAGAGATTCAAGGTGAAAACTGATCAACGGTCACTAAAATTCTTGCTGGAACAACGGGTGATTCAACCCCAGTACCAAAAGTGGATATCTAAGTTATTGGGATATTCATTTGAGGTAATATATAAGCCAGGGTTAGAAAATTAGGCTGCTGATGCGTTATCTAGAGTGCCACTTACTGTCCATTTGAATCAACTGACAGCTCCAAACATAATTGATGTGGCAGTAATTAAAGAAGAGGTTAATCAAGATGAGAAACTTTTGAAGATCAAAGTAGAACTGGAAGAAAAAGGTGAGGAGCAGTCCAGTAAATACTCTATGAAGCAAGGGATGTAGATGTATAAGAATCAAATGGTAATTTCCAAATCTTCCAAACTGATTCCTATGATCTTACATACATTTCATGATTCAGTTTTTGGAGGACATTCAGGATTTCTAAGAACATATAAGAGGCTGAATGGAGAGTTATACTGGGAAGGAATGAAACAAGATGTTAAGAAATATTGTGAAGAATGCATGATTTGTCAAAGAAATAAAACATTGGCATTATCTCCAGCAGGGTTGTTAACACCCTTGGAAGTCCCTTATAAAGTGTGGGAAGAGATTTCCATGGATTTTGTGGAAGGATTACCAAAAGCAAATGGATTCGAGGTTATTCTGGTAGTGGTAGACCGTTTCAGTAAATATGGTCACTTCTTACCAGTGAAACATCCATATAATGCGAAGTCTGTAGCTGAATTGTTTGTTAAAGAAGTGGTGAGACTACATGGTTTTCCAAAGTCCATAGTGTCAGATAGAGATAAAGTATTTCTGAGCTCATTCTGGAGGGAGTTGTTCAGACTCGCTGGCACAAGATTAAATCACAGCACGACATACCATCCTCAGACGGATGGACAAACAGAAGTAGTGAATCGAGGAGTTGAGATTTATTTATGATGTTTTTGTGGAGAAAAACCAAGGGAGTGGGTGAAATGGATACCCTGGGCTGAGTATTGGTATAATACCACATATCAATGTTCGTTAGGTATCACACCATTTCAAGCAGTATATGGTAGATTACCTCCTCCTTTGATATACTATGGAGATAGAGATACATCCAATTCAACATTGGATGAGCAATTGAAAGAGAGAGATGTAGCTTTGGGAGCCTTGAGGGAACACTTTCAAGTGGCTCAGGATAAGATGAAAAAATATGCAGATTTGAAGAGAAGGGATGTGCAATTTCAAGTAGGGGATTTGGTCTTGTTAAAAATAAGGCCTTACCGACAAGTATCGTTGAGAAGGAAGAGGAATGAGAAGCTTTCTGCTAAATATTTCGAACCATATAAAGTGATTGAAAGAGTTGGTCCAGTAGCATATAAACTGGAGTTACCTGAGCAAGCAGTCATTCATCTAGTTTTTCATGTGTCTCAGTTGAAGAAAGTGTTTGGAACACATGAGGAGAATAGTGATGATATTCCATACCTATCAGAGAATTATGAATGGAGAGCAATGCCAGAAGAAGTGTACAGATACACGAAAAGTAAGGCTAGAAGTTGGGATGTGTTAGTGAGTTGGAAGGGTCTGCCGAGACATGAAGCAACATGGGAATTACATGAAGATTTGCAACAACGATTTCTAGATTTTCACCTTGAGGACAAGGTGAAATTGGAGAGGGAGAGTAATGATAGACCCCCGGTACTATATCAATATAGTAGGAAAGGGAAGAAGAGTAGTGGCACGTGTGTAGAGTGACGCGTGTGAGTTAGGTTAGTATAAATAAAGGACAAGTATTGGGCGGAAGAGTTAGTTAGAATTTTGAAGAAAAGTTTTTTGTTCTTCCTTGAGAGAGAGGAGAACAGAGGAGGGTTTGAGTTTTCATTTGTTTACAAATTAGTGTTTGTACTACAGATTCATTGTTGAATCTAATATCAATAAAAGTAAAATTTCTCTATAGCTTCTGGTTTCCATCAGGTTCTTGGCCCGTTTTATCCCAGACTAATTCAGGAGGTTATTGCCAATCTACCATCTCATTTTGATGATCCCAGTAGCAGTGATTATCAGACCATTCATGTGTGTATGACAAGTTGTGTTATCTCCAAATGTCATCCATACATTTCTTTGTCAGGTCACTCTGTTGAATACTGTAATGCCCACTCCGTCCACTGATGATTTATTTTCTGTTTTGACTGGTGGCACTCTTAGTGTTTAGCCCATGAATGGCATTTCTGCTGCCTCCTTGAGAGTCAAGTACGCCACTCTTCATAAGATTGGGATTGCTAACTAGTTTCCCTCTTCCCATGCCTCTAGTGTATCTGTTGCTCTTGCTACCTTCTTATTTCGAATTGGTACGAGTTCTTCTGTTGATGCTGGTATGTTCATATATTCCCAGCTCTTACGCCATGTTGGCACCTTTGGTGTGAAGATCCTTTTGTTCAACCTCGATTCTTCTCCAGTCTGATTGTTCATCTGCATTCCCATATTTCGAGTGATTCTAATGCTCCTCGACCTCGTCCTTGCACCTTATCCTTAAGTTACAAATTGTTTCAAGGCTCACATGTTCTGGATATTGAGCACAATATTCGCTCCAATCGCTCTCCAATCGACCGAGATTCTGCTGGTGTTCATATGACTACTGGTGATATTTCCAGAGTTCTCAATTCTCTCACTGCAGAATCTCGGTCGTTAAACACGTCTATTTCTTTGTTGACAGATAGAAGGGTGGAGATCGATGCCCTTATTCGGTACCTGAAGTCTCTTTTTCCCTCATCAAGTGCTGCTACATCTCCGCCATGTTGAATTCTTTTTTTCTCAAAGGCGGAGAAATCTGTGTGTTTTGCTTCCATTTTGTTTAGCTTTTTGGGTGCACCTTGATGTTGGTTGACCTTTTGTTAGCTGGTTCTGTCTCCTTGTAGCTAGTGTTCTTTTATTATTGAAATAATGAATGCAACATTTAAATGCAATGGATTAACTCGTGTTTGTTTTTGTTTCCCATCTGTCTTCTGTCATGGCTTTGTGTTTGGCTTCTTTCATGGCTACTGACTTGGTTATGATATGTCTGTGTGTTGTGATAATCCTGGGAAGTGAGTTATATCATTTGCGAGCTCTCTGATGTTATGACTCTAATGATCATAAAAAGAATTCGATAATGTTTGACAAAAAGGGGGAGTTTGTTAATAGTTTTTGTCAAATATATTTTTAATTATTTTTAAGAATTCTTTTTATTAAAAGATAATGTTTGACAAAAAGGGGGAGTTTGTTAATATATTTTTAATTGTTTTTAAGAATTCTTTTTTGTCAAAAATTCTTAAAAAGATTCTTTTTCCTATAATTTAGGAATCTGATATGAGGTTGTTTCCTTCTAATCTGGAAGAAGTTATTCATATATTATATCTGGGGATATATATATACGTAGATGATGTTTTGGGTTGACAAAGAAATTTGATACTACTAAGCATATACGAATTCTTCTGTTCAAGTTGTTCCTGTTAAAGGTATAATGTTTATCGTCTGCCATTTGAATTTACATTGAAGATATGTTGTTGATATGTGAAATTTGAGAAGATAAGAAATATTTATGAAGACCATTGAATTGATTGAGGGATCAATTCACCAAGTCAGGGGGAGTCTGGACTAGTCTTAGAAGAGATTCTCATTACATTCAAGGGGAGCATAAGTTTACTTTTAAGTTATGGTTATAACTTGTTAATGTAACCGTTGTGATAAGTTACATACAATGAATCTCAATAATATTTCTTACCTGAGCTACGAAGCTCTCCAGACGTAGGCTATATTAGCCGAACTGGGTTACCAGTTATTTATTTCCTATGAACTTTAGTTATACCTGTAGTTAAATACTTTCGATATAGCTAAAGGTCCTTTAACCTTCACACGTCTCATATATAACTAATAATAATTACAAGAAGGGGCTCCAATAGCTTTTAAGGAAAGAATGAAAAATCTCAAGAAAGAAAACTTGGGACCAAAAGCCCAAAGGGATCAATTAAAAAGGGAACTATTGCAAAACTCTTCAAGTTATTAAAAAAAATTGCTATATTTCTCAAACTTAATTAAATCCTTATTCTCACATTTACATATAACAATCATAAAGAAAGAAAAGATTACTAGATGACATTGTAGCCATTAATCCAACCTCCAAGAGACATGCCACGCAAAGAACTTTTGCCTAGTATTTATGAATGAAAATTTTCCCTCTTTTCGTGTATTATAGATCACAAAAGGCATTCAAATCAATCGTGATTTCTGTGATGGGCAAGGGAAAATCATCTTTAGGGCATGAATTATTCAGGTCACGAAAGTTTACACAAATGCGAAGCTGTCCGTTTTTTTTCTAACAGGGACAATGTTTGCTATCCACATTTGATATTTGACCTCGCCAATGAATCCTGCTTCAATCAACTTGTTGACTTCCACCTAGATTTGAGGAATAAGCTCCGCTCAAAAACGTCGTAGTGCTTGTTTAATCGACCGATACCCTGGTTTAATTGCAAGATGATGGACTGCTACTTTCGAATCAAGTCATGGCATCTCCTTGTACTACCAAGCAAAGATGTCCCTGTATTCGGTGAGCAAACTCATGTATTTATCCTCCTCCTCGTTAGAGAGGGTTGCACTAATGAAAGTTGGGCGTGGTTCCTCTATTGTACCAAGGTTCACCTCTTTTAGCTCATCTACAGTAGATTGGCCACCATCCTCTAAACTCTATGGGGCATCTTCTGCATCTTCTTCATGAGTTTCAGTCTTTGATTCCTCAATAATGGTGATGTCATGACATGAAGTTTCACCTTCCTCTTATTCTGACTCTTCTTTTTCAAGATTTGTTAGTATAACATTATGTCTTTTTACCTTCAACGAACCTTGACTTGTATTGAGAGTAACAAAGGTTTTTCTTTTCATTTAAGAATGAAAATTGCTATGAATTTCTCCCTCTCCTTTTTCCTTGCAAGGAAACTCCTTACTACGACAATTCTCGATGTTTGTATGCTTAATTCGACGCCAAACTGATGCGCGAGATGTTGGTTCCTTCTTCTTTGTATCTATGTTGGAACCAATATTGACATGTGAGCCTCTATCTTCAAGACGATTAATAATTGGAACAGAAGGTGCTTGTACATTTTTCTTTTTAGACACACCTAGCCTTTCAAAGGCTGATGGTCTTGTAGCTGTTGAGGCCTGACATGTGCTTTTCTCCTTTGTGGAAGTCATAGATAGCCTTCGAAAGACTGAACGTCACTCAAGGCTCGGTGTTGACTGGTGACTTTCTCTTTCTGCCTTCGTCATGCTTAGCTTTGAAATACTAGGGGGCGTGCAACAAGTGGTCTAATTCGATCAAATGATGAGGTTCTCTGATTATCGCCTTCTTTTTCGTCAACACAGTCAACCTTCTCTATAGTTATATGATTGTTGTCAACCTTCTCTTTCCTTCCCCTTTCTAGTTATATGGATCAGCTCTTGCGACTTGTATCTGAGTCCTTTTCTCGACACAGGTATAGCATGTTCTTTCTATAAAAGCTTCTTTTGAGTTGAGGAGAGCTCAGGTCGGTCATGAATTTTCAAGCTTTAAAACTTGGTGTGAGCTGTGAACACATAACCTGCTTTCGCCATCAATTTGTAGGCCTTGGGGTTGAATCTGTCTTTCATTCCCCTTTGGGGCAAGTTTGCTTCCATCAGATTTATCTTTATCTCCTGGTTCATTATCTTAGTTAGTGGTGTAGTGAAGCTTTCTTTTAAGACTTCGATGTCACCAACCTTCAAACCTTTCAGAGACTCCACGAATGGTGATTCGCCTTTCTTGCACCTCGACAAAGGGACATAGCGAAAACAGGTGGATTTGCAGCCTTTTCATCCTTCAAGATCATACTCTTTGTGCTGCTAGTGTATGCTTCACCCTTTTCAGAGTTAAAGGTTCCCGAACTTACATGTGGTTTTGTGGTTTCAAGTGATTTCAGCTGTGAATTATCTTCTCATTTTATAAGAGGGGTTTTTGCAGGCAAAGCTTCTAAGATATTATCATTCTTCGAATAAAATTTTGCATCTGCGAAATGAGACTCAACCTCTAAGAATGGATTAGATTTGGCTTCAACCTTCTTTACACTGTCTTGATAAAATTTGAAGCACTGATGCAATGTTGAAGTTACTACTCCGTTTCCATGAATCCAAGGACGACCTAGTAACAACTTGTAAGTGGTCCTTGAGTCTATGACATGAAACAATGCATTGGCCTTTAGGTCGCCAATTGTGAGTTCTAACCGTATAATGCCTTTCCATGAATCCGAGGACGACCTAGTAAAAGCTTGTAAGTGGTCCTTGAGTCTATGACATGAAACAATGCACTGGCCTTTAAGTCGCCAATTGTGAGTTCTAACCGTATCATGCCTATTGCTCTTTGGCTGCCCTGGTTAAAACCTTGAATTACCAGCTTGCTATTTCAAAGCTCGTTCATCAAGATGCCTAATTACCTCATAGTCGACTTCAGTTATGTTGACAGTTAATCCATTATCGATGAGAATTCGATCGACTCTCTGTTCTCTAATGTATCTACAAACATACAAGGGTCTATTATGAAGTTTAGATCCCAACAACAAATCCTCATCTGAGAAGTCTATAGACATACAATAAGAGGCATTCTCATATGTCGTAGTCGAAGTACTCCAACTTGATGCTCTTGAATTTAGAAATGCATCAATAAGGATGATTTTGGCCTCTTGAAGAAACGATAATAGATCCTCCACATTGAACTTTGAAAGGTCTTTTGACACTTCCTCCTCTTCTAGTGATCTTGGAGGGATTATTTCTCCCTCGGTTGTGCTGATAGCATGACACGTAACGACTTTTGAGTCTTCATTCTGATGATCACAAAGGAAGCTTTTTGGAAGAAAGTCTCCCAAGGTTACTAAGCGCTGAAGTCAAGAGAAATCCATGTCTCCCTCCTGTATGAGCTTAAGCTTCTAAGTCTTCTTTTTTTATTCTTTTGAGCGTTATTTCCTCTTCTATAGTTTCGGTAGGAGCGAGACTCTCTTTGGATTAGAGTCGACTGTCTTTTCTTCCAATGGGTCACAACTATCCACCCTTCATTGTCTTCTTCGATCGATTTTTTCCCTCCTTGAGGATCCTCATATGAGACTTCTTGATAGAATTAGGCTCAAAGGTCCCGAATTGGACCAAGCTTTTCCTTTGCTCAAAATTTAATCTCGAATAAGGAGCCTCTGACATTATCGTCACTGCAGCATGGTTTGTTTGAGCTACTTCCTCCAAATCTAGCTCGATCTTTTTCTCACGACCCAACCTTAGAATTATCTCCTTCAGCACAAAACATTTCTCTACTGAATGGCCGATGACCTGATGATAATTGCAGTCGTTGGGATCATCTACCTTTCCTGCTTGCTCATGTCACTTACATTCTGGTAGCTGGATTAGCTGCTTGTCCAGTAGTTGCTCTAGCATGTCTGCGATATCTGAAGCAGGAAATGGGTAAACTTTTTCTTGCCTTTCTTTTAAAGTCAAACGTCGCCTCTCACTTCCATCATCTTTATTCTTAGCTTTCGCTTCCTTCCCTTTGGAAAACTTTAGCGGGGTCATGTTTATGACCATAAATTCCTTCACGATGCTCTTCACTATCTTTTCAACACCCTTCATCTCTTTCTTGTCTTTCTTTATTTTAGGAACAAGAAAATCTTTAGTTCCTCTGCTGGCGATGCTCAACTTCATATCATGAGCCCGAGTTGCCAGTTCTTTAAATGTTCTGGGCTTTATTCCCTACAAAATGAAGAGGAGTCCCCAGTGCATGCCTTAGGTGCACATTTCTACAGTCGATCTTTACAATCAAGACTTAGAGCTCTCCATCGATTAATGTACTCGATGACTGGTTCTTCCTTTCTTTGTTTCTTGTTTGTAAGCTTCAGAATGCTTATAGTGCGCCTGGTGCTGTAAAAGCGGTTGAGGAACTCCTTTTCCAGTTGTTTCCAACTGTCAACGCTTTCTGACTCCAGATCAGTATACCATTCAAAAGCATTTCCTTTCATGCTTCGAACAAACTATCTGACTAGCTGATCTCCTCTTGATCCTGCATTCTCGCATGTTTCAATGAAGTGGGTAATGTGTTGTTTCGGATTGCTCTTTCCATCAAATGGCAGGAATTTTGAAGGTTGGTACTCAAGCGGCATTCTCAACTTGTCAATTCTTTTGGTGTATGACTTAGAGTACATGAAAGAAGTCTGAGACGGGCCTCCATACTGAGCTCTGATGGAGTTTGTGATCATATCTTGTAATTGTTGAATTGAGAGAGAAGCCACAGAAGTTGATTGTTGTTGTGGTTGATTTTCTTGCACCACGTTCTTCCCTTTGTCACCAGCTTTAACAACAGAAGTTTGACTCGATTCAGCAGTTTCACGAGTCTGCATCTGCTCTTTTAAAGCTGCAATTTCGTGGTCTGGTTCATCAACAACCTTCATCAGGAGATTAATTTTTCACTCCATCTCCGCTATGGCAGCCTCGACCGTTACATCAGCCATCATGACAGACATCACATCAGGGTGTGCTTCTTTCTTTGACCTGCTAAAGGCAGAATCAGAATCATTATATAGAGGATTTTCATTGATGACAATCCCAGCTTTAGTAGATTCTATCAATTTTTTAAGGATGCTCTACGCGATGGCGAAACCTCGATCTTGCTCTTGGACGATCCTCTTAGAATGACTACTGGTGACAGATCCCGTGTAGGTGTCACTTGCAACAAAAGATTTGGATGCCGCTTTCTTTGATGCCATTGGTTTGCTTGTAGATCTAGATGACGAGAAAGAGATGAGAGGTAGAGATGGTCCCACTGAGCGTGCCAATTTTTTTGCATGAGATTTCTAGAGAAATTTGATTCGTAGTGTTGAACTTGAGTTGATGTTGTAGTTTTGTTGATTTGATGAAATGTGGTTTAATCTCTAGAATTTGATCCTCTATTCTCTCTCGATTGGATGCTTACGTTTGATTTGAGGAAGCTGAGCACGTGATCTTCTTGAAGTTGGAGTCTTGGAAGAAAGCTTTGTATCTTCCAAGAAGCTTCAATCTTCGAGGGAAGTTGGAGTCTTGGAAGAAAGCTTTGTATCTTCAAAGGAGCTTCAATCTTCGAGGATGGTCGACTTTAGGAGTTAGGAGTCTTCTAGCTCTTGGAAGAATTTTCTCTATACCTTTTGGAGTCAAAAATTTCCAACCCTTACAAATGAGGAGAACTCCTCTATTTATAGAGTTCTCTGGTGGGCTTTATGGGCTTAAGTCTAGTTGGTCCATGGACCAAACCCATGGGCTCAACCACATGGATTTGGGTCATATTTACCCTTTGGGCTCAATTAAATTTATTTTTGGGCTCAATTGAACTTAGTCCAAGTAAATAATATTTATTTGAACCAAAATAATTAATTTGATCCGACAGTTTTGATGAAAACATGTGGCGTTATCAGAATTGACCAATTTATGTTTTCAATTTAAATTTGGGACACATCAATTTTTTAATTAGTTCCAAATTCAATTATTTGCACTTTCACCATTAATATAATAAATGTTGTGGCAATTTGTGATTGGTTTCAAAATTTTCTATTCAATAGTATCGTAGCACTCAAAAAAATATGTTAACAATCGTGAGAGGGCAGTCGTGAGAGGGGAAAAGAGAAGATAGAAAGTGGGAAGAAGAAAATACAAGATGAAAATTGGGAAGAAGAAATTGTTTGAGAGGATGGGTATTCTGGGAGTCGTGTGTGAAAGGAAAAGAGAAGATGAAAATTGGGAAGTTTGCAGACGTGGGATTTTCCTTTTATTTTCTCTTTTTTCAATAGCCCAATTTAAAATGTGCTATCCTTATGGGCTATTAAAGGTTCTATTTGTTGTAGTGGCTCCATCTGAGCTGAAAGAGTTGAAGGTCCAGCTGCAGGAATTACTAGGCAAAGGTTTCATTCGACCAAGTGTGTCACCTTAGAGGTGCACCAGTTTTGTTTGTTAAGAAGAAATTTGGGGTCAATGCGCTTATGTATTGATTATAGAGAGTTGAATAAGGTGGCTGTTAAGAACAAATACCTTTTACCAATGATTGATGATTTGTTTTATCAATTGCAATGAATGAGCCACCGTTTTCTCTAATATTGATCTACATTCAGGTTATCACTAGTTGAGGATTAGAGACAGTGATATTCCTAATATTATCTTTCGTTCCAGATATGGACATTATGAGTTTATGGTGATGACTTTTGGCTTGACAAATGCTCCTGTTGTATTCATGGATTTAATGAACAAGGTGTTTAAGAACTTCTTAGACCCTTTTGTGATAGTTTCTATTGATGATATCTTAGTTTACTCTAAGACAGAGGCTAAACATGAGAAGCATTTACATCAGGTTTTGGAAACTTTTCAAGCCAATAAACTATATGCCAAGTTTTCAAAGTGTGAGTTTTTGTTGAAGCATGTATCTGTTCTTGGCCATGTAGTATCCAGTGAGAGAGTTTCTGTAGACCCAGAAAAGATCGAAGTAGTTACAATTGACCTCGGCCTTCTATAGTCAGTGAAGTTCGTAGTTTTTTGGGTTTAACAAGTTATCACAGAAGGTTCGTAAAAGATTTATCTTGTAAAGCCAGTTCATCCACTTAGTTGACTAGGAAAGGGACTCCTTTTGTTTGGAGCCCAGCATGTGAAAACAGCTTCAAGGATTTTAAGCAAAAGCTTGTTACTACATCAGTCCTTATAGTCCCGGATGGATCTAAAGTTTTATGATTTACAGTGATGCCTCTAAGAAGGGATTGGGTTGTGTCTTGATGCAACAAGGTAAGTTGGTTGCTTATGCCTCTCGTTAGTTGAAGAGTCATGAGCAGAACTACCCTACACATGATTTAGAGTTGGCAAAAATAGTTTTTGCAATAAATATTTGTAGGTACTATTTGTATAATGAAAGATACAAATCTTTACTGACCATTAGAGCTTGAAATACTTCTTTACTCAAAAGGAGCTGAATGTGAGACAACTAAGGTGGGTTGAGTTAGTAAAGGACTATGACTGTGAAATTTTGTACCACCCAGGTAAGATGAAGAGAGTTGGTTGCTGATGCTCTTAGTAGAAAGGTATCACATTCAACAGCACTTATTACTAGACAGGTTCCTTTGCACAAAGACCTTGAGAGAGTAGAGATTGTAGTTTTGGTGGGAGAGGTCACCTCACAGTTGGCGTAGTTGTCAGTACGGCCGAATTTAAGACAGAATTATCATTGCTCAACTTAATGATCCTTATTTGGTTGAGAAGCGCTACCTAGCAAAAGCAAGGCAAGCTAAGGAGTCCTCCATATCTTCTGATGACAGACTTATGTTTGAGAGATGGTTATGTGTGTGCCATCAGACACATATAATATTAACTTTATATTATATCATATATAATATAATCAATGGTTTAGGTCTCTCATATGATATATAGTTCTAATATAAATCAAATCCATTCTAATTTTAATCTATAGTTTATTTATGAATCTTATTCATATTATTATTATTATTTGAATCATATTCGAATATTAACTTCTCTCATAAAAACTTTATATTATAATGTATCAAATACATTATATTAATTGTATCATATACAATTTATTCCCTTTAAACCATTTCAACAATTCAAATTAAACAAAAATAAATTTGATTCTCATTATCCTTATTGAGCTAACAAGGGGACCTTATAGACCTACAGATTGAAGCTCCAATATTTAAACTCTTTAATTAAATTAATCACTATTCATTAACTATAAGTCATTCCACTAAAGACCAATAGTTGCACTCTTCTTAATGTAGATATATTTTTTGTCCATTAGATATAACCAATGAACAGTGTAATGACCCTTCACAAATTGCTCGTAAGTACAGCTAGGCCAAAAATGATCATTTTGCCCCTGTAGTTACATCTAACTCCTTATGTACCACTGATTCCTCTAATGAACAATAATTATAGTCCCACTATAACTGAACTCCTCTTGGGCCAAGAGAGGGTGTGGCGCCACATTGTTCAAGCCCTGGAATCAGCCATTAAGAGAGCAATTTCTCTACTTACTCTATCTATAGAGAAGGAGTGAATTCCTTCTTATAGTTGTGTTCCCAGCTCCCTAATAAGTTGAATCCCCAAAATGGTAGGCTTATTGAGTCGGCGACATAGGTCACTCTCACCCATGCAAATCAAAGGACTGCCTTCATAGGCAGGAGTTCACAACTCTCACTCAGGATTCAGGTCAAGTCACCTATGCTCATCTTGGTGAAATGTAGTCTCAACTAGTAATAGTGTTAATAAGAGAGACTATTCATTTCATGGTCCGGTCTTATACAAACTCTTTGTATAGAATACCTCTGCTCGAATGTCTCGACATGAATGATTAGGATCAAATCATTTGTAGTACTTTAGAACAATTGTAAAAACTACAAAGCAGACCATATTCGTAGTGTCCCCAAAATAAACCTTATCCATCTACTACAAACCATTTAGGTTATCACTTAAACATGATCCACTTGTATGTCTCCACATACATGTTTAGGTTATAGAATATAACCTTGGATGTTAATTTATTGGTTTTGTGAGTTAATGAAACTAAATGTCAAATAAAATAAAACACTTTATTTTATGGAAATTTTTAAAAATAGTAGATTTTACAAAATATTTACAACCTATAGCAAATTCTATCACTTAGAGTCATTGATATGCTATAGTGATAGAAAACTATCAGTGATAGAATCCAAAATTTTGTTATGGCTTGTAAATATTTTTAATTTATTTTACTATTTTTAAAAATGCCTCTTTATTTTATTAGATAAATAAAATGTTTGTATAATATATACAATTACAAACAACAAAACCACAAGATTTAGGGCATTAATCCCAACAATCTCCCACTTTTACTAAAGCTAGTGGGGTGTACAACATAAAAGTTAAAACACTATAATAGTACACAAAACAAGAAACTAGGGCATACAATACACACCCTGTAAATCTTCCACTTGCCTTAGATTAAATGTGGCATATCATGTAGACCCAGACTCTCTAGGTGACCCTCAAAAACCTTAGCCGTGAGGGACTTTGTAAATGGATAAGCAACGTTGTGCATCAAAGCTATCTGTGTGACGATCATGTTCCCTTGATGCACTATCTCTCGAATCAAGTAATACTTACATTCAATATGCTTTCCACGCTTGTGGCTTCTGGGCTCCCTAGAATTAGCCACAGCCCCACTGTTATCACAGTGAAGTGTAATTGGCTTTAATATGTTTTGAACAATTTTCAAATCAGTCAAGAATTTCCTTAGCTAGACAACCTCTTTGGCAGCTTCACAAGTTGCGACATACTCTGCCTCCATGGTGGAGTCAGTAATACATCCTTGCTTGATACTTCCCCAAACTACAGCTCCTCCATTAAGAGTGAACACTAAATCGAAGTAAATTTCCTAGAATCTCTATCAATTTGAAAGTCAGAGTCTGTCTATCCTATAAGGATTAAATCCTTAGAACCATACACAAGCATGTAGTCCCTCGTTCTCCTAAGATACTTGAGGATAGTTTTAACGGCAATCCAGTGAGCTAATTCTGGATTAAATTGATATCTACTGACTATTCCCACAGCATAACATATGTCAGGTCTAGTACATAACATCGTATACATCAAGCTGTCAATAACTGATGCTTAGGGGATATGTCTCATTTCCTCAACCTCTTGAGGTGTCTTAGGACATTATTCCTTAAACAAAGTAACTCCATGTCTGAAAGGTAGTAAGCCTCTCTTGGAGTTTTGCATTGAATATTTAACAACCATCTTTCAATATACGATGCTTGAGACAAAGTTACCATTTTGTTCTTTCGATCTTTAAAGATCTGAATTCCTAGAACAAACTATGCCACTCCCAAATCTTTCATTTGAAATTGGGTCGTCAGCCATTGTTTGATATCAGTTAGTACACCTATATCATTCCCAATGAGTAGGATATCATCTACGTACAAAACTAAGAAAGCTACTGAATTGTTCATGATTCTCTTGTTGACATAAGGTTCATCAACGATTTGATTAAAGCCATAAGATTTTATTGCGGTATCAAATCTTATGTTCCAAGATCGAGAAGTTTGTTTCAATCCATAAATGGAACGATTAAGCTTGTGAACTTTTTGCTCTTGACCTGGAGTTATGAATCCTTCTGGTTGTTGCATATAGATGGTCTCCTCAAGATTGCCATTCAAAAAAAGCAGTCTTAACGTCCATTTGCCAAATCTCATAGTCATAATATATAACAATGGACAAAAGTATTCGTATAGACTTTAACATAGCAACAGGTGAGAAAGTCTCCTCATAGTCAACTCCCTCAACTTGGGTATAACCCTTTGCAACTAGTCTAGATTTAAAAGTTTGCACCTTACCATCTGCACCTCTTTTTCTCTTGTAGATCCATTTGGAATCTGTAGGTTTTACCCCATCAAGTTGATCTACAAGATCCCATACTGAATTGAAGTACATAGACTCCAATTCAAGATTCATAGCTTTGATCATTCATCTTCATCCACATCCTCCATTGCGTTCTTAAAAGTCAATGGTTCCTCAATTTTGCCATCAGATATGACAATTAAGGTTTCAGTTAAACTCATATAACTAATAGGTAAGTTTGTAACTCTCACACTTCGTCGAGGTTCCCTCAACGATTGAGGTTGATGTGTCCTAGTGGATGAACCGAAATGAACAACTCTTGTTAATGCACTAGGTTTTTCAATAACTCTTGTTGAAGGTTCAGTAGTTTCATTAGAAAGTTCATTTAATACTATCATACTACGAGGTTTGTGCTCCCTTATGTGATCTTCTTCTAAAAATGTAGCATTTGTCCATACAAACACTTTATTATCTTAGGATCATAGAAGTAACCACCTCTAGTTCCTTTGGGGTAGCCAAAAAATAAACATAATTTTGAACAAGATTCCAATTTCTTAGGATTGGTCTCAAGCACAAGTTTTAGGTAAGTGAGAGTAACCCCAATTCAAAGGTGTTTCAAAGGTGTTTCAAAAATACTTTTAGATGGAACACAATTCAAAATATAGACTGCAGTTTCCACTGCATAACCCCAAAATGAATTAGGTAAGTGAGAGTAACTCATCATAGACCGAACCATGTCCTATAAGGTTCGATTTCTCCTTTCTGATACTCCTTTCTGTTGAGGTGTACCAGGTGCTGAGGGTTGGGATACAATTTCACATTTCATCAAATAGTCTTGGAATTTCAAATCTATATACTCTCCAGCTCGATCAGATCGAAATATTTTAATAGTTTTGCTTAATGCATTTTGACCTTCAGCCTTGTACTCCTTGAACTTTTCAAGTGCTTCAGACTTATGTTGCATTAAATAAACATACTCATATCTTGAATAATCATTAGTAAAAGTGATGAAATATTCAAACCCTCCTATTGCTTTAACATTCATAGGATCGCATAGATCTGATGTACAAGTTTCAAGGGTTCTTTGGCCCTAGGACCTTTTCCATTAACAGATCTTTTGGTCATCTTACCTTCAAGGCATGACTCACACACAGGTAAAGAATTTTCTTCTAACTCGCTCAGAAGTCCATTCTTTATTTACTAATCTTTCAATCCTATTGAGAATTATATGCCCAAATCTTAGGTGCCAAAGATGAGCATTTTCTTTTAGAGAAATTTTAAGTCTTTTATTTTGAGTCACTGCAGTTTTGAACATTTCAGTACTAAGGAGGGCTTTAGATGTTAACGATCCTAACACATAAAGATTATCTTCTAACTTTGCAGAACAAATCTCAACACCATTTTTGCAAATAAACACTTTATTTACATTAAAAGTTAAAGAGTAAGATTGTTCAAGTAAGCATTTTAGAGAAATCAAGTTCCTTTTTAAATCAGAAACAACATATACATTTTCAAATAAAAGAAAGGATTTCTGTAAACAAAGTTGAAGCCCTCCCACTGCAACCGCTGAGACGACATGCCCAGTTCCAACCTGCATCATCATTCTCTAGTTTCTAAATGTCGCCAAAAACGAATTCCCTGAAATGAAGAACAAACATGATTAGTGGCACCTGAATCTATTATCCAGGTTGAATCATCATTTTCCACTAAACAAGTCTCTAGCATTAGTAAATCACATTTATCTTGTTTGGCCTTCTTCTTTTCTGTCAAGTACTTGGGACAGTTTCTCTTCCAATGTCCCTCCTGGTTGCAATGGAAACATATTCCCTTTGCAGCCTTGGTTTTCTTGCTTTTTGTAGTAGCAAGGAGGTTAGCTTTATTTCCTTGACCACCCTTCTTCTTCTTTCACTTCTTAGTGCCAGATGAAGAACGTACAGACTTAGTTCCAGAAGTCAAACCTCTATGGAACTTTCTTGTGGAAGTACCAACATTTGCCTCTCCCTTCTGTCCCTTGATTTTCATCAGAGACTCAAAAGTCTGTAGCTCATTGAGAAGGGTGGTAAGGGTATAAGCAATCTTGTTCACAACAACATTGCTTCTAAATTGAAGAAAACTCTCTGGCAGAGATTCCAAAATAAAGCTAACTTAACTGGCTTCATCGATGATAGCCTCATTAATTTCTGCCTCGTTGAAATGAACCATCATATTGAGAACATGTTCTTGATGGAAAGCATACGAACGCAGCGAAAAATACAGATCAATTTTACTCTATATGCAACTGAACTATTTAGTGATAAACATGCTTGAAAAGATCCTGATTAAAACAAATTATGGTTAAAGAAAATATACCTTTGAAGCTTTCTGAAATCCTTGATATCTCCTCACGAACTTAAACCGAGACAACCACTAGAGATGACCCGCTAATCTTCGGACTTAGAAACGGGTTGTGGGACCCGATTAGTTGAAAGAACTAAGACAGATGTATGGAAATTGGAAGGTAGAATTTTGGTTGAGATTTTGGAGAGTAATATTTTTTTTTAATTTCCAAAATTATTTGAAAAGGGCAAAAGTTTTTAACATAAATGAAAACAACCCTATTTATAACCTAATTACATGCAAAATTGCATGTAATTAGTTAGCCAACTCTCAACACCTAATAATCCACTAACAATTAGTAGAACTTAGTGGGCTAGGTGTCTACATCTCATGTAGCCACATATCCCACTAAGTGTTAGTGGGATTATCCAACAAAATGTTGGATTTTCTCACTAACTTAGTCCAAGGGTAAAATGGTCATTTGACCATTCAAGTCAAAAGTCAATATTTTGACTTTTTACCATTTTGTCCGTCTTGACTAATTTTGACCCCTCGAGCATTAATCTGTATTCATTTTTTCAAAATTCAAATCACATTTGAATATAAGGCCGGTCAAAGTTACTTTTCAAAGTAAAACACTCAACATTTTGACTTTTTACAACTTTGACCATTTCCATAAATTTCGAGCTTCCTAGTATGAATCCATTATTATTTTTATAGCATTTAAATCGCATTTAAACATAAAGCTTTATTTCTAATCTGAAATCTGACGGCTATATCACATATACGTCGGTTTCTCTCTCTTCTCCAAATTCGAACAATTCGACTTATTCCATCACATTGTTCTAAGTTTATTCCATATGAGCTAGCAGGGCAACCTAATGGACCTATAGATTATGGGCTCCAATGATTCAAGATTAACTGGCTAAACTCTTTTATACCGAGTTAATCAACATTCGTTAACTAACGGGTCATTCCTCTAAAGTCTCGTAGTTGCACTCCCCTCACTATAGATATATTTGTGTCCATTTGATAAAACCATAATCAGTAAGTTAATCCTTCATAAGTTGTTCGTAACCTTGGCTGGGTCAAAATACTGTTTTACCCCCAAGACTACATCTTGCTCCTTAAGTCCCACTAATCCACTATTGAACAATTGGTTTAAGGTCCAATCTATAAATTTAATCCCTCCCAGGACAATGAGAGGGTGGGAGGCCCTTTTTCAAGACTTAGATTCAGTGCTCAAGAGAACAACCTATCTAATAACCCTCAAACGGGTAGGAGTGAATTTCGTCATGCATACTATGTCCCCAGCTATCCACCCGATCTTACCCTTGAAATGGGAGGCTTATTGGGCCAACGCTGATGAGCTGCCCTCACCTATGCAAATCTAAGGATAATCTAGTGTTAAACGGTAAACGGTGTTATAAAGTAAAAAAGTGACTTTTTCATGGTTCAGTCTTATGTAAACACTTTACATAGGATGCCCCCACTTTCATGTCTCTACATGAACATTTCAGGATCACCTCGTTTGTAATTACTATAAAGCGGACCGCATCCATAGTTTCTCTAAATAAGGCGCCCAAACATAATTCATATACTATAGACTATTTTAGGCTATTTACTCAAACTTGATCCACGTTTATTACTCAAACTTGATCCACGTTTATGTCTCCACATAAAGTTTAAGTTTACTCAAAAATAGTCTCAGAACTTAGTTTATTGGATTTAAGATTATAATATACAATTTCTCAATAACGACTTTATTGAATAAAATATGATTACAAACTACGAGTTTTAGGACAGAAATTTCCAACAAACTCCCACTTGGACTAAAACTCCTAGTGGGATAAAACAATGTTGAATTTAACCATGAGAGAATAATATATATATATATATATATATATATATATATATATATATATGAGTACAATAAACACATATAAAAACTAGGGCACATGCCCAATAAGTCTCCCTCTTGTCCTAGTTTACAAACATCGTAGACCTAAACTGTGCAGGTGACCCTCAAACACTTTAGCCATGAGGGAATTTGTAAAAGGATCAGCAATGTTTTGCTGGGAAGAAATCTGGGTTACTGCAATGTCACCGCGATATACAATTTTCCTGATAAGATGGTACTTGAGTTCAATATGCTTTCCCCTTTTATGGCTTCTAGGTTCTCTTGAATTTGCAACTGCACCACTGTTGTCACAATATAAAGTGATTGGTAGATGCATATTTGGAACGACTTCTAGATCTATCAAAAAATTTCTTAGCAATACTGCTTCTTTTGCTGCTTCACAAGCCACTACGTATTCAGTTTCCATTGTGGAATCAGCTATACAAGTTTGTTCTGATCTCCAATGTTGGAGCCAAAATTATTTGATTCTTTGAAATTTTTAACAACTTTGGAAAATTGCTCTATAAGCATGGCTATAGGATCATTAATATTATCAGTAGAGAACTTATCTTTATCAAGAGGTTCTTCATCATGAATAGATTTGAGAAAGGTTATCACACGAGTCTTTCAATAAGCATAATCTGTGTCATCTAAAACTGGAGGACGAGTGGTTGACCCACCTTTCCTGATCGACACCATTAAAAACTTAATAAACCAGTGTCAACCCACTCTGATACCAATTGAAAAATAGGTAAGACGATCAATAATATCCTCCAGCTATATCGAAAGTAATAAACTGAGAGAATAGTTAAGGAAACAGAAAGAACAAATAACAAAGAAGGCTTCGTTAACCCAGTTTGGTGAATACCACCTAATTGTAGGGAGCTTCTCCACTCATATAAGAAATATTATTAAGATTCAAATGCGTAATCAACAACACTCTTAAGTTATAACAGAAACTTAATCAAAGACAAGCTCCCCCTGAATTTGTGTTTGAATCTACTTGAAGATAAACTTAGGCTCCACTCGAATTCATTGACTGTAGTTCAACTATTTCAATCTTCTTTGATATTTCTTATCAACAGGTGAAGTGTAAATACCACTTGCAAAACTTTAGTAATCCATCTTCATAAAGAAAGAAATTTGACTACCTTCCCAAATAATAATTGTTCAAGAGAGAATTTCTCAAAAATTAATTTTCCATCAATGCCACATAGAACTGCCTAGCTATTTAAAGATCTCGATAATATATCTCCTCTAACTTTAAATAATATCCCTATCTTTAAGTAATATCATTTATTTAAATAACCACGTTAATAATAATAAAAAGAAACTTATTATTTCTTTTTGCCAAAAATATCCAATAGCACCTATGATGGATTTTCTGAGATTTGAGAAGAAGGAAAAGTTGAGTCCACATTTTGTAGGGCCATTTGAGATACTTGAGCGGATTGGCCCCATAGCATACTATTTGGCATTGCCTCCGTCATTTTCTACAGTTCATGATGTATTCCATATCTCTATGCTGAGGAATTATGTAACACACCCAGCACATATGGTTGATTATGAGCCATTGCAAATTAATGAGAATTTGAGCTACGAGGAGCAACCAATTCAGATTTTGGCAAGAGAGGTCAAGCTGCTCTGTAGTAGAGAAATTGCACTGGTTAAAGTTCTTTGGCGAAACCACGATGTTCAAGAGATCACATGAGAAAGAGAGGATGACATGAGAGCCCAGTATCTCGAGCTATTCGAGAATTAAAACTTTTGAGGATGAAAGTTCCTCAAAAGAGGGAAGATTGTAACACCCCAAAAATAAGACAATTTTAAATTAAATTGTCGTGGTTTAATTTAATTATGTTGGATTTATTGGGCGTTATTTGATATTTTTGTTGAGGATTATTTGATTTTGTGGAAATTAGAATTAATTAAATATTTTTGGAAGAATATTTAATTAATGACTGAAATTTAAAATTTTGGTGTTCTTAAAGGATTTACTTTTGAATGTTATTAGGATATTTAAATTGGTGGATTTTAAGAAATTTTGGTCATTTATATATATAGGTATATATATATAATTATTTTTTAAAGTGGATAATATTGGTATTGGTGGAAATATAATTGTTTAAGAAAATATGATCATATTTAGGAAGAAAATAAATGATGTCATGGGGAGATTAAATGGGGAGATTAAATGAGGAGAGAATAAGATTTATTTCATTTAATTTTTAAAGGAAAAGGAAAAGGAAAAAAAAAAAGGGGAATATTAATAATAATAATAATATTGTTTTTGTTATTTTCATTAAATAGAGGACCTAGAATTACGTGCACTTCATCTTCTTCCTTCCTCTTGGTAAATCCTAGTTGTCGTCGCCACAAGGATCTCCGTTGACGTCTTTCTGACATCGTTGTTTACGTCGAGTTCCGTCAACTTCAAGTAATCGCTCTCCGTCAAGCGCAATCATTGTTGGTGATCCAAGCTGCGTTCAATCTTCCCACTTTCGTCCTCCATTTCAGAAGCCATCATGTGTGAGGTTCCCATTCATTCACCGAGTTGATCCTTCCCTCTCTCAGTCGTGCATGCTAGCCGTTCTGAGTCGCGTGAGCCGATTGCTTCTCCTAGCCAAGCTGCCTAAGTAAAGCTTGTTTTTTTTTAGCTATTTGGTGGTTTGTGGTGAATATTTGATTAGGTTTTGGAATGCCCATCAAATAACAATGTCTTTGGTCTAAGTAAATTAATTTTTTATTAAAGTTGGAGTACCTTCTTAAGTTGGATTATTGTTCTTGAAAGTCATTTAGAAAATTATTGAAGGATTATTCCATCGAAGTTTTTTCTATTTATGGTTGATTTGCCCTCAATCTCACTTGGATAAGTTTAGAAGCTTAAATAATTAATTAGGTGATTTCAACCGTCAAACCATTAATTTAAATCTTATTTATGTTTAGGATTTATCTATTTGGAAAGCTTTGACGCCTATGATTGTTAGGTAGGATTTGTTAGCTTCTACTACTAGACCTTTGAAAATATAATTAAGAGCTTGCATGTATTTTCCATTATGCATCATGTGACTGTTATGGATGACTGATATATGTTATGATTGATATGACTAATATGTTATGACTGATATGGCTGATATGTTATGATGCATGACATATTAATCACATGATAATGACGTTATGATTGATATTCATGTCATGTTATGGTATGCTACATGCTATGGGCAGTGGTGTTTTATTAACTTTGTCTATTAGGATCATACTCATATGGGTGTCACTCAAGATCACCACATTTTTATGATTGTGTGGTTCAATGGGACCACAAGTTTATCATGATATGTTTTATGAGTGATTCGATCGATGGGGTCACTTACAGCCCGATTCTTTGAGGTGTTCCTTCGGGTTCAGCGAAGACCAGATGTGATCCTATGGGATCACTAGACAGCATGTGTTTGGGAGCACAATAGTTTTGGGGTACTTCCTTACGAAACCCTAATGGGAGGTTTACTGACATTTAGCGGGACTACTAGTGGGTCCCTTACTAAGTATATGTTTATACTTACTCTTTCTTTGTTTAATTTTTCAGGCAGAGGTAGGGGTAGAGGAAAGTTGGTGTATGACAATTAGAAGTGACCGTGACTGGTCATAGGGAATATCTTATGTTGCTTCGCCTTCCATGTTTTCAATATTTGATTTTTAGTATTTTATTTAAAGTTATCGAACTTATTAATTACTTTAATGTTGTTTTTTTATTCTTTAAAAGTTAGATATGGCCCAAACTAGGACTAAACTTTCTAGTATGGAGTACTAGTTATTTATGATTGTGTTTCTATGCTTGAATCTAATTTTATGGATAATACATGATTGCTATGAATAGTTTAGTTCCAAGTTAGGTTTTATGATGAAATCTATATATGAGAACGTTATTATCCACTTTCTGAAAATTAGTTGAAACAATAGCAATTTAAGCAAGTATTGATTTTTTTTTTTTTAGATTTTTAGTTTCCCACAAACCATCTGAGTAAGCTTGAGTTTTACAAAAGATAAAGATAGCAGGCATGTTTTAATATTTCCATATGACTTTCTGAGATTTCTGTTACCTAAATGACTTAAATGTTGAGCCCGAGGCTATATGATATCGTGTGCACACAGCTTAGATTCTGTTGTTGACGTTGAGTGTACTCCGTAACAATGATGCTATCGTGAGTGATGGGCGGGTTCCACTACGGCAAAGACGATGGGAGTGTAGGACGAGCCTCACTACATCGTAGAGATAGTAAACATTGGTTGTATTGTGTGTGCCCTACATAACATAGATTTTGTCATGATAGTTAAAATGATTAATATGCTTGACATGTCTTGCTAGATTTCAATAGCGTACATGTTGAGTATTTGAGAAAGCTGTTATTAGTACACATTTATATTTAATGTTTTGATTGAACAGATTAAAATAAGTAAGGTTTTTCATGTGCTCTGATTTCCAGATTTACAATTTTAAACTTGAGAAATTGCATCAAATGACAAAAACATTTAGAAAAAAAATAGTCCATGGCACCTTTTTTTACATATTGCAAATATGACAAATATGATGAGTAATTAATGAAATCAAACGACTATTAGAGGGTTATCGACTTTTAAATTTGCTACTTTTGCAATTTAGAAAATGTAGTGGCATGGACCTTATTATCATTGTAACACCCCGAATCCTAAGGTACTTTATTTTAATTAAGTTGCCTTATTTATTTAGAGATTTTAAATTTTTGCAATTAAGTTCTTATATTATAGGATTAAAGGAAAAGAAAAAAAAAATTGGTTATTGATAATTAGAAGTAATAATAATAGTTATTGTTTATTTTTATTATTATTATTATTATATAATAAGAAAAAAAGAAAAAAATCTTTTTTCTTCTTCACCCACGCAACCCCCCCTCCCTTTTCTTCTTCTTCTTCTTTCTCTCATCACACCTTAACCATACGCATACCTTAGCCTTACCCCCGCCGCCTATCTTCCATAACTAAGCCTGGTTCGCCACCTGCCCATCAAGCCACGTCGTCGCAACACTAGTAGCCGCACGTTGTCGACGTTTGGTCTTCATTCGTCATCGAAGCTGAAACATGTTCCTTCAATTTTTGGCAACCACGCATCATTGAACGTGTTTTCACTCAGGTCGACAGTCGTTCGCGAAGTACCTCTGTCGCGCCGTGTTCCCCTATTGTCGTAGGTTTCTATCAAGGTTTTCCATCTGACCAAGCCGCCTTCAGACCTGTGCCGCATCAGTCTTCATGCGAGAAGCAGCCGCGCTTTCCCTTCCAGCCGTGCGTTGAGCCGACGTGGTTAGCCTCCACGCCAACAAGTTGCCCCCAGCTGTCCCCTACCGAGCTGCTCATTTTTGTTCGAACCATTCCTCGTTGCTCTGATCTTCATACGTCGATTCCTCCTCTTCGAAACCACTGCCGCTGTATTATTTTAAGATTATTTGGTAGTGAAAAGTTATGAAATTTTGTAGATTGCTCCATAGCTATCATAGGTGTGGTTCTTGGGATTTAATGTTGAAATTGATAATTGATTCTTGAAGGTATTGAAGGTAGCGCTTGAGTTCCGTGGGTTCACAACAAACATTAGATTTAGTTGGAGCTCGTTTTGTGAATATTTGGGTAAGTTGTGAAAAATCACATTGGGTTGATTTTAAATGAATGATGCTTTGGAGAGAGATATTGAGTATTTATCTTAATGTTTAGGTCGTTTTTTTCGTAGGCCTTAGCGCGGTTAAGGAGCTTACCTAACTTTAAGGTAAGGGATTTTCTACTACTGGACTCACCTACAAAATAGAATATGTTGACTATATGTTGTTCCTAAACTGAGAATGGATGTCAGTTATGATATATATAATTTAAAGTAGACTTGAGATTGAATGTATGCTGTGTTTGACTGGAACTATATATATATACATATGGATGTTGAAATGACTACAAATTGTGGATTTTTGCCTATATAATATGTGGATGTGAACTTGTTGGTTGTCGTATGGACTGGGTGTAAGTTATACCAAGTATGGTTGTGTGCTAGTGAACTGAGGGGATGTTATGATTACTTAGTTTATTTGACTGATGTGTTGATATGTTACTGACTGACTTTGGGCTAAAATGCAATAAATTGACTGTTAAGGTGATAAGTGAAGGGATTAGGTGTTGAGGTAATTTGACTGTATTATGATTGACTGATAAGATGTTTAGAATGGACTGAGGGAAAAAAGTGTTAGTTTCTATTGGGATGTGTGCCATGCAGGTGTCCTACGGGATCACCACTTATTGTGCATCCTTCGGGAGCATTAGACTGATATGTGTTTCTGCAGAACACTAGACTGATATATGCGTCCTTCGGAGCGTTAGACTGATAATGTGTATCCTACAAGATCACAAAATTGTGACTGTGTAGGGTATCCCATTAGGAAGTTAACAGTTAATTTTTCCCCTAACAGGACCAGTAGTGGGTCTCTTACTCGGTATGTTTATACTCACCCTTTTATGTTTAACTATTTCAGGCAAAGGTAACAAAGGAGCTAGACCGACAAGGGACAAGAAGGAGACGTGATTGTCATAGGGGAATGTCCTTCAAATGCTTCCGCTTTATGTTTTTTTTTCCTTAGTACATGAGGTTGTAAAAAGAAAATTTTGTGATGGAACTGAGTTTATGAGCTGGTGTTTTGTAAACAGTACTTTTAAATTTTTGGTTGACTGAAACAGGGCCCGAACTTGAGTTTGTTTTCTTTGATCGTGGGATTTCAAATGGATTTTAATATATTTTGTGTCAATCAAGATGTCTTGTCAAAATTAATGACTTCGACTTAGTTAAAAAAGTTGGGTCGTTACAATCATAAATTTGTTTGCTATTTTTGCAAACTCCTCTTTAAACTTAGTCACTCACTGAGCTTATTAGCTCATCCTTTCAAAATGTTTTATCTAACTTTGCAGGTAGAGATTGAGCTCACAGTGCCTTATAAATTGCCTTAGCTTGCTGAAAGCCTCAAATCATTAGCCAGTACGTGTTTGGAGTTGAACAAAGAGTCTATTTTGTTGTGTTGTATACGTCTTTGTAAAATTTAGATAAGTTACAGTTTGTGTAAACTCTGGGTGTTGTGGTTGTGTAAACCTCAGTGGGATATCTTTTTTATTATGATATCTTCATTAGGTTTATTTCTAAGTGAGTTATTTCAGAGCTAAACTTCACGTATGTCTATAGATTGTCTAGGTTCCGCTGTGTAACCTTGCATGTAAAGCAGTTTATATACAACATTAACATGTTTATTAGGTTCAAGAGTTCTGCAGAGTCGACAAGTATCGTTAAAGGAGAGTGATGTCAGTCAGCTTCACGTCATCTTCTAAGCTAAGCTAGCAGGTAGTTTGGGAGGGGGTGTGACAAATTGACTCATGTTTTTTAATTAATTACACCCTCACTCTTTTAGGAAGTTGGAATCGACTCGATTCCTTTGAAATCTTCTATTTTAAGAGATATATAAATCGTTTCACTCGTTATAGGTAGAAAATTTATCGAGATGACCCTTATTTGTTGCACCCAAAAGCCATTGAAACTACATATAATGTGTGTTTTCCTCTTAACTATAAAAAATATTTAAATAATGAAATGTTATTGCATGGTTTAGTTGAAGCATGCCATTATATGTACTTTCAAATGTCATTATATTAAACAAAATAAAATAGAATCAAAGGTTCAACAAAAGTTTTCATATATTTTTTTTTATATTTCTTGCACTAGCATTAATTAAGTTTAATTAAGTGTTAAAATCTTATGCAATTCTATACATGATATATGAATTTAAAAGATATATTTAATTTGCGAACAAATGAATAACTTGTTCTTAATGTTTTATAAATATAAATATAAAAGGAAAGATACATTAATTAGTTTAAATGTGTCTCTCTTAACCATACAAATCTTTCCGTGTTGAGATTTATAGCACTTATACAATTAAGCAATCTACGCACAAAATTTAAATGTTTGAAACCTATTAACTAATATATATGATTAGATATAACACAACAATTTCAAATTGTGACATGCATTTAGTAGATTGAACAAATGAAAACTAATTGATAAGTCAGTACAATAGAACAACATACCTAGAGAGCTTAGAAGGACTATAGTATGAAGAATATGAACATACTTAGATTTTAGGAATTTTGTTTCTGTTTTTATTTTTCTTAGGTGCTATGTGTGAAAAGACAAAGTCTTTGAGGAAGATACCAATTTTTTCCAGCCTAAACTTTAGTTCCTTTTTTTTTGTTCGTTTTCTTCTTCTTTTTCTTTTTTCCTAATTCTAAGAAAAATATCAAACTTGACCTCTAATCATGTCTCAACTAGCCAGGTTCCTTTGCATAGAGACTTTGAGAAAGTCGAGATTGCAGTTTTAGTGGGAGAAGTCACCTCATAGTTAGCCTAGTTGTCAGTGCAACCGACTTTAAGATAGAGAATTATTGTTAGCATAGTTAGATGGGTTTTCGGGTCTGAACCTGAAAATTGGGTCTATCCTTTTTTCTTCATCAAATTTCAGCTTTTCTCTCACTCGATTGATGATATTATAGTCTAATTTCAACTCTAATGACTAAAAATTAAAGACCATTTGAAATATTAAATTAAGCCACAAACCAGGCTAATTACAATAATTATTACAAACAACAAGCTTAAATTTAGTTTGCCAAAACCATAATATATCCATTCTAGTTTAACAAGTATTGTATCTAATAAATTAAAGACCCACCACATGCAATTGAGTAAAATTAAGCATGCTCTGATACCACCTGATGAAAAACAGGAACATGCGTAGTGGAATGAGGACCAAATTTTTACTCTAATTACAACTAAACATATTTAGTAATTAATGCATAACAACCATCATTTAGACAAAGATAGGGTTAATAGAAAAACTCACCTTCGGAGCTTTTCTATCCTTGTAATCTTCTCACAAACTCTTCACAATCTTCCCACGAACTTGAAGCTGAAACTATCACTAGTGTTGACCTGCTATTCTCCGGACTTAGAATCGAGTTGTGGGACCTGAATGGTGGAGGAAAAATAAAGAGACATGGAATTTTTAAGGAGGAACTTAGCTTTTGAGATTTTTTGTTGAGGGAAAAATGAGATTTTGATTTATATTGTAATTTCAAATTACAAAATCAAATCTCACCACAAAAAATAAGAGTCCTCTTTCCCATTTGCACTTAACCGTTTTTTAAGCAAACTACATTTGACATTCCACTAACTATTAGGTTAAGTGTCTTGCATGCATGAAGCCACTTGCAAATCACACACATGTGATAAGCTTGTCAAATCTCAATAAGTGTTATTAATTAAATTAGTCTAAGGGCAATACGGTAATTTGACATTTAAATCAAATTCAAAGTTTGACTTTTTAAAGTCGAAAGTCAACATTATAACTTTTTACCATTTTGTCCGTTTTGACTAATTTCGACCTCTCGAGCATAAGTTCGCATTCATTTCTTTGAAATTCAAATCATATTTGAATATAAAGTTGGTCAAAGTTTTACTTCTCAAAGTTCAAAGTCATCATTTTAACTTTTCACATTTTTTATCACTTCCATCAATTCCGAGCTTCTAAATATGAATATGTATTCATATTTTTAATATTTAAATAACATTTAAACATAAAGTTCTATCTTAAACTTATAACTGACGACTATATCAAACATATTCCTCGGTTTCTCTCTCTTTACCTAATTCAAACAATTTGAATTATTCCATCATAATGTTCTTACTTGATTCCTTGTGAGCTAGCTGAAAAACCTAATGGACTTATAGATCATAGACTCCAAAGATCCGAGATTAACTAGGTAAACTTTATAGATCGAGTTAATCAACCTTCGTTAACTAACGGGTCATTCCACTAAAGTTTCTTAGTTGCACTCCCCTCACTATAGATATATTTGTGTCCATGTGATATAACCATGATAAGTAAGTTAATCATTCACGAGTTTTTTGTAACCTCGACTAGGTCAAAGTATCGTTTTACCCTCGAGACTATATTTTGCTCCTTAAGTACCACTGATCCACTATTGAACAATTGGTTTAAGGTCCAACCTCTAAACTGAATCCCTCTCTAGCTAATGAGAGGGTGGGACCCCTTGTTCAAGAATTGAATTCTTCATTAAGAGAACAACCTATCTACTAACCATAAAGCATGTAGGAGTGAATTATGTCTTGCACCCTATGTTCCTAGCCATCCACCCGGTCTTACTCCTGAAATGGAAGGCTTATTAGGCCAACGTCGTTGAGCTGCCCTCACCTATAAAGATCTAAGGATAATTTCGTGTGAATAGAAGTTCATAGTTAGCTTAAACTTAAGATTAAGTTACACTTGATATTTATAAACAAAATAGTCAATTTTATTAAAGTCAACGGTGTTATAACCTAAAAGTCACTATTTCATATTTTCAGTCTTATGAAAACTCTTTACTTAGGATGACCCCACTTCCATGTCTCTACATGAACGATTCAGGATCACATCATTTGTACTAACTACAAAGCGGATCGCATCCATACTGTCCCCAGAATAAGGTGTTCAACCGTATTCGTATACTATAGACTGTTTATGTAACGACTCAACTTTTTATACTAAGCTGAGGTCATTACCACTAAAACAAATAAAAACCTTTTTATTTAAAATAAAAGAAATACTAAATTTTAGAGGAAACGCTTCAAATATTCATAAATAAATAATAAATAAAATACTAGTTCGGACCCTATTTAAAAAGAAAATATCATAAGAGTAGTTCTGAAATAAAATATTGTAAATCAAATACTGAAAACATAAGTGCAAAAGAAATCATAAACTTTCCCCTATGTCGAACTACGGTCACTTCTTGTCATTCGCCAGCTTGTCTCTACCTCTACCTTTGCCTGAAAATTTTGAACATAGAAAGAGTGACTATAAACATATACTCAGTAAGGGACCCACTACTAGTCCCGCTACGTGTCTGTTAACATTCCATTAGGGTCCTGTAAGAAAGTATATCGCATAACTATCGTGCTTCTGAACGCACACTATCTAGTGATTACGTAGGGACACATCTAGGCTCTCGGTGAACCCCGAAGGAAACACCCTAAAGAGAGTCGGGTTGTCATTGACCTCATCAAATCACTCATAAAAGCTAGCCACACAGGCATAAAAAGATGGTGATCTCGAGGTACACCCATAGGTACGACTCTAACAGAAAAAGCTAACAGAACACCATAGCCTATACATGTAGCATATCATAAATATCATATCTCAATCATACTATATCACATTCATAACATATCTTATTTATAACATATCATGGTCATCACATATCTAGTCATACATAACAGTTGTCTATGTAGCTATCAATATCAATCATCCTAACATTCACATTATGTATCATAGCAACATCAATGCATAATAAGGTAACAATAGAATCTCTTACCTCGAGATTATCTAAACAGAAATTATTCCTATCAGCTACGGTTAAGCTTTCCAAAGGCAAATCCTAAACATAAATAAGATTAAATTAATAGTTTGATAACCACATCAAACTATTACTTATTCAGCTTACAAACTTACTAACTAAGGAGGTTGAAACCAATTCAACCTTGGTTATGAGAAATTCACATCTCAAATCCACCAATAAATTTAGCCAAACCTTCCGTGACGACTCGGACTTTTCGGACTGACCGTCTAAGTCGTCAATTTGACACAAAACCGTTTGTTGACAAAAGACATAAGAATATTCAGTTGAAACCGTAAGAAAACGAAGGAAAATTTAATCGGGCCCTATTTCCAAAATACAAAATTTACAATGTGCTGTTTACAAAAAAAATTTAACTATTGTAGACTTAGTTAAATCAAAATATTTTTCAAACCGTCAGCGGAAGCAGTTTAAAGACAGACCCTCATGGCAAAACATACGAGTCCTTCTTGTCCCTCATCGGTCTGCCCCTCATGTTACCTTTGCCTGAAAAGTTAAACATAAAAAGGGTGAGTATTAATATACTCAGTAAGAGACCCGCTACTGGTCCCGTCAGGGGAACAATAAATTATTAGCATCCTATGGTGTACCCTGCACAGTCACAGTCTAGTGCTCCCGAAGGATGCACATATCAGTCTAGTGCTCCCGA
>CM046890.1:11004978-11254059 GCA_025688845.1 Cucumis hystrix | reverse complement strand
CCCGAAGGATGCACATATCAGTCTAGTGCTCCCGAAGGATGCACATAAAGGGATGATCCCGAAGGACACCCGCAGGGTAACTATCCACTAGGAAACTAATAATTTATCCCCTCAGTCCATTCTATACATCTTAACAGTCATTTACAACCCAGTCAAACGTCCTCATCACGTACTTTCCACCTAACCTCCAACAACCATTCATTTTCCAATTTTTTTAACCTAAGGCCAGTCAAAACATATCAGTCTATCGGTCAACGAACTAAAAAATTATAATATTCTCCTTCAAACACAAGGGGCATGACTAGTTAGTCCCCTCCGTCATAAGAACGCAACCACGACAGTGTATCCTACACTCCGCCTAAACAACCATCCTTCAGTCTTAACCCATCCCCTATAAAAATACATTTACTGTTTTCAGTCATTCAACAACCACATGTGCATGTTTACATAGCCAGTCAGTCACCACACAAATCCATACAAAAATATATATATTCTCGTCGAAATAAAATCTCAACTAAACATTCAGTCCACAGTCAAACACATGTAGCATATCCATTATTTCTACTCAATTCCAATATAATTATGCAGCCCAACACATCTCAAAGCTATAGGTGAGTCCAGTAGGAAATCCCTTACCTTAGCGTTATTCTAACCCCTTGATTGAATCCCACGTTTGCCAACAACTCAAATTCACGAAACGAGCTCCAATTAACAATTTGTTCGTTGTGAACCCAACGACTTCAAGCGTTACCCTCAACCTAAGATCGAACATCCAAGCAATCAATTTAACAACATCCACAAATCGAATTTTTCAATGGAGATCCCCAAATTCATCAATTTCATCCTTACCAATGAAGTTACAACATGGACGTCGGATCCGCGGCTGGATGGAGAAGGACGCGCGGACAGATCTGAGACGGAGGCAGGCGGCGGCGGCTGGGCTTCGTGTATGGAGTCAGGCGGCGGCGTGCAGATGGCAGCGGGCGGCAGAACGTGTAGATCGGGGCGTCAGCGTGCGGCTGGGCCGGACGGCGGCTTCGCCGGTCGAACGGAAGAAGGAGCGGCAGACAGGAGAGGGGAGAAAACGCGGCTGGGCGGAGAGGGACGCGGATCTGGGCGGACGGCGACGTGCGGAAGACGAACGCAGCGGCGTGAGGCTTCGCGAGCGGAGTCGGGCTCGGCTGGGTTTGGCTGCGGCTGCAGACGGAGGAACGACGTGGCTGGCTGTTGTGGTGGTTGGGCGAAGGAGAAGAGAGGAAGGGTGGGGCGGCGGCTGTCGGCTAGGGCTGCAGAAGAAGAAGAAGAAAAAAGAAAATGGAAGGGGGAAGGGAGTCGCGCGAGGAAGGAGAGAGGGCGGAAGGGGCAGTCGCGCGAGGAAGGAGAGAGGGGGGGCTGCCCCTTTTCCTTTTTTTTTTTTATTAATAATAATAATAATAATAATAATAATAATAATAATAATAATAAAATAAAAATATTTAAAAATTAAAAAAATTTTTTTTTTTTTTTTTTTAAGAGCGTTACACCTTCAAGTAAATTATCCCAACTTAAATTATTTGGAATAAAATAGATAATTGATGGGAGTACTAAACCCAAATAAAAGAAAAAACTCACCAAAAAGCAAATTGGCTCAACTGATAGCTTGGCTAAAAAAAAACTCAAAACAGCTCGGTTAGGGGAAGGAGTTTCGGGTAGGGTATGGCTTGGACAGGTGTGTGGCTTGGTGGAGGAGAAATTGGCTCCAATGTGAAGGTGTCGGCTCAAAATAGAGGACGAGGACTTCGTCTACATGCGGCTCGAAACTAAAGCTGACAAAGTGGAAATCGATCGGTGATAGTGAGTGGACGAATGACGAGAGACTCACGGCTTCGACAAAGATGAATCGACGAATGAAAGAAGGACTTCAACTCGGCCAACCCTTAGCTTGGATGAAATGCGACGAGAACGATCTTTTTCTAGGCTGGGCAGCGGTCTTTGACTCCGTCTGAGCAAGAGGCGAATGACAAAGCAAAAAAGAGAAGGTGACCGGAGAAGATCGGCAGCGTAAAGAGGGGTAGACGACTAGGGTTTCTTTGGTGAAGAAGAAGATGAATAGTTGTATTCACGCTTCACGAAGCTCTCTATTTAATATATAATAATAATATCAATATATCATTATTTCTCTTTCCTTTTCCTATTCCTTTTCCAAAATAAAATCAAAAACCTTAATCTCTCTCTTCATTAACTTCTTCCATCACATCATCTCTTTTTATCTTTCCCAAAAATAAATATTTCTTAAATAATTATATTATCTTGATATAATTACTTTCAATCCAAAAAAATCCATTTAATTATATACAAATAAAATTATTCCTAACTCATACAAATCCACCATTAATTTACTAAATCTTAAATAAAATCCTTAATAACACCCAAACAAAATCCATCATAATTAAATAAAACTAAAATAATTAAATTTAAAATTACTTTAAATTTTGGAGTGTTACAATTTAGGCTATATACTCGAACTTAATCCACGTTTATGTTTGTACATAAAGTTCAAGTTTACTCAAGAATAGTCTTAGACCCTTAGTTTATTGCTACATGTTATGGTCTGGTGTTATGTTAACTTTGTCTATTAGGGTTGTACCTATATGGGTGTCCCTCTGGATCATCACCTTTCACAAAGTTATGACTGTGTGAGCTTGATGAGATCACCAGTCTTTCATGGATTGTTTTATGAGATCACCAGTCCGACAAGGTCACTTACAGCCTGATGTCTTAGACGTTCCTTCGCGTTCACTGACAGATTAGATGTGTTCCTACGGGATCACTAGATTGTGTGTGTTCTAGAGCACGATAGTTTTGGGTATTTCCTTGCAGGACCCTAATGAAAAACTAACAGACACCTAGCAGGACTAGTAGTTGGTCCCTTACTGAGTATATGTTTATACTCGCTCTTTATATGTTTAATTTTTCAGGCAAGGGTAGAGGTAGAGGAAAGCAAGTGAATAACAAGAAAGGTCTGTGACTTGCCATAGGGGATTTAGATACTTTCGTCTTATGCTTTTGGTATTTTGATTTTAGTACCTTCATTTTTATTTATCAAAACTCATTGATTATTTTATGTTATTTGTCTTTAAAAGTTAGATAAGGCTTGAACTAGGAATTTATGTTTCACTTTTATTTCTATCTATTATTGTTAATTTGATTTATAAATGGTATTTGAAATTATTCATTGAAAATTTAGTTTCTCTTTCATTTTAAACAATAAAATTTTTATTTATTTTAATAAGTAGTCACCTCAGCTTAGTATAAGAAGTTGGGTCATTCCACTTTCTCTCATATTTTGCCACAGTCATACTTTGAACTAACTTCAGGAACACATTCGTCTTCATAGTAAGAACTAGGATAATAGTTATCCTCAAATATCCTTCTAAAAGTATGTGCTTGTTTTTTTATATGCAACAAATTTTGTGCTATCGTGGATATTGAATTTAGGTTCTAATTACGCAATTGTGCTAGGCGGCTAAGTTAGGGTCATGCGATAAAATGGGCTAATACCTACTTTTGCACTACTTACTTCTAAGGTTTTATCAATTGCGTACAAGTTTTTCTATTGCGCAAGTGTAAGCGAAAAGAAAGGCTTTCTGGATAAGTCAGGGTCAAACACAGAAAATCTATATTGTCTATGGTTATAACGCGTAACTTAACTTCATGTGGTGACTGTACAATATTGTTATATTCACAGTATAAACTATTCTATTTCTAACTATACTATGGGCGAGGAGAACAAGATGGATGTGGATATGGTGGTGATGCATGATGAGAACTCAGTTTTGTCTAGGCGAGATGACGGGAGGAATGTATGTCTTCTGATGTGTTACAAGTTTAAATAGTTATTGAGGTGACACAAATCATTTGTTAATTTCAAATTTAAGACGAGCATCCTTTCGAAGCCTTGTCACAATTCTTGCTAGCCTTTCGGGATGTAAATACTCAAAATTACCAATAAGGAGGTAGTAAATGTGAGGCCCTGATTGCGTACTACCGATGCAATGAAGGCCCCACGGTAAGAACACTACGCAAAAAGACTCGTGAGAGTAAATTGCATGTCGCAAAAGGATTATGCGATGGATGATCTCTCTTCGCGAAGAGGTAAATTACGCTGCAAAAAGTTGGACAATTTAAGTTACCTCACTAAGAAACAGTGACATGACCCTTGTGTTAGATAGCCGACAACTGATTTGACCTCACCACCCAATCCAAACCCAAGATAAGCGTTAGGCAGAGACATGTGATATTTTGAGATTGGACCACTTCTCATTATCGATAGGGGCATCATTCCGACATGGGAAAATTCACCAAAGAGACCTATAAATAAAGGAATTTCGATCAGCTTGAAGTTGCTTTTACTTTGAGCTTATTTACGGAAGAACTGGGAAACATCTGAGACTTTCAAAGACACAAAACGAGCTTAATTTGGCAAGAACTTCGAGAAGTGCAAGGAAACTCTTGACCGAGGAAGCTAGGCTAAGGAGCTAGTTAACTATCACTGTGAGTGGTTCTTCTTATAAAATGTTTCCAAAATGAAAGGATTTCTAAAATTTGTTTGAATCCTTAAATATATGTCTATTGATGCCATGAACTATATGATTTCCCTTATGTTTCTAACTCTTAAAATGCATATGACTTATAAATGAAAATTTGACTTATTATGTAACGACCCAACTCTTTACACTAAGCTAAAGTCATTGCCACTAAAAAAAAAATAAAGACTTTTTATTTAAAATAAAAGAAAATACTAAATTTTAAAAGAAACACTTCAAATATGCATTTATAAAATATAAGTAAAGTAGGTAAAAAAATATAATAATAAATAAAATACTAGTTCAAGCCCTATTTGAAATAGATAGAAAATCTCTAAAAGTACTCGTGAATTCTGAAATAAATTTCTAAAAATCATATACTGAAAACATAAATGCGGAAGAAAACATAAATTGTCCCCTATGGCGAACTACGATCACTTCTTGTCATTTGCCAGCTTGCCTCTACCTCTACCTTTGCTTGAAAAATTAAATGTAGAAAGAGTGAATATAAATTTATACTAAAAAAGGGACCCACTACTACTCCCACTATGTGTCTGTTAACTTTTCGTTAGAGTCCTGTAAGAAAGTACCACATAACTGTTGTGCTCCCAAACGCATGCTATCCAGGAATCCTATAAGGACACATCTAGGCTCTCGGTAAACTCTAAGAAATCACCCTAAAAGAGACTTAGGTTGAATGTGATCCTGTCAAATCACACGTAAAAGCTAACCATACAGACATAAATAGGTGGTGATCCCGAGGGACACCCATATGGTACGACTCTAACAGACAAAGATAATAGAACACCATAGCCTATACATATAGCATAACATAAATATCATATCTCAATCATAATGTATCTCAACCATAGTATATCTCATTTATAACATATCTTATTCATAAAATATCATGGTCATCACATATCTCAGTCATACATAACAGTTGCCTATGTACCTATCAATATCAATCATCCCTAACAGTAACATCATGCATCATCGCTACGTTAATGCATAATATGGAAAAACATAATGTCAAGGGTCTAATAGTACAATCTCTTACCCTGAGAGATTTGCTTAACAATTCTTCCCTAGTAGTCACCGTCCAAGCTTTCCAATAAGCAGGTCCTAAACAGTAAGAAAAATCCAATAACTAAACCAATAATTTTAACAATTGGCTAAGGACCAAGATCCCTCTCAAAATAACTTACCCAAAGTTGGGGTTGAGTTTCAATTCAACCTTGGTTGGAAAAATTAAATTTAGACAATTAAACCTTTAAAAGAAAATTAATCCAACTTTAACAAAATAATTCAACTTTAACCAACATTAAATTATTTTCAAAAATAAGAGAATTGATATTTGATGGGTAACCCAAAACCTAATCAAATATTCACTAAAATCAACCAAAACTTAAATGGCTTAAGCAAGAGAGCAAAAGACTCACAACTCGGCTAAAAGAAGACTACGACTCGGATTCAGCTTGCTTGCACATCCGGCTCGGAGGATGTAGGCGTGCTGCTTGCGAAGGGGAAGAACACACGGCTCGGACTTGAAGCTTTGCTGGAACCAATCGAAGACAAGCTCGGCCAGAGAGGTAACACGGACAATCTGCGACTGGATGAAAACAAAAGGGAGGACGGTGAGGTGCTTGACAACGTGAAATGGAGGAGACACAAACGATTTGAGCGACAACAACAGCTTCACGATGGCTTACGGCTTGGTGATGCGATAATCGTGGCAGAGCTTCATTTTAGCACGAGCAGTGAATTTTGGCGCATTAGGAGTCGTTGGATGGTCGGGGGTTCACTGGAGAGTAGTTGAGCAGCGGCTAGGGTTTGTCCAAGGAGGAAGATGAAGTTGAATAGGATAAACACGCAACCTGAGGTCTGACTTAAATAATAGTAGTAATTATTATTATTTCTATTTTTCCTTTTCCTCCTTCCTTTCTAATTAAAACAAAACCTCTCTCTCTCTTCATTAAATATCTCCAACAAAACTCATCAATCATCTTTCTTTTTATCTTCCAAAAAACAAACACTTAATAATTATATTATTTTTAATAATATAATGAAATAATATAATTATTATTAATCTTCCACAATCCAACTAATTATATATATACATATATAATTCACCAATATCTTTAAATTTACTAAATTAATTTATCAAAATCCTTGAATCTTTACCAAATCTTTAACAATATAAAAATTTCCAAATTTCAAAACTTAATAAAATATTTTTTCCATAAATATTTAATTTATTCTAATCTCCACAAAAACAAACAATCTCACTAATTATCTAAAATAACACCCAAATAATTTCAACATAAATTAAATTCAATTAAGAAAATTAGAATTAAAATTACCTTAATTTTTGGGGTGTTACATATTATCAAGTGAAATAATGTATCCTGGAAAATGCAAGAGATTTGGTAAAGTTTAAAATGAGATGATCTTCTATACCATATGCGATGAGAATGTCTTATCATTGTTGTGTGATCTGGGATAAAATGCTCATTTCTTATTGTGTGATCTGGAACAGAATGTCATATTCATGTTGTGTAATCTTGAATAGGATGCCTCATACTTGTGTGATAAGGTATGGGTTGACTCATACTTCCTGTGTGATCTGGTATGGTTGCCATTTGCTTGTTGTGTGATCTGGCATTGGAAGACGCATTATGGGTAGTGGAATTGATGGAACTTGCTATACGTTAAGATTACTCTACATAGTTGCAACTTGGCAAAAAAGTGTAGTAAACGCTTAAGCTGAGAAAATGATACAAATATGTAATTACACATACATAATGATTCTGGTGAGATGATTATGTCATACGCGAAATGCATGCGATGCAGTATGAATTACAATAAAATAATTGAAAAGAAATAATCTCCAAAAGTTATGATGAAAGATTTTTTTAAAAAAGGGAAATTTTCAAAATGATTTATGAAAATGGTTGATGATACTGAGATATTGTGAATCGCCCAATGCATGAGATTTTGTTTGATTTAAACTAGATGTTTCATTAATGATACTGTATATTATCCATACCATGTGAATAGACAAAATGAATTTGACGCGTTGAGGCAAACTTGATATATTGAAGGCAATTGATTAAAGATCCTACTCACTAGACGTTTTCATCTAACCTTTCAAATGTTTTGTTTTACTTCCCCCTAGGTAGCAAAGGACATCCAGTGTTGAACTTGTAACCTTGATCGCCTATCGTACCTCCTTAACTGCATCATTTTGGTAGTGACCACTGTCAACTCTCATATCATATAGTAGCTAGGCGAGAGAAATACAAGTGTTGTTTGAGTTATGATTAGTAGTTTTGTGATGAATTTTTAAAATGTACTAAATGTACTTGTATTCGAAGTATCAATGAAATTTTCACAATTCATCTAAGTCCACATTCTGCATTACATTTTCTTTCGATTGTCTTTTAATTCTGCTTACTAGGCGTTCGACGCGTTACCTTGCAGAGAATCTCGTGTAGACCGTTGCTTGTTTGTTTTGTACTTGGACTTAATAGTTTCATGTCTGTATAACGCAAGTGCAATACATCACTAAGTCAAGTCATCGCGCATAATGCGCTAGTCGTAACTCTCTGTATGACATGCCTTGATTCTAGACGATGAGCCACTGTCATGATCATAGCATTGAAAGTGCTCACTATGTCCCTCTTCATCCCATAATACTTAAGTCCTCGTTTAGTACAAGTTTTTCTATGGCTCGTCTAAGTGCAAGCGAATAGTAGGTTTACCTGGGTGATCCAGGATCGAATACAGGGAATTGTTATAGATGTTAGTTCTAGATTCCACTTTTCGTTTTGGCTTTATGACAATTAAGTTGAAAGAATGTAACGCTAACTACAACTACTTATTTACAGTTCGAGACTCACGCACAGAGAGTAAATTAAGCTAGGGGAGAGTGAAATTATCTAACTTGTATGTAGATGAAGGTTGAAAGAAATTCTACGTGTTATTAAATGCTTAGGTGTTGTGATAACCTTAACACACTATAATTGCATAATGGGCACATGATTAAGGTGACTTTCTCTCTAAGTGTTTAAATGTTTCGAGATACAAATGACTATGCTTGCTTAGGCAAATTATACTTAGAGAACTTGACTCGTTATACTTATAGGACTCCTTATTTAAGAACGACAACCTATCGGTGCCTATTGTTCGCACTTGTTCACCTTTCGGGATACAAATGTTGGAAGCTACCTCTCTAAGGTGAAATTTGTCTCTAAATTTTTCCTTGCGCGCGTTAGCCTTATCCTTGCTACTTGCCCTCTCAGGTAGTTGGCGATTGACACTGCCAAGCGATGAACATAGCTCAACTAAAGTGACAAAAATTATAAGTTGAACTCCTTGTCAAAAACTTATCACACTCTTCTCATTTAATAACACGAAGATAGGTGAGATGTTAAGAGATGATGAATTCAAAAGGTATAAACATGCAATTTATGTGTGAAGAATGTGGGCTTTCGATCATTGTACAATATACACAATACATACACTACAATAAAATAAAAAAATGGAAAGATAGGAGAATGGAACATATCATTACAAGTTAAGAGATCAACAACAATTGATCTTTTCTTTTATCATGGATGTTTAATCTCCAGGTATTTTATTCGAACACTTTCTCTCTCTATGTTTTTCTCCGGTCATTTGAGTCTCTCTTTCTCTCTAGTCTATTCAGGCTCTGGGCTTATTCGGGCCTCCCCCCTTCTCTCGGTGGGGATGAAGTGCTTGTAGGCTGCTTTTTCGGTGTAAAAAATCTACTCCTCTAAGTGTGTCTGCGCTGTCATCTGCTCCTGAGAAGTCACATCATTCCAACTACCATTCTTGTCGTTTTGTGAGCTTTCTCACGTGATGTTTTAGGTTCATCGTCGGGGTTGTTAATTGCAAAGTGTGATCCATCGAATTGCCCTTGCGCGAGATGTCGCGTTCGAATTGCTCCTTTTTACTTTTGCCAACTTGTCCTACATTTAAACATGTTAAACACGTAAAATAGGAACGACATTTACAACATAAGTTACGCGTTCTGAGCATCCCTTAGGCATTTTAATCTCATTATTCTAATAAAAATGGCTATAATAACGATCATTTCTTCTCATTATCAATCGTCTAGGCAGTTTTGTCACCATTCCATTGCATAGAGTGAATTGTAGTAGGGCATGACAAATAAAACTTAAAGGATCTATAGTTTAGGGATAAGCTTGGTACTTTATCTTGGTAGCACTATGGACACTACCCACTTTGTATTTGATACAAACACAATGATTCAACGTATTGGTGTAGGTGACACGCGAATGGGGATATCCTATGCAATGAGTTTGCATAAGACTCGACCATGAAATAATAACCATTGCATGTAACTCTGTTGACTAGTTAAATTTCTATTTCAATGGGATGACTAAGTATAGTATTAATCCTGAATGAATTATGAACTTCTATTCTCGAGGGATTGTCCTTTGATTTGTACGGGTAAGAGTGGCAAGATTGCCCACTCAATAGCTTCTACATCAGTTGGGTCTATAGAACCTTCGAACACTATAGCTCTCAAGACCTTCAATGTTTTTATACCATACTTCTTCTCTGGATTAGTCTGAACTAATCTTATTGTCTTCTCTAACCTCTGGGCAAATCTACAAAAGATTTTTTCTTCCACATTAGGATAAACTTAAGAGGTATACTAGATTCTCCTTCAGACTAACCTACTTTAGGATCTCTGGTAAGATCTCATGTCCCTTCATGTCCCTGCCTATGTTGCTCCCAGTTTGACAAGGCATAACTTCTAAAGCATCTCATCTCATTAGACATGTTATAGATACCTATAACTATAATGCATGATATATTCTTGAACTCTTTTTTAACTGTTATCTTAACTCTTATACTCTTAGACTCCCTCATGTTTCCAAAAAACTCTCGCTCTAATACTAAACTGTCACACGCCCCTCCTATACCCTCTTCTCTAAGTACATATAAGAGAAGATGGAAGCCAGCAAGTGTCGTTGTACTTTTACATCACCTACTGACAACTTACTAAGTGACTAAATCTTAATTGAAAAAAATACCGAAAAGATATGCATCATATTACACATAACAAACTCATCATAACTATATAACACTTACAACACTTTGAACTAAAAATGCAAACTTCAAGAACATAAACAAAACTAACTCTTATTCACCAACATAATATAAAATCCCCAATATGCATGGTCTAGACATGCACATAGCCAAAAGAAACCCAAAAGTGTTGTAAGTGTTATCCATATAGAAAATCCCCAATTTGCAAAACTCTGCGAGTCAGCGTGGATGGTAGAGACCAAGTTGGGGCTTAGCTTATTATCAGATCGATCGTCTAGGCACGACTTCGTTCATGGTGGACCAACGGTGAAAAGGAATGGCAAGTGGTTGGTTGGTTGATAGTTAGCAACAGACGGTGGGGGCGACCAACGTTCAAAATCTCATCGGGAGGTGTTCTGGGCGTCCAATGTGAATAAAAAGGGAACTAAAACTTCTTTTATTTCATCTTTTTTAACCTAGCACGCACTACGGGACATCCCAATAATTAAATTTTAGCTCTAATACTTAGGACAGCACCTAAATAATTTAAGAAAATTAATTAGAAATTTTCTAAAAATTTGGAATGTCATAGATACACTTAAGCACTTGATATGCACACTTGATTCACGTGAGATACACACTTGGTACACGTGAGATACACACTTGACACATGTGTTATACACTTGCTATATATTCGATACACACTTGATATATTTGATATACTTAATACACATTTGATATGAAAAATATGTGGAGTTACCCATATGTTATTAGGCATATTTACTAATTCTCATTAAATAAAACATTTAATATTTTGTCATCTTTAGCATTTATGTATATAAATATATGTATTGAGTGTATTAAGTGTATATCAAGTATATTCGGTATATTAGATACATCAAATGTATCAAGTGTACACATTTTGGTTGGACTTGTTTTTTTTTTCTTTTGTCATTTCTCCAAACTGGACAGAGTGTGTGACAAGCTTACAAATTTCTAAATTCAAATTGTCACCCACTTCAATTTTGAAATTTTAAATGGTTTAACACTTTATTGTCTTCAAAATCAACCGAAAAATGCTTTTAATCACTCAAAGTGAATTTTATTAGTATGAAAATGTTATTTAAAATAGAGATATTTTCAAAAACAGCAAAATATAAAAAATTTATCAAACTCTCTGTAGTCCTTTGAAAATTTTGCTATATTTTGTAAATAGTTCTTTTTTTTTTTTTACTCATAACAATTCACCTTTAAAATATAAAATTGGTTTGTGTTAATAATTAATTTTAAACTATTAAAACCTTATTTCGGACTTATTTTTTAAAATCCACATGCTCATTTTGTAATGTTCAAAATTATTCAAAAGACATCCTAACTAATCACTAAAAATAATTAAATATTTAATTTTATATTTTTAAATACAATTTTCATACCATCCAAATTGATTTTAAAAATTTATGTTTTAAAAAATGATTATGAAAATGTCGAAAATGAATTTAGCTATTTAAAAATCATTCTCAAACAAGTTCTTATTTCAACCTTTTCAATAATAAAAACAAACAAAAACATATTTAGATACATTATATGAAATATTAGTGATTATAAATCTATCTTTTAATCGAACCTTCCACCTCTTAGAAGATAGATCATTCAATTACCACTTATCATTTTAATTTTTACCGTTAATTAATTATCGCGTATTTGAAAAGAAAAATGTAAGTGAGAGAAAAATGTAAAAAAGATAAGTGATATGCACTTAAATAATAATAATTTTATAATGTATTATCTTGGAGGTTAAATAACTGAGAAGATAGAATTAAAGGAATGGAGGTACATGATTTGGCATGTGTTAGGTCACGTGATAAGGGACATTAGTTGTCATAAAAAAAGAAAGAAAAGGATAACCAATTAATTAATTAATTAATGAACAAAAAGAGACAATAAAATAGAGTCCTATACTAAGTTGAAATGAAACAAAAAAGAGGACCGACATTTTAAATATGATACGCCACGTGTCCCTCAATTAGTGAACATCTCTTTTTTCTTTTAAAAAAAATAAATTTTTCAATTTTCTTCCCATTCGTATGAACTTTTTTTTATCTTTCTTTTTGTCCGTTTCTATTTTCAATTACTTTCGTACAATAGGACGTTTTGTTTATTGAATTTTTTTCCCCACAATTTTTGGATTTAGCTACACGAACTTCCTTTTCTTTTCAATAATACATTTATTATTAAAATATGGTACTTTTACACCCTTGTTACAAGAATAATAATGTTGTTTTAAAATTTATTATCAAAATAGAGTTATTGTGATCTTTATTTTAAAAAATAAATAAATAAATAGTAAAGAAGGGCAGTCGCCCTTCATTTAATTATTTTAAAGATTATATATTAAAAAAAGGATAAAACTCACGTTCCATTTATTTTTTTAAAAAAAACTAAAAAAAGAGGACGAGTCTTCAAGACTTGCCCTCCATTATTTAAAAAAAAATAATAATAAGAGGGTCTCGCCCTCCATTATTTTTTGAAAAAAATTAAAGAAGAGGTTTGATGGACGATTCGAAGATCAGCAGACCCATCCGTTTAGGCATGCATAAGTCATATCAAAAGGTACATGCATAAGTCACAAAAAAACTCTCGATTTTTCTCCCCATTCATTCATGCATAAGTCTGTAGAGTGCGAGTCTCCTTTAAATCTTCTTCCTCTCCATTCATTCACAAAGCATTCTTCTCCATTTTTCTTCCCTTCTCGCCTTCTAATTTTTCACAAATTGTCTTACATTTTTTTCATTCTTCTCCCTCTCAGCCTTCTTTCCATCATTCACAACCACATTTTTGTAATTAGTTTGAGAAAATACATTATTAATATAATTTTACCACTTTAGCAGGCAAAATAATTTTTAATAAATAGTTTAGAAAGTTCAATAATTTCAATAAATAATTTTTCAAGGTGGTCTTTGAAAGAATATAACAAAGCAACAAAATATTTACATTATATAGAATAATTTTGAAAACAGAAAAAGCCCACAGGTCCACAATAAAAAATACAAAAAATGTCTCGTAATTAATTGACAACCAAAAGACATTATATATTTGATAAACGATTGTTTAGATTTGACTTCTTTGCCACATGATCGTTTAGATTTGATCGCTACCCAAATCTAAACAATTTTTTTCTCAAGATTCTTTGGTACACGATCATTTAGATTTGATTTTTTTTTCACTATAATTTATATTTGGCTACCCAATATCCCAACGATTTTTTTTCATGATTTTTTATATTTGGCATATGATCTTGAACAACCAAATAACAGTTTGAAAAAAATACATATTTATATTTTGTACACGATTATGAACCAAATAACATGTTAAAAAAAGAAAAGAAAAGAACAATTACAAAAGAAGAAGAGAAAAAGAGGATGGAAAGAAAAAGAAAAATTGCATAAAAAAGAAATATAAGAAAGGAAAAACCTAGAATATTTTTTAACAAAATAGTCGGCTTCATAAAAAAATTTATTTTATTACCCGAACTGTAAATATTTTGATGTTTTATTATATATATGAAAATTAACCTTTTTATTTTTATCATTATTCAACAACAATTTTCTTCTTTTAACATAGCTTGTGAGGTCAATCCAACTTTTAGAAGTAAGTGAAAATAGTTTGGGAAAGAACAACATAAGAAAATAAAAAATAAAAACTTGTTATTTAAACAAAAATTTTACACATATCTTGAATTTGTTATTTGGGACTTGAAATGACTTCAATTACATAAAAATTATTATGCGGCTCTTTCAATGGTCTTTACAAAAATAGCAAAAAAAAATTATAATAATAGAGTTAATATCAATACATTTTCTAAATTGCAAAAGTAAGAAAATTTAAAAACCGATAACCCTATGAGTTTGATATCAGTAATTTTATCATATTCGCGATATGCAAAAAAATAGGTGTCATGAGCTGTTTTTTTCTAAATCTTTTTGTCATTTGATGCAATTTTTCTTTTTTTAATCCGTTTTATTATAGGTTAGTTATGTTTAGGGTCGTAGAAAATGTGTTAACGTCTACTATATGTATTAACCCTCTAATCTTTATCTTTATTATCTTTGTATTTTCTAAACTAAAAAATAACTTCTTTTTCGACTAGTGGATCCAACTAACATACCCTTAAGTGAATCATCTAAATCTTTATATCGATTCTTTTTATTTGATTCTTTGTTTGTTGGTTATTCCTGTCATTGCAAAAGCTTTAACAAATAATCATTCAGATGCTCAGTGTATAATCAATTTCTTGTATTAGATAAGACAGAGAATGTAGTTTTCTTCATTGAGGTCATCCTAATGAGATGAATGGGATTGGAAACACTTGAAATTTTGAAAAAAAAGAGAGAATGGGATTATGAAGATGTGTAATCCATTGGAATCCATGGAAGGTAGGAATATACTTTATCGGCATAGCCAAACAGAAGATGTTGAAAAGTGTCACTATTTGTTTGCATTGAGATAGGGATAGGAGTTTTGTGAATCTTCCTCTTGTTTGGGCATTGCTTTTCTTTATGTGAAAAAGGCCCAACCATAGAAAATCATCCCTACGCTCACTATCTCATTATCATCGTCTTCCACACTTTTTGTGATCCATCAAGATCATCGTTGCCCTCACCCAATTGGCAATTTTTCCTTCTTTTTTTTTCTTTCCTTTTCTTTTCTTTTCTTTTTAATATTTGTGGTTCAAAAGAGCTCAATAAGAGGTACTAATTCAAATTTGATTTAGAAACACACATTTTTTTAGCCTTCATCAGTTTAAATTCTACCATTTTGGTTTCTCAATGTTGATTTGCATGTGACATGATTCAACAAATTATTAAAAAAGAAATGTATGCATTAGAAAAAAATAATGAAAATTTGTCCCAAAAAAATCAAATGTAATAAATTTTATTTTTTGATGGTTTTATTCTATGGAGTATAAATAGTTTGTAAATTTTTTCTATTTTTGAAACAAATTCTTAGATAAACTATCTGATGTAATTTAATTATATAAATGAGAGTAGACTTATTATTTTTAATTATTTTCGTATAGCTAGATAATTAAGTTATAATTTATTATAATTTATCTTTAAAAGTCTGTACAATTTTAATTTCAACTAATTTATTCTAATCTAAATTATTTGATAAAAGTTTAAGCAAAATAACTGTAATAAAAAATTGAATCAATTAAAATTTGGAAATGTATGAAAAAAATATATTAATGTATTTTTCAAATACAGTAAAATAAACTAAAATATTTATAAAATATAGGAAATTTTTGGATTATAACAATGATAAACACTGATATTATTGTTTATCAATATCACTGACATAAGTATATTAGTGTATCAATATCTATCATGATAGAATTTGAAATTTTGTTATATTTTGTAAATATTTTATCAAATTTATCATTTTTGACGATTTTCCTATAATTTATCTAGATATATATATATATATATCATTATAACATATCTATATCTTAAAAAGAGAAGAGTTCTTACATTCCTTTATTACCCCTACAGTTTAAGTAAATGACTATTTTGCTCTTTATTCGTAGGACACAACTTTTCATTTGATGTCTATTGAACGATGTTGGAAGTTCAATCTTATGTCAACAAGACACAACTCATTCGGTGTAAGTTTCTACACGTATTGAATTAGTTTATCCATTCATGTATGAATTAATGTCATCTGAGTTTAGATGTCTATTGATATCCTTTAATTTTTTAGAAACTGGTTTTCAAGTATGTTGATTGTTTTTGTTGGTGGTTTTGATTGTTTTTGTGTAGATGGTTACACATTGAATAAATGTATTCATTCATGTATAGATGTGACCTATATGGCGGCGGCTTATCGAGTTTAGGTGTTCAATGATAGATGTTTGAATAGTAAAGCTAGGTTGTTCTTCAATTTTCACTTTACCAAATAGATTTATTATATTTTAAAGTAATTTTAAAGTCAAAGTAATAAGTATATTTGATGTCAATAAACGACTTACATATTTTGGCGTAAGTGGTGTTACATTTCGAATATTTGCAACTCTTTCTAATCTTACAATTATTTTTGTTCTTAGAAACAAATTTCATTATATAACGCATATATTTATAAAATATAGGGTTTTACAACATGATTGACACATAACAAAAATAAATGAATTTTCAACTATCACACTAAACTTTTTAAAACATAAAAATTAAAATAATAAACTATAAAATTCATAAGCACATGCACCACATCTTAATCAGAACCAGTTTATTTAAATGGTTAAGAAAGTGATAGATTCTAAGAAAAGCTAAATCTAAAAGCAATACTACAAAATTTTTACATTAACAAATATTTGGAAAGGGATTTTCAAATATTCACCAATAATTTGATTTACCAAAACATGAAAGTGGTAATGATTTTAAGAAAATTTCTCTTTATCATCAAAAATTAAAAAAAAAAAACCAAAATTATTTTTAACGATTTCAAAATTACTCATTCATTTAAATACATTTTCTTTACAATGTATCTTTTATTTTAGTACAATGTTTTCTTCACAATATTTTGTCTATAGACATCTTTTTCACCATTTTGTTTTCATATCAGTAACTTACTTTTGTCATGAGAAGAACAGGTCCTCTCATACTCACCATTCTTTTATTTTAATACTTCTTTGCGCACGTCTTTCACATTAAAACTTATATAATGAGGCATTTAAGACAAGAACTGTTTTAAGATTATAATAATCATTTATTGCTCCTGTATTTAGTCTTTTATGTTCATCATTCTTTTATTATTTGTTATAATGCTTACTCTTTCCTTCTCAAAATAAAATAATTTACGCACCTCGAACATATGTTTATTATAATTCAAACTAAAATAATCTACCACTCAAATACAAACTATTATAATCCAACTATAATAATTTAGAACTATAATAACCAATAACTTATGTTTGTCTCTCTAACGTAAAAATTTATTGAAGAAATCCAAATTACCATATCTTTTAATTTCTCTTTTTGATCATTTACCCAATGCTAAATAGTAACTCGCTTAGTTACTTCTACAAATGATTTTGATTAACATCTTTTATGGTTAACTTAGGGCGTTTGTAGAGTTGCCCATTCTAATTTTGTTTTTTGGTTTTACATTATTTGAGAATTTAACTAACATGTTGGTTTGGTAGACAATCTAAATATGTTTTTTAAAACTACTTTCTAATTATATGATACAAGCCTTACAACTTTGATATGAAAAAACAATATTTTTTATGTTTCCAATGTATATTTTTAATTTGATATTTTAAAGGAAAATTTTCAAATATTGCACATTTTACAAAATATTTACAACCTATACCAAATTTTATCACTGATAGTCATTAATATGATACAGTGATAGAAGACTATCATTGATAGAATCCAAAATTTTGCTATAGCTTGTAAATATTTTAATTTATTTTACTATTTTTAAAAATGTTTCTATTTTAAAATAAGGAATAAATAAACTGTATTAAAAAAATAAATAAAAACATTAACAAATATAGTATTTCATGTTATATATTTTAAAATATGTAATGAAATATATGATATTACAAAAAGAAAAAAAAAAACATAAACTAAATTCATGCATTAATTAATAATAGTTTGTATTCAACCTAAGTATTAGGGAGTACCTATAATTATTAGCGCTAGAGATTTTGAATTGACTATATATTTATTTAAGGTTTCTTGAGTTTGGTTCTTGTTTGCCTCACACATAATGTCTCTCAAGATGCTAGCTTCAATATTTTTTTCTTATATGAATTCTTCTATAGAGTTACTTTTTATAGATGCTTTCTTTGTTTATGGTTGGTAGACTTCGACTTAGAATATTTTCCAATTTTCAGTTCTGCATATTTAAGAGCAAGTCATGCTCTTTTTAGAGTTAGTCGTTTTGAAAAATAATGGAGTTGTCATGTGTAGGTGTCAAAAATTGTATATCAGTCCATGAGATTATGAAACTTTTGTCATTGTCGATCTTGAGATTGCTTTGATTATTTTATTGATTTATTCAACTATATTTGAGAAGGATTTTCATAAATGCTTAGAGGGAGCCTAAGTTACGTTTTTAAAAAAGAAGTGATCTTCATTTCTAGATTAAAGTTTGAGTTAAGGGAGTCTAAGGGATCATTCACTAATTCTCATACTTAGGGAGAGTCTAAATACGTTAAAGTTAAGAGAATCTCATAGTTAGTTGGTGCCTAAGTTTCATTGACAGAGAATCTCACATTTACGAGGGCCTAAATAATCATTCTCTAAGTCAAGTTATTTAAGTATAATTGTAGTTGCCATTTTTCTATAAATAAGTCGATCATTATGGTAATTAATTACTTAACTTTTAAATTAGTGAATATCTTTTCATAGACACACTGCCTCCAAACATAGGTGTTTATTGCACTGAACATGATTATCAAACTTTGTGTTATATTCCGACTTTGATTTATTGTATTTATTTTTTATGTTCTTGGAATTGTTCTAATATCGTTTGCTTAAAAGAATTGTTGAAATTAAAATTTAATTTCTAAGTTTGCTAAATGCTACCCAAAAAAAAAAAAAAAAGTGAATTATAACTTCTTCTTTTTTCTAATTTTCAGAATGGCAATAGGCCCATCTTTTTCAAAATAGTTTGCCAAACAAAAGTGAATTATTTTCCCATGGAAAATGATGTCAATAATTCATGGCTGAATGCTTTGGAAAATAGTCCCAAAATGCAAGTTGGTGAGGAAAAAATGAAATGATGGAGAGAATTATTGAAAGCTAATTGTGAATACTGATAACAGTTCAAGAAAATAATGAAAAAGACTAAAAACAAAAATGTTAAAACACACACACATGATTAGTTGTAGGATGTTAATACACGTTTTAGCTAAGCAATATTAATACACTTGCTAAATGTCACACATCAAACTTTTGCCCAACGATTGACGAGTACACTAAATTTGTCTACTCATATAATAATAGTAGGAAATATTTGATGAAAGTGTTTTATATACACATTTTCATATTTAGCAAAATCAACCCAAAATATTTACATTCACTCTGTTATTGTGGTAATAGTGGTGGTGTGGCAAATTTCAAAGAGCCTCAAAGTCATAAGAAAGGAAAACATATAGAGTGCATATCACGTCCCGCCCCAAAGTCACTCTTTGCGACTAAGGAGAGGCATGCCGCCTAGACTCTTAATGCGTAGCTCCCATGAGGTAAACACTAAACGTCTAGTAAGCAGAGATTAATACAACCAACAATTTAAAACGCGGAATGTGATAATGAATGGAATAAGACAAGTTCATTGATTTTCAAAAGAAAGGAATACAATTGGTATTTAATACAAAGTTTCTCTTGAGAGAACCAAATACAACTTAACGATATTTAAACTCTTCTCGCCTAACTTCTACACTATATGCAAGGTAATAGTGGCCACTATCAAAATGATGCGATTAAGGAGGCACGATAGGCGATCAAGCTAGCAAGTTCAATGCTTAATGTCCTTCGATATCTTAGGGGGAGAGATAAGACACACATTTAAAAGGTTAGACGAAAAATGTCTAATGAGTAAGACCTTTTTTATCCAATATATTCAAATCATTCAAAATAGGAAATTATTCACATTGAAGCAGCATAATAACATATAATTTAGATCATAATCATTTTTTAATTCATTATTACAAGTCATCTCGCGTCGTGTGTTTTCCCACCTACCACAAACAATCCATAGGATCATTCCATAAATTTCATTAAGTCTTTGTATCTTTACCTTGGCTCAACCACTACTACAAAACTTGTTTTACTTGACACTTAAAAACTGTCAAGTATCTGTTTACTTGACGCTTTTCAATGTGTCAAGTAATTTAGTGTCAAGAATAAAGGAGATTTACTTGACTGTTTTTAAGCGTCAAGTATAATTATACTTGACAGGTAAAAAACGTCAAATGTATGAGATTACTTGACGCTTTTTACACGTCAAGTAATCCAGTGTCAAGAATAAGGGGGTTTACAACTTTTACGCGTCAAGTAAAATTATACTTGACAGTTTATAAACGCCAAGAATGTTTTTATTCTTGACAAATTTTGCATGTCAAGACTTTTTTTTCTTTCAAATGAAAAATTGTACAATTTAAAGTATTCATATAATTATATTAAACTTGTTTTGAAGTTCATTCACATACATATAAGGTACGTAGAGCCTTTGAGATTACAAAAAGTTGTTAAACTATGCATATTAATTAAACAATTGAATCAACCAAAACTTTTCATCAAAGAACTAATAACTTTAACAAATTGCATATATCACTGAACCATACATACAGTACTTAGGCATTACATACTTAATTACAATACCCCAAACTTCTACCATATGAGGATATTGTTCTACCTAGCTCTATGTCTAATATGAAAAATCTTAAAGTCTGTAAAATGTAAATATAAGGAAAAGCTAACATTTGGTCTATGCTTCGGATTCTTTCGTAATATGTCCTTAATAAATGTTTTTCTTCATGTAGAAAATAGCAAGTGTTTCAACATTAGACTGCACAAGAAATCAAGAATTAAGTTTCAATTTACGAAGTTAGTTCTTCAAGCATATTTTCTTTTTATTAAGAAAATACGTGTGCTGGCCATAATGTGCCGTTATGGCCATAAATGCAAAATAATCCAAAGAGGCATTGTAGCTACATTCATTCATTTTTCTTATTTCTCATTATTAATAATTTTCAATTGAACAATGGGATCAAATATACAAATAAGAAAATTCCAATAAAACATGATCTCAAATTATGAAACTTTTTTTATCACGTGGTGAAAGAAGTAGTTATATAAAGAAATGCTAAGATTAAGAACTATGGATATCAAGCATGAAAAATTGCATATTCAATCAATCTAATAACATAAACTTGACGAGTCAATCCAAAAATGCTCAATGGATAAAGAGACACCGGTTACCATTTTAAAAATCAATAGTTCAATCCCTCACACCACAATTAATGAACTAAAATATATACATATAAACTTGATGAATACTTTCCAACAAGCCAAGAAATGAATAGTCTCTCTTATTAACATCGTTACTAGTTGAGACTACATTTCACCAGAATGACCATAGGTGACTTAACATGAATCCCAAGTGAGTTGTGAACTCCTGTCTATGAAGGGGGTCCTTTGATTTGCATGGATGAGAGTGGCCTATGTTGCCGACTCAATATGCCTACCATTTTGGGGATTCGTCTTATTAGGGAGCTAGAAACACATATACACAAGAAGAAATCCACTCCTCTATAGATAGAGTAAGTAGAGAAATTTCTCTCTTAAGAGCTTATTCCAAGGCTTGAACAATGTGGCACCATACCCTCTCTTGGCCTGAGAGAAGTTCAGTTATAGTGAGACTATAATTATTGTTCATTAAAGAAATCAGTGGTACTTAAGGAGTTAGATGTAACTACAAGGACAAAACAGTAATTATTGGCCTAGCTGTACTTACGAATAATTTGTAAATGGTCATTGTCCTGTTGATTGGTTATATTTAATTGACATAAAAATATATCTGCAGTAAGAAGAGTGCAACTATTAGTCTTTAGTGGAATGACTGATAGTTAATGAATAGAGATTAATTTAATTAAAGAGTCTAATTAATTAATCGCATATCATTGGAGCTTCAATATGTAGGTCCATAAGGTCCCCTTGTTAGCTAAAGGGAATAAATTGTATATGATATAATTAATATAATGTATTTGATACTTATAAAATAAAGTTTTATGAGAGAAGTTAATATTTGAATGTGATTCAAATAATAATAACAATATGAATAAGATTCATAAATAAACTATATGTTAAAATTAATATGGATTCGATTCATATTAGAATTATATGAGATATCTAAACCATATTGGTTATATTATATATGATATAATATATATATCATATATAATATGATATAATATAGAGTTTATATTATATGAGATATAATATGAATTAAATTTATATTTATTTTATTTTATTAATATAATTTTAATGAATAAAATAACTCCTACGTGAAGGAGAGGGAGATCCTCCTCTATCTCTCTTTAAAAAAATGTTTAAGATACATAATGACTATCTAATATCTCTGCTTTGCATTTGGACAATCTCTCTGTTCCAAAAAGAAGGAAAAAAATTTCTCTCAAACGTTTTCTCTTTCACCAAACCAAAATCTAGAACCTCACAAACGTAACTCTCTATTGATTTTCATCTTAAGAATATCAAGGAAGACTTCGTGGTGTTCTTTGGGATTCGGGAAGTTCTTGGGAGATTCTTAGAGATTTTGAGATTCTACAAAGGTTAGAATTCGTTTTTTTTTCCTCCTTAGAAGCATGTTTAGACTTTACTGTTGTTTTCTCTGAATTCCTTTTTGTGTTTCAAATTGAATTCTATTTGCACGGTGTTCATACGCTTTCGCTATGGGAATTTCATTCCTTCAAAGCAAGCTCATGAAACTTTATATTCTAAGTGGGACAATATCATACCATTGTGAATGTCTTTTATCCATACCATATGCTTGTGATTTGTTATAAGAAAGAAAGCAACATTTTTTAGAATTATTTTTAAACTATTTTTAATACAAATAGAAAAAAATTGTGTAGGAAAAAGCTAATTAGCTTAAAAGAAAAGATCAAGAATAATTCATTGTTATCCAACTTACTAAGAGGACCATATATTTTCTCCGAAACCCATATGACTTGAAACAGTTGGTATTACATATTCAAGACTATGTCAATAATTTATTTAAAGACAAAAAAAAAAACAGTTGTAATACCATATCTTGTCCTTTTATTTATTTTTTTATTTTTTATTTTTTATTTTATATTTTAGAGTAATTTATATAAAAGTAAAAAAAACCCAAAATATTTATGGCCCGTATAACAAAATAAGAAAAGTCCATGACGTGCAATCATTTTTTCATAATTTCATATATGTCCTTGCAATTTATATATGCTTAGTGATTTATTAATCTCATACCATCTCGGTGCAATTAAGGTCCTAGATCGAATAGCTAAAGGCAGAAATATTTCATGTATTTTATTCTAATAAAAAGTCCATGATTTATTAATCTCATACCATCTCGGTGCAATAGGCACGAGATTGAATATCTAAACGCAAAAGTCTTTTATCTCGAGGCATCTCGGGGCAGTGTATGTCTGAGATCGAATAAAATAAAGGTAGAATTATCTTATTTTGGTCCATCTCTGTGCCACTAAGACCCAAGACACAATAACTAAATGAAGAATTCTTTCATCCCGGAACATCTCGAGGCATGGTATGCCCGAGATCGTGTATCGAGCGCATGTGGTCGATTTATCACGTGTTGACTGATGAATTTTGGTATTTTACATTGTGAGCCTGTGAGCTTTTTTCGTTTTCAAAATTGTTTATACCATGTAAATATTTTGAAAGTTTGTTATATTTTAAAAAAATCTTATTTTTATTTATTTATTTATTTTAATAAAACTTATTTTAAACAAAGGAAAAAATTAATTTGAATTTAACCTTTTTTTGTTAAGAAAAAAAAACAAAACAAAAGAGGGGAAGAAACTAATTTATCCTAATCTCACATTTTCTCTTCCTAACTTCCCTGTCAACTATTTCTCCTTTCTCTTCACTTTCTCTCCCATTATTTTTTTCCTCTCTTCCACTTTTTCTTAAATGTCTTTTGATGGAAATTTAAATTCAGAATCTCTTATTCTAAAAAAAACAAACAGATTTCAGTTCAGTTAACACTCAAGTTAGCTATTTTCGCACTTTCTCTCTCTTTAAACAAACAAAATTTCTCACTTCACACCAAATTCCCAATTTTGCTCAATTTGCTTCCAATTTAACTGTAAGGGTTGAAAAAAAAAAAGCAGGGAAACTTTTCCAATTAAAGTCTTTAGAGGTTTTTTTTTCTTTTATTTATTTTTTTCTCTTTTTTCTCTAGTTAATTTTTCATAAATTGTCATTTCTTTTCTTTCCCAATTTAGTGTGATTTTGACTGATTTCATTAAATTGAGTTTAGTTTCGCATTATATTTATTAAATTTGTGGTTTATTGTATATGTATTAGATTTTATTTTAGTTGAATTTTTTATTGAATTTAGTTTAATTTGACTTTCAATTCGTATATGTTTATTAAATTTGTTGTTCTTCGTGTGTTTATTAAATTTCTTGTTCACTGTGTTTATTAAATTCGTTGTTCATTGTGTATTCATTAGATTTAGTTTTAATATTGACATCAATGTATTATTGTGAATGTCATACTTTTTGAGTTTTGTCTCATTTGATAATTTAATATTAATTAGTTATGTTTCCTTGTGATGTTAATTGATTTTGTTAGATTAGGTTTAATTGGTCATTCATTTATCACTTTCTATTAGGGGTGAAATCGGTTTGGGTTGGGTTGGAAGACATTCTCAACCCAACCCATATTTTCGGGTTATTTGGGTTAGCAACCCGAATAACCCGAATTTAGTTTCTAATCCAACCCAACCCAACTCGTAAAATATGGGTTAGGTTGGGTTGGGTTGTCGGGTTGTATATATAAATTTTAAAAAAAAAAATCCATTTTCTAGTTTCTAATGGTTATAAAAGTTTGAAATGGTTACATTTAAATTTCAAACTTTCATACAATAAATTCAAGATTTATATACATTTAATTTGTTTTTTATTAAAATAATATATATACATTTATTTATTTATATATTATATTAATTCGGATTGGGTTGGGTTGAACCGAATTTTTCAACCCTCCAACCCGAGACTCAACCCAACACGAAAAAATCAAATTTTTTTAACCCAATTCAACCCATATTTTAACCTAACCCAACCCAACCCTTATAATATGGGTTGGGTAGTCCGGGTTATTCGGATTCAACCCATACTTGTACACCCCTACTTTCTATTTCACCAAACACTGTTTTGCTAAAAAAAAAATTAATTTGTTTCAACTTTCAAATTATCACATTTATATGTATCTATATTTCATATAACTTTAATTTTGATTCCCATATATATTTGTAGTTTAGGATGTCAAAGACCATCTGTTTTCTCTTTAAAAGAAAATTACTAAAAGTAAATATTTAGTTTAGGGTGGTGTTGTTATTATTTTTTTTCTGTTATTATTGTTTTTTCAAATTTTATAAGTACAAAATGCATAACCAATTTTTTTTTTCATTTTGCTAATTTTAGAGTATAAAAATTAAGTTGGAGAAGAAACAGTGTTTCTTTATAGATATGTTTATGGATGGTATGATTTAAATTTCATAAATACATAAAATTACTCTAAAAAAATTAATAAATCATCTTTAAAAAAATATTACCAGAATTGATCTATATTTTAAAATAAAATGGAATAATACACGTATTTTTAAATTTATTACACATGAAATTTCTCATTAAATACCTATGATGGAGATTAAAATATCATATTTTAATATTTTAATATCCTTGAGTGAATGAAATTATTCTTTAGAAAACAAAATAAATTTCATTTTCTTCAATGACTCTTATGCCACCCATAATTATCAATTAAGTTTATGTGAATTGAAAACCATCAAATATTTATAAAAAAAAAAAAACAAATCAAAGTATTGTTTTTTGAACTTTTGTAAGTAATTAGCTTTTAAAAGATAAAATTTGATAACCATTTTCATGAATGTTGTATGGTGCTAACACCTTCTCTACACACAATTGACTCTCGAACCTAAATCTGAATTTAAATAGAACAATATTTTGAATGTTTTAAATGGAGTGACAAATCACACTTTAATATAAGGTGGTAATTTTAAACGTATTTATTTTAAGGTGGGACGTATGTTGATCCGAGTGTTACAACAATAACATTAAGGAAAAAAAGATATATTTTTCTAAAGAAAGACTAAAATAAAAATTCAAAAGATTTAAGGTCAAAATACAACTCATATAGAAGTTCAAATTATGAAAATCAACCTTTTAAAATTTAAAGACATAGAATAAGATTTAAAGGGTTTAAAATAATTTGTAGTGGTCAATCATAAATCATTATTTCGAACGGTAAACCCATGTACTGATAAGCTCTCAAAAGTATATATATACCACACACATCTTCTTATTTTATATACGTGGAATAGGGAATAAACTTTTTATCTACTCCTCAAACGAATAAACTTTTAAGGGGATATAATTTTTAATTTCGACGTTGATAGTACAAGATTTATGTGAATTGAAATACGTTATCCACTATTATATAAATTTATTTGTTATTGTAACAATTTAAAATTATTTAATACCCAATTACAACATTTTATATCACTAACAACTTAACTCAACTAATATTGAATATTGTTATATTTATTAAGAACTAAGAGGTTTCGTGTTCAAATTTCCTCTAACCTCCAACTTCTATTAAAAACAACTACCATATTTACCTCTTTCAAATACTTTAAGACATTGTTACTACCATATTTACCTCTTTCAAATACTTTATGACATTGTTAGTGGGTAATCTACACTCCAAATCTTTTTTCTTTTTTTCTATTCAAATAAATTTATGGTTGTTATTATGTAAATTTCAAATTCTTTTATCTATATTTTTGACATGGTGGAATAGATTGACAATAATTATTATGCATATAAATATGATTGATTTTGTAGTAATATAAATAATTTTCAATAAATTAAAAACAATTGTGTTCAAAAGGTTTGCATTTTGAAAAACAAAAAGTCGATTTGCAGCTCAATTTTCAACGAGAAAATCCTTTTTAAAAAGAAAGAGAGAGAGAGAGAGGGGAAAGTATGGACACGTGGCATAGGACAGGTGGCAAAGAAAAGGAGGTAAGAGGTAGAATATATTAATTAAAGAGAAGAAACAAATTACACATAGATTCCAAAAACAGGGAAGCGGCAAATGATATATATAATTGAATGGGAATGGACAGTGGGTGGAAACACTATGATTTATTGCCTTGTCAGAGCTGACAAGGAAAGTGATGACCTGGCATTTTTAATTTCTCTTTCTCTTTGACACGTGGCTTCAATTTGACGGCACATAAATTAATGAATAAATTAATAAAGTATCTTATTATTAATAATTAAAATGTAGGGCAGTGAGGTTCAAAACGTAACCATCCAACGTGAAAGTGGAGTTTTTCAACTATCATAAGAAAATTTTAAGGATTAAAAAAGTATATTTATAAAACTTAGGCCTAAATAGATATTGTGAGAAAAAAGGAATTTTATCTATAAATTTTATTCATTTTTTGGTTGGATTACCCATTTGTGCAAAGCTATTCCAAAATTAAGTTGATACTTGTTAGTGTATGAATTGGGAAATAATACTTTGTGTTTGGTCAGATTGTTTTTGTCTCCTCTTGTTCACATGTCATGTCATTGAAGGACACTTCATCTTGTTTTCAACATTAATTATTACTCTCATTGGATTTTTAAAATGAAAAATACTAAACAATTGTGGAGAATTATTGTAATGGTAAATTGGTTTAAAATGTTTTAAAATCTATATACTTAATTTTCATTTTCAATCAATCATAGGTTATTGATATGATAGACTTCTATAAACTTATATCAATGCCTATTAGTAAAGATTTGAAATTTTGCTATATTTTGTAAAAAAAATTATTCATTTTACTATATTTAAAAATATCTCATCAATTTTCAATATGTTTCGATATTTATTTTGTAACAATAAAGACAAGATTTTGTGAGAGTTGAATTGATACTATATACTTACATCAAATTACATTAAACCATGCAGTTTTTATTAGGAATGATTTGATAATACTAGCTAGAACTATGTGCGTTGGACGTGTTTCATAGTGTTAAAAATAAAATATACATGTTTTATATATAATACAATGAGATTATATATAGAGTTCAGCTGAAATAAAATATGGTTTTCTTAGTGACAAAGATGGAAAAAGATGGGTTTTTAAATAACAAAAGAATCTTTTAGATTTTGAGTTATTTCTTGAAATTTGAATTACAAAGAAAAAAGAATTTTTTTTACGTAATATTTTCAATCTATAGCAAATTTTATAACGGATAGTCATTAATATATTATAGTGATAGAAGACTATCATTGATAGAATCCAAAATTTTATTATAGTTTGTAAATATTTTAATTTATTTTGTTATTTTTAAAAATGCTTTCGAGATAAAATGTAATTTTTTAAATAAATATGTTTTATCATAATTATTGAGATGGAGTAGATAATAGAATAAATATTTTTTTAAAAAAACCATATATTTAGTTTAGGTGAAGTAGATCTTAAAGACAAAATAAGTTGTACAGTAAAGTTCTTCATAATAATTCTTTCTTATTTAAAAGAATATTGGAGGACTTAGTTAGAATTTTAAAGCATAATATTTTTGTGTTTTTCTATTATTTTGAATTGGATTTATTCTGTTAAGGTATGTTGAAGGCTAGGAGTGAAGTCTACTCTCAAGTAATATTTAGTTTTAGCTCGAAATTATGATTTATGATTATAAATAACTCTTACATGTCCTTACTATTCTTCAACCTCAAAGGATATTTATTTCAAGGGTTTGGAAGTTTGTCGACTAACTTTCGGCAATCACCTCTGATTATTATCGTTGGCCAATCTTCGACCACCACCTCCGATGACTCCATCTGCAAACTTTCCACAACCAACTCGACCGCTACCAACCAACATCCAGTCACCACCAATCAACTATATATTAAAAAAACTTAGTACGTATGTAACAAACCTAATAAACTTGTATTTATGATTACTTTTTAAAACAAGTTTTAAAACATATTTGTTTTTTTATTTTAAAATGTTTTTATCAAAATTGTTTAAATAAAAATAAAATTTACTAGTTGAAAAAAACTTTAAAATTATGACAAAATTTAGCAACCAAATAAAAACTAAAATTCAAAAGATTTTTATTCGTAAATATAATTTGATAAAAATATTATAAATGTTCAATAATTAAATTAAATATTAAAATATTAGTTTATTTAAATTTGAAATTATAATATAAAAAATAACGAAAATACTGGCTATATAATAAGCACGTGTGGCCCAAATGATCCATTAATTTTAAACTTTAATTTAAAGGAAAGTATTATTTTGTATTTTGTGATCATCTTGTCTAACCTTAATTTGATCCCACAGATTGTTTTTTAGTTGATTTGTATGATATAATTTTCTTTTTTATTTTATCGTCCTTTAAATTCTAAATTTTAATTTAAACTAAAATATTATTTTTTAATTTTTGTACAAAATTTCGTAATAATTGGTTCGAAAAAAATATTTTATCATCCTCCCAACTTCAATTTTTAAAATTTTTAATTTCAAGAAAAATATAATTTTTATGCCGATCTAAACCTAAAAACTTAATCTCTCCTAATTTGCAGCAATATAATGCTTCTTGTTTCTAAACTTTATTTCAAAATTTTGTGAATTGATATGTATTTAAAAAAAAATAATAAAATAGAAAAGAATACAAGAAATGTGAAAAAAAAAAACAAAAACTATTATAACTCTTCTAAACCCATTTTAAAAAATTATAAAATAAATTAAAGCATAAAAGTAGTCAAAACTCTCTCTTGACATCTGTAATTTTAAATACTTTGACAGTTTTTTTATAAAAAAAACACACAAGGAATAATTTCAAAGATAAAACGTAAAAAAATTTAATAAAAAAACGGAGGTGTGTCAATTTTTAGCTTTTTTGACGTTTTTTAAACGTTAAAGGATAAATACTTTTCGTTGACGTTTTAAAAACGTCGAAGCATCTCTCCTTTTTCTATCAGTTTAGTAATTTAAAGTTGAACTTTGAGAAACTTCTTGACTTTTTCTCTACTCTCTTTGATATAGAATTTAGTAGGTGAATATTGAATGACTATATATTTTTACAAAATTGAGAAGTGAAAAAATTGAAAATTTTGAAAAAATATGATTAAGAGAAAGGAAAAGAAAACACCAAAAAAAAAAGTCATAACCAATAACTTAAAGAAGCAAAAGGAAAAAATCGAATATTTCTCCCTTAACCCTGAAAGGAGAGTATATAGATATGGATAAATTAACTCAAACTACGAAGAAAAGATAATTTATCAAATCGAAAGATGCTTTCTATTTTATTTTTTTAAAGAAAAAACCGGAAGATTCTTTTTCCTCTTTTTACTTTTAATCCTAGTTGGTGTTGCTATTGACACTACTTAATTTAGTGCTTCTTTCAAGGGATTTTTTTGTGTGCTTCTTTTTTTTTTTTTTTTTTTTTTTTTTTTTTTTTTTTAATATATTTTTTTTTTTTTTTTTTTTTATTTTTTTTAAAATCCTTGAAAATTTTAGAATAAAAAAATTATTAATAGTAATGTATCCCTATATTTTCGAAAAGAAAATGAAAGTAGCTATAAAACATCTATATATCTTCAAAATTAGATATTAAAAAAGAGAGAGAACAAAAAAGGCATTCCTAAACCATCTCGAAAAATGTTAATATTAATTTTTAAATAAATGTTATTAAAGTTAAACTTAAGTTCAAATAAGCTTGAGATTATCTGCATCATAATTGATCCTTTTTTAAATCTTTGCATTTATTTTATGTCTTTTGATTGAAGAATTGAAGAATTGGAGTGATTGAAAAATTTTAGGAAACGTTTAGAGTACATCGTCCCTTTTTAATTTAAAAAAACAAGTCAGTTTGAAAGAAAAAAAATTGTCAACCACTCAAAATACTCTTTATGGAGTGTGTATTAAAATAGTTTTGATTTAAACAAAAATTGTACTTTTGAAAAGAAACATTTTTTAAATACAATTCAAACAATATTTTATTTTGTTTTGTATAGTTCTTTAGTCTATCAAATTATTTATTTGATATGAAATTAAAAGTTACAAAAACATCTATTTAATAATCTTCTAATTTAAGACGGTATGATATTCACAATTACAAAGGCATATGTTAAGAAAAATAAACATAAATATAATTTAATAACTGGTTAGCGTCTTTTACAAATTAAGTTTACAAACATTACTTTTATCTAATATTTTGTTTTTTTTTCTAAAAAATTTGGTTTTGTTTCTAGAAATTTTGGATTTTATTACAACATATAAAAATCATGAAAAAAGAAGTTTGAGAAAACAATGTAAATTTTTTTGGCTTGAATTAAAAAAAAAAACTATTAGAATCTACAAAAGTAATAAATATTTTTGAAAAATAATCAATACTTTAATTGCATAGAGTAACTTTAAAATTTATTAAAAGAATAAGTATTGAGAACACAAAAATCAAAATAAAATGAAAGGTAGAATACAATAAATTATATTTTATTTATAAATATTCTTATTAGTGTATTTAGTGGCTATAGTCAAATGTCTACCTTTTAATCATTCAACATTTATGTTATGTATATATCAAATACTCATTTTCAGTAGTCATGTAATTCACCTTATACTTGTCAAATTGCTTATAAATAATGGCATTTGATGAATTTGCAAGTATGAACATTATTAAAGAAAAATCCAAAAAATTTGAAGAAAGGGGAGAAATTCGATAATTTTGATGTTTTAATATTATATGTTATCTGTTCGTTTCACAGCATATTTTGATTTTTAAATTTTATATAGGTTTTAAAATACTACACTTTTAACTTTTTAAGATTTGAATTTTAAATCAATATGGTTGTTTCTAATTTTAAGATTTACCTTCTTAATTTCGATTTTCATTATTTAATACTTTTAGCCCTGGTATTTTATTATTTTCATATTTAATTTTAATTTTTTACTATTCATAGAATAGTAAAAATTTGAGATTATGGTCAACTATACTAGAAAAGTATAATGAGACTCATTTATTGGTGCATCAATTGTAACGGATCTCAATTATAAATGTAATTGAATTGTTTTTTCTTTTCATGTTTATTTAAATATTTTGCAAACCTAATTGGTCCTCATACTTTTCTATCATTTAGTATCAATCGGCAACTGTAATGATAATAATAATAATATTTTTTATAATCTTTCAGTTATAATATTAGTAACAATATTAACTAGTAACGATTATAACGGCAATAATAATCATATTTTTGTACAATTTTCTACTGCAATTAAATTGAACACTCTCTACTATTTAGTTAGATTAGAGATTTTGTGGTATGAAAACTTTAAAATTTGAAAACTAGGAATCCAATTGGTGAACCCCTAGCTAATATCAAGTTCTAAAACGCCATAATGGAATTGAATTTAACCTTTTGATCTTCAATGAAAAGATAAAACTAAAAAAGATAATAATATTAGCATGCAACCCTAGATATAAAAAATTACAAAGATTGGTGATGAATATCTGTCATCAACACCGAGGAAAATCACATTCCAAATTCAATATGTCATCAACAAATTGTTTTTACAACCTAATAGCAAGGCTGAAATAGCCTCCAAATAAAAAAGTATAATTAGTTCACTATAAAAAGGTTAAATTAAACCCTACTTAAATGTTATAAAAATGTTAAAAACCAAAAATTAAATTAACCATCATAAAAAAAATTCTTACAGAAAGCAAAAAAGAAAAGAAAATTAAAAAAATACTAAAAATTACCTTAAAATTATCAGATAAAATTTAATTAATAATTAGATGCACGATTGACTCATATCGTTTTGATTACAAACTTAAAAATGAACTTAATATATCATTATCGTCTTGTAACGATGATCAAATAAATAAAATCAAACGTAATGGAATGAAATTCACATTTACATCATATTTTTTTATCGTAAGATAAATTTGAGTATATAAGTTGATAAATGTAAGTTTAGACTCGCCTTTCAAAGAAAAGGATTTTAATTTTAGAAAAGTGTGAGAAAAGAAAAGAAAAGAAAAGGTGGCACAGTACTCGAAGAGACGTCAAGATATTTTGTAGGCGGTGGCAACCTCAAATATATAATAATATTATTGTTACTAAATTCAATCAATGATTTCATTAATTAAATACCTACTTTCAATCATTTATTTACTTTCTATTTCATTAATATTATTCGGCCGCTGATCTGTACCCTTATTTTTTTTTTTTTTTTTTTTTTTTAATATTAACAATCTTTGTTGTGTATTATCTTTCCAAGAAAACAAATCTATCCTATCGTTAATTTGTCAACACCACTTCACAAAATATTATTGATTACGTAGTTATTAAGTAACTGTTTCATGGGTGATTTATGAATAGGAAAAGTATTTGTTGTCATCTTAGTTCTAATTATCCACCAAACTTTTAATCCTAAAAATTAATTCTTCTTCAAATTTATATAGGCTATGCATGTGTCTCAAATTGACCTTTAAATTTATATAATTGTAAATTTTATATTAATTAATTTGAAATTTTTATTTATATCATTAAAGATTCAATTTCAACCATTATTATAAGGCAAAATTTTTAAGTTTTATAATTGAAAATTTGGTGATGTAATTGTAACTAAAACAAATTTTGGAAGTAATTTTTGCAATTTATCTTAATAAAATTTTGAAGTTGTCTAATTATTTTGGATTTTTTTTTTTCAAATGCTCACGTCTTCTAAACATTGATGGGAGAGGAATTTTTTGGATTTCCAATAATATACAATGTTAAATCAATATTTAAATAAGAGTACTAAAATTAAAGGTTTAATTTATTGATTCAATAAATTTTGTTAGTCGACTCTTACCGATTTAAGTCTATAATTGGATGATAGATCTAATTATTCCAACCTCAATTTTATTTAACTTTCAAATATAGATTATTTAATAGATTTATCGACTTTCAATTTAACAATTGTTTTTTCTACTTATCTACTAGACGGAAAGTTTGAAGAGTTAAAAGTAATCTAAAAGATATAAAGAATTGTGATTATTTTCGATGACTTCAAATTTATTGAAAAAATATGAAAAATTAGCTTGTTGGAACTTGAAAGTATAAGTTGTCCTGCATGGTTTAATAGCGGCATAGAGAGAATGAGTTGAAAACAATATACTAATCATAGTGGAGTTTGATGTTTTAGAGGTAATTAACTTGTTAATGCAATATACGTCTACTTATTGATGACATTATTTTCATTGGAAACTCTTTTCAATTTCTATTTTTTTTTGTCACATTCTTAGAGAGAACAAATTTACCTGTATTTTTAATAGTTTTGTCATCCACTCGAGCTTGTTGACATAATAAGAATTTTTTCTCATGTACTATTCACTCCCTCATTCGTAAAGAAGAGGTTAATGGTTGGGTAGTTGGCCCGGTTGTGTGGTTTTCATATTCGTTGGTTGCTTAATAAATTAATTTTATTGCTTGAAAATTTGAAAATAATAGGTTGAGTTATGTAAAAAATGTAATCTATTGAATACAAAATTAAAATAGAAGTAGAGATATTCATAGAGGGAGATGGAGTCAAGCTAGGATAACTCCTCCGTCTCCCGCATCGCTACCACATTTCATTCCTCTTCCTTGTAAATTTTTTTACAAAGATTAATTTTCGTGTACGTTTCAATTCCTTAAAAAAGAAAAAGAAAAAGACAAATAACTTAAATCACAGTAACGAAAAAGAAACAAGTTATTTATTTATTTAGGAACCGTTTAGGGCAAATATTATTTAGAACTATAATAATTAACCACTTCTTGTTTTGACAAATACTATTTAAAAATTAACTACATTAAACACTATTTAAAACTATCAATTTGCTACGATATTTACCATTTGCAACGTTTTTTATTATTTAATATTTATCATTTTTTTATTATTTGTTAGAGTATTTACTATTTTTTAATCAAACTAAAATAATCTACTTACCAAACACATACTACTATGAACTAAACTAAAATAATCACAACTCAAAACACAAACTATTATAATAAAATTATGATAATTTGATAATTTGATAATTTAAAATTATAATAACTTATTTATAGTTTTAATCTAATACTATAATAACTCAATTTCCAAATAACAATAGCTTAAAAATTTGGTTTAAAAAATGGGATTGGGAGGGTACGTATGCGTGTTGGATGTGTGATGGGTCACGACTCACGAGAGGGCGGCCGGAGGGAAGCCGTAAAACAAATTAAAATTGAAGTAAATATCTGACGCTACATCACACGTGTCATAGGTAGTATGGATTTACACATCACTTTTATGAATAAAATAAAAGACAATTTTGACTTTGATTGATATACGTGCTGAGGTGGCAGTAGACCGTTGATTAACCAGTATTCTAATCATCCATCCACGTCAACGTGAATAGATTTTCCTCTTCTTTTTTTTTTTTAATATAGATTTTTCGCCCTTTGTAACATAATAAACATATTTTATTTCCTATATATGCTTTCATGATTCAATCAATTATGTTTTCTTTTTTACTTTCTCACTGCTAGCTTATTTCCATTTATTGATTTTAATACTCCTTCTTGTTGATCTAAAAGTTGGATGTAACCAAAATTTGATGTTACACTTCACTTCTTCTTTTTTTCTTTTTTATACTTTTATTTTTATAAAAATCAAATTTGGTATTACTCTCGTCTAACTATAGTTAATATGCTTAAACTAGCTTCACCATGATCATGGACCATGCTTGCAATGTTGTGATTTTGTTGCCATTTTAGGTATTTTTTAGAGTTAAAGTTAAACTTTAGTATCTAATTTTAGGGCCAACTTGAGCATAAATCAACTAGTTTAGGTCAAACCTAAGCCAAAGTGTAGGAAGGTAGTTTAGGGTTGACCTAAACAAGGCTTAAAGTCCAAAAAGAAACTAGGAGGGAGCACAAAGAAGTCGACATCCCGAGCGTTAAAAGTTAGAAGCTCCAGTTTTTGGTCAGCTAGTCAAGCTGATAAACATATATCGAACAAAAAATGTTATTATTGGAAGATGTGCACATTGAAAATCTTATTATTGAAAATCCAACAAATGTTTAGAAGATGTGCACATTTGACTAGTTTAGAAGAAGTTAAAACAAGGAAAGTGTCAATAGTAGTGGTTTAGAAGATCCTTCAGTTAACAATAGAAGATACAACAAGTGGTGCAATAAGTATAAATAGTAGGAACACAAAACATTGTTAACTCAGTTCAATGATATAGCATCTACGTATGGGGGGTCCTTGACCCAAGTTTAGAGATTTTATTTCTTTGTGATATAAATAATAATTACATGTATCTTATGATCTTACAGAGATTAAAGCACTTAATCTTCACTCTGTACTTTGAGTGATACAATTTTACTGCAATTAAATCTATCACTAGTCTATTTCAAAGATAACTTTGACAAATGAAAATCTCCCCCTTAATCATGTTTTTCATCGATCAGCAGATTAAGGATGTATAATAGAAGATCTCCCCCTTAATCACGTTTCTCATCAAATAGCGGATTGAGGTTTCTTAATTTCTTCATGTAACAGAAGCTTGATCTTTGTAATCAAATCATACAGACTTTTCTTCAACACTGAGACAAAAATTAACTTTACAACATTCTAAAGAACTTACGCGTTAGCTTGATTACTTCACAAAGGTTTTTCGATTCAACTGCAATTCTGCACGCACACACGAAAACACCAAGGACCTCGCGCTCCATAGTCAATCAGGATTCAACGATTGAATAGGAAATAAAATCTTGGATCCCAAAATCTGCTCCTTCAAATAATATAAGATACTATTTTCTAACTGAAGGAATATCTTTTAATAACATAATGGCTCCAAATAATATCTTTTAATACAAAATAAACTTCAAATCTTCACACATAAAGCTTTTTGTCACGTTTACTTTAACAGTGATAATTCTGAACAAATATTCAACCACAAGCCTACGCAACATCAAATACACTTCCTTTGACTTATGAAGACGGACCCACAAATATTCTAACAAACACACCAAAGATGAAACAATAAGAAACAAAATACCTCCAGCTTGAATATAATAATATAAATATAACCATTTTAGCTAGTTCAAAAAGTATACATTATTGTTTATTTATTAATTAGTTTTTTTTCTATAATTTAATTTCTTCCAAAACATAACATCAATGTTTTATCGCTATTTTCATCACTATTTTTGTAAAATTTACACTCAACATTTCAAACCTTATGTTAGAGCATCTAACCTATTTATTATGTTTATTTATTAATATGACTTATTTTAAATATATACTATTACCTTACCCTAGTTCTAGCTTGAATAGAGAAATAATTGTATATGCTTTAAATAAGAAATGATCCAGAATGCTATGAGAAAGAAAATACTTTTAAAAACTCATCTTACTTATATTCAAAACATGTTTCATCTACTTCTCTTTTTTATCATTGAAATGATAGGTCGATATTGATTTCAAATATTAAATAATGATCAAAACCTTTATCTCAAAATTTAGAAAGAAAAACTTTTTTTATTTTTCTAATGAAAAATTCTTTTGAGTAGTTGAATGGGAATATAGAGCATACATATTAAGGATAATGATAAATTAAAAATTTTATAACCAAATATAAATAGAAATAGAAAATATAATTTTCAATATTCAAATTTATATTTGTGTATATGTGTGTGTGTGTGTGTATGTATATAAATATATATACTCCATCCACATTGAATGGAAATGCATGAAACAAGTGGATGGTTGATCCATTCATCTAACATTAATTTTAGGGAAGAAGAAGAATCCACAAATTCTCCCTTTATTAATTAAGTTCTTCCTTTGTTTTTCTTTTTTCTTTTTTTCCTTTTTTGCTATTAATTGTTTATCAAACATGTGAGTTGGAATCCAATAAGGCATTTGTATTCCATGCTGTAGTCATATATATAAAGGAGCAAAGGGTAATCCATACTCTTCTATCTTTTCAATGGTAAATATTCGAGCTCTTAATTAAACTTATACGATGCTTAAATTAGATCAATTTTTATAATTTGGAAGTCCAATTTCTATATATTATAAATTTAAAAGTTCAAATTTAATTTTTGTATACGTTTGAAGATATAACTACAACTACTTCCTATACTTTGTAAATGATTTTTGCAATAAAATAAAAATTGTATTAGATAACACTTTTTAAAAATAATAGTTAAGTACATAACAACATTTTTAAAGAATTGCAAATATAGCATAATTTATTAATGATTAACCTTTATCAATAATATGGTCATCTATCATTGATAGACTCCAAGAGTTCGAATTTTGTTGTACCTGTAAATTCTTTTACTTTGTGTTATGTTTGATTAATTTTTTTTTAATATAGAAACATGAACCTAAAGTATTTTTAACAAAATTTCATATTTATCACTGATAGATACTGATATCAATAGACACTGATAGACTTTTATTAATGTTATTGATGTTCATAAATATCATTTAAAACATTCTATAAATATTTTCAATATTTTATCATTTACCATAAATTTTGAATTGCATGGTTGATTTGAGTTTACAAGAACTATAGATTGGGATAACTACAAATTCAAAATGTTTTTATCCAACAAAACTATTATTAAATTAGCATTTGAAAAGATTAATGGTAGTAAATTAATCAAATATATAAATGATACTCAATAAGTATAAATTCTTCCCCCTTTTTGTTGATTATATATATAGTTCTCTTTTCTCACTATGGTACCAACCATGAGATATAATCCAACCAAATTTTTGTTTGATATAGTAAAGTAGCACAGAACTATTCATAAAAAAAATAAAATTCTATGCTCATATGGATACCGGTATTGATGCGTACCTTCTTTAATTCATTTTTAGTTTTGGCCTCAAACTTAGTTATGAGTTATTGATTTGACATTAAATACTTATTTCTAGGATTTTCAATAATTATTACACCCCTATGATAGTTTTTCATAATGAAGATTAAAAAGAATTCCTTTGCTTCTTGAGAAAGGAGATGTATGTTATTTACTCTTATTTAATTCCTATAGTTATTTGACTAAAATTAAAAAGGTGAGTTTTTATGTTATATATATATATATCCTATTAAGATTATGGTTACTTATAAATTAATTTTTTTTGCTAAACAACCATGTTGGATAAAGAAAAAAAAAACCATAATTGTTTATGTTTCTTTAAGATAAATAATATGTGGTGTGAAAAATTTGAACTTTTTAAGTCTTTTTAACACGTGTCATATCAGGTCTTTGAATACTCAAATTGAGTTTATCATCAATGTTTTCAAGATTCGTTACTATATATTATATCCAATCAATCCATAATGGTGACCTAATAGTGACTTAAGGGAATGCATGTAATTTAGTTTTCGTCTTTTATTCCCTAACAACGTTTCTCACGAGAATCCGTGTGATTTATGATGTTTTTTCTTGTTTCCTCATATTTATTTTTCAAACAACATTTTAAAATTTATTTTTAATTCATTTTTAGAATTTTTGGTACAACTAATTTCTTTTACGAAAATAAAATATTAAAATGCTTGTCGGGTAGGAACATTGTTTGTAAAAGGATAAAAAATATTTATAAATATATCAAAATTTCATAGTACATATGTGAATCTGTGATGGACAAGAATAGAATTCTATGAAAAACTATTTAGATTGTAGATATTGTTTTATGGGTATAAATATTAAATATATGTAAGTCCTTAGTCACATTCTCTCAACACGATGAAGGCCCAGCGATAAGAATACTACGCGATAGGATTATGAGATAAAAGGGCTCTATGTTAAGAGAGTTATGCGACATACATTTAGGCAGTTGAGCTACTTCACCTAGGAACAATGGTATGACCCTAAAGTCAATAGGTCATCGATTGATTAGACCATGGAGATGACAAAGATACATGACGATTTGAGATTTGGCCACTTCTTGCCGTCGGGAAGGGTAATCAGAAAGAACTGTGGGTGTATCCAAGGATTTCAAGACACGAAATGAGCTAATTTCTGGCAAGGGTTCCGATAAATGGAAGGGAGACTCTTGGCCAGGGAAGCTAGGCTAAGGAGCTAGTTGACTATGACTGTGAGTGGTTCTTCTTACAAATACTTTTCAAAACAAAAAAGAATTTCTAAAACATATTTGAATCCTTAGACATATTTCCATTGAAATCATAATTTAAGAATTTTCTCTTGCTTTCAAACTCTTAAAGTGTGAGTGACATATGAATTAATTGAAAGTCAAGCATGAAACAATAAATTACTTCAGTAGTATAGTGTGTGAACTTCCAAGAGAAGTAAATGTTTCGAAAATCGTTTTTCTGAACCTCGTATGACAATGAGATTAAAATATGTGACATGTGTTATTTACAATGATGGTGTTACTCGAAAAATTCTTGTGAACTATTAAAAAGCTGAAATAAAAATATCCTTGTACCTTGCACAATAGAATGCCCTATTTATACTGTGTGATCTTGAATGGATGCCACATACTTGATGTGTGCTCTGGTATGAGATGTCTTTTACTTGCTGTGTGATATGACATTATATTGGAAGACGCGTTACGCGTAAGGAAATTGATGGTATTTGCTAGTGCATTGAGATTTCTTCGCATGACTGTAACTTGGCAAAAGAGTGTGGTAAACGTCTAAGCCAAGAAAAGGGTACAAAGATGAATTTGAATATGTAGAATGAATACGCGAGATAAAACACTTATTATGTGAGAAGCACACGATGCGATAAATGTTGTGGTGAATAATAAAGGGAGTGATCCATGTGATTTACATAATGTGGAATAAACAAAGATGACGAATGTTTTGAACAAATGTTTCTCTGAAATGTGATAGTCGATTTACCTTTTGCTATAACGTCTGGTTGGACAATTGATTATGTTATGTTAAAGCAAATTCGATTTGATTAAAACGATTGATAAAAGATCACACTCACTAGGCGTTTTCGTCTAACCTTTTAAATAATTTGTTTTACCCCCTCCCCCAGGTAGCGAAGGACATCCGATGTTGATCTTGCAGTCTTGATCGCCTACCTTGCCTCCTTGATCGCATTGTTTTGGTAGTGTGGTCATTGGTTACTCGCATATCATATAGTAACTAGGCGAGGGAAGTCCAAGTCTTGTCGAGTCATGTTTACTGGTTCTGTAACGAATGTTGATGTACCTATTTTTGAACTATCAATGAAATTCTCAAAGTTTATTAAAGTTTACATTCCATGTTAAGTTTCTTTGTGATTGTCTTTCAATTCCGCTTACTATGACGTCCAACAACTTACTTCGGGGAGAATGTCGTGTAGGATGTCTAGGCGGATAGGTCTCCATTCCATTGCATAGAATGCTTAGGGCAGGACATGATAAACTATGATATTTGAATGTCTTAATTTTAAATGCCTAAAATAATTAATGTCTGTGTTTGGATGTGTTCAAGATAACTAATGTCTGAAAGTTAAATATTTGAGTTCAACTCAATAATTCGTAGAAAATAAAATTAAATAATTACTTAACTAATGCAAGAGATGAATTAAATTTAGGAAATTTGTCAAAAATAGAACATTTGACAAAATATTTATCTTTCATAGAAAAATAAACTGTAATGAATTTTATCTTTTAGTGATTTTATTCTATGTTGTGTAAATAGTTTGTCAATTTTTTCTAATTTTGAAAAAAATCCCTTAAATTTAACCTAAATTGATATATTGTAATATTATTAATCATTTAGTTAATAAAATAAAAAAAATAAAAGAACACAATTATAATTAAATTAATTAGTAAAAATAAACCATCGATATAAATTAATTAAAATATTGATAATTAACCACAATAATTTGTATTAAATAGTTAAGATAACATAAAATACCAATGGTAAAAAAATGGTAATTTACACGTACATAACAAAACTGAAAAATATTTACTACCTGTATAACAATAAAAAAACTCATGAAGCCTGTATAACTTGAATTAATTTTTTCATAAATTCCAAACTTGCCCTTTCAGAATTTCTTCATCTCCCATTCCATAATCTATTCATTCTTCGTCATCTTTCATCTTCGACGTCACCTTTTTCATAAAGACAATATTTGTTTCCTTATTCTTTTATCATTAGTAGGTATTATGTCATTCTTCTTATTTTTTTCACTACATGATGGTGTACAAATATCTAAATGATCGGAATTGTGTATAAAGATTTTCTTTCCATCACTATTGAATAGTTAATTTACTTTTTTATATTATCTTGTTGTTTTCCTTTTACAGAATGACAAGGACATTTTTGTAATTATACATGATTAAGTCTAGACTTTTGTTGGCTTATAATCAATAAAAGTTAATTAAAATTTGTTTTTGCTTTTGAAAATTAGCTAACAATGTAACTATTCAACTTAAAATTTGATAATGATTTCGTTTAATTTTTTTATATATATTACAATGATACTTAAAAGAAAAATAAAATCCACCTAACTTAAATTGTATTTATGTAAAAGTGTAATTTAAATAATTAAAAAAGTTACTAATTTTTTTAATATGATTAGTTCCACATTAACCATCTATATATATATATATAAGAATTAATCAAAATTTTTAGTAAAAGGAAATAATTATACATCAAATTAATTTTTTAACAAGAAAATTGTAAAAGTAATAAATTTTTTCTCAATCTTTTTCTATTTTTGAAAAAACATTAAATTAATATATCTAAAAGTAATATATATTTTTTATACTTATTTAGACATCTACATTATCTTGATTGGTGAACAATAGAATTTAAAATTTAAATAATAATATTTATAGAACAATAATAAATAGTGAGTTAAAAGAAGAAAATGAGAGTGGAAGAAATTTAATTCGAGAAAGTTTTAGAATGAGTAATTTTTAAAAAGAGTAGATTTTACAAAATATTTACAATCTATAGTAAATTTTATCAGTGATAGTCATTGATATGCTATAGTGATAGAAGACTGTCAGTAATAGAATCCAAAATTTTGTTATACCTTGTAAATATTTTAATTTATTTTACTATTTTAAAAAATGTTAGAAAGAAAAGAGTTGATAGGTTTGATTAAATGTTTGTTAAGGCAGAGGGAGAAGAGGGAGAAGAGGGAGAAGAGGGAGAAGAGGGAGAAGAGGGAGTGTTGTTTTAAAGGGGATGACGTGAGATGGCCGTAAGAAGTAAGAAGCGCCATATTTGATCACGCTTTGGAAATCCAAAACCAAAAAAGTTATTTCTTTTTCTTTCTCGTTTTTAAAAAAGCAGACCATGGCGTCCGTTCCATGTTTCAAAAATCAAACTGCCCACTCTCTACTCTTCCCCCCGCCAACCTCTGGGTTCTTTTTTAAAATTATTATTACTTTTTTTAATAAAATATTCTTCCTTTTATTTTATTAATAAAAAATCAAATTTTATTCATTTATTTCAAATTATTATTACCTTTTTTTTCTTTTTTTTTTTTATAAATAATTGTGAAGTAAAACTTTAAAATTAACTTGAAAGTGATGATAATTATTTTAAATCAATTAATAGAAGAACAAAAAAATAATAATATCTTTTAACCCATAGAGGAAACGAAAGCTAAACTAATATAACATTAGTAATGAATTGAAAAATAATTTGTAAAGTTTCGGACTAAAGATGGCCTATATAGTTGATTGATGATTGATGGTTTCAAAATAGTTTGATAAATTAATTAGGTTGTTGATTCAAAGAGCCCAGGATTAAAACAATAGTCATTGTGAAAAAATAATATTAAAACTAATTTGGATAGCATTATCATTGAAAAAAAAAGAGATACGATCGCTAAACACGTCAATGTGTGAAATTCTAAAATAGAAGCAAATATTCACTCTTAATTTCAAAATACATATTCCTTTTAAAAAAAAAAATTAAATTTTTTTAGTTTTATAAATAAAAAAAAAAAGACGAATTGAGTCGACAAAAAGTAGTATAAAAAGATCAAATTTCAAATCTAGAATGATAGTACAAAATGATGGTATTGGTAGCTAAGGTAATGACGTTAGTTTGGAGGACCAAATGGTTGGTTCAGGAAACAAAAGAAAAAGGTTATTAACTTAAAATCTTGTATTGGTCTAAATAATTATAAAGCTCCAAAGTTTAGAGTTGAAGGTGGCTCTTGACTCTTCGGCTTCCCCATGTGCTACATCTCATCTTCCTCTTTTCAATTAAACTATAAGAAAACAATAATAATAATCATCCTGTTTCCAATTCTTTTTACTTTTATTATTATTCTTTGTCATTTTATCATTTTCCAATGAGATATAATATAAAAAATCTTTAAGATTCGAAATCTCGCTTTTTGCATTTAACCACTTCGGTCATTCCACTTCATCATCTTATATAGTTCAAATCAAATAAATCTCAATTCTTTTGAGTTTTTATTAACCATACTATTATATATTTAGTATCATTCGATCGTGATTTCAGTTCATTTATTTATTCATCCACGTTACATTTATCTACGTAAACGTTTACATTTATCTTTTTACCACAAATCTCGTATATGATAAATTATTGTAATGCAAAGAAGGAGGCTCTGCCACAAAATCACACCTCACAAACTTCAAAGCTCATCCCACCCATCTGTTTATTGTTTTTTTTTTCTTCTAAAAAATACATCCATGCGTATGTGTGCAAGATTTAGTTTTAAAAATATTTTACAATTCTTTGTGTTTTCAAAATGTGAGTCATTGGAATAATTTTCAAATCTTGCATTTTGATTATCAAGATAACAATCTTTTTCTAACAAGTTCTAAATCTATCATATCATTATAATAAGTTAAAAAAAAAAAATGTTATTATTGAAAATAAAATTCGTATATAAAAATAATTTAAAGATGTATTTAAAATATAGACTAAATTTCAAGGTCTAAAACTACACAGATTTGATTTATCCTATATGATCATATTATATTGGTTTCAACCAGCAATAATTATTATGAATATAGGCCAAAAAACATTAAACCCACTTTTCCCATCTACTTTTTATCTCTTTTGTTGGTGTTGTTTCTTCTTCTTCTTGTCCAAAGCCTATTGAAACAAAAGTATAGGGTGGGCATTTTTTTTCTTCAATAATAATGATGAAAAGACCAAAATAATCCGCCCACAAAAAATGAGCAGTCAAATATTATACATTTTAAAAAAAAAAATTAACAGCCATTAATTACCAAAATATATAGTTAATTTGATTTGTTCTTTATAATTCAAAAGTAGGATAATTAGGTGCAATTACATAATCATGGTGTTCAGTTGATTATTTATTGTTCATGGTTTGTATATATGTTTAAAGTAAATATCATTTTTGTTTAAGTAGAAAATAATAAACATTGTATCAATGATCAAAGAAAGATTTTAATATATGCAGTGGACTATTAACCTACTTGAAGGTTTCATTTGAGATTACTGTGACTTTTAAAGTAAATGTTATAAAATTATCTGTAATATAAAGTGTACTAGTGTACTAGTGTACTAGTGTTTGGTAAATATCAATTTTTCCTAGACCAATTTGGTTATAGGTGTTTGAAAAATAAATCTTTAACTTATCATTTTTCCAAATAGTATAATATATGATATTATTTTATTTATAATCTATATTATTAAATAATTACTTAAAATTATTTTAAATGATAAAATCAAAACTTATTTTTATTGAAAATTACACTTGTTTTCTAAAGAATGTAAAAGCAGTATATAACTTGATTTTAGGATGTGATTTAAAAGTAATTTTAGAGGATATAACCATAATATGTTTTACCAAACACAGTGGGGCCAAACAATCCATTGAATTTTGAAAATTAAATCTCGAATAACAATTACTTTACCCGTGAAAGTATCTCTATTTTGAGTGTGATTTGAATTATTTACAGCAGAAAATGAGTTTAAAATTTAAATATTTAAATGTTTAGTTTGATCTTTTTATATAAGTGTTTATACAAATAAATATAATAATTTTGTTTAAAAACTTATTTTTTTCAAAATTTGGTTATAGTGTTTTTTTAAATGAATTACTTTTCATAATCTCATTTCTTAAAAATAAATTTTGAAAAAGAGTATTTTTAAAAGTAGTAAAATAAATTAAAATATTTACAAGTTATAGCAAAATTTTGGATTCTATCACTATAGCATATCAATGACTATATAGGTTGTAAATATTTTGTAAAATCTACTATTTTTTAAAATTCCACTATTGAAAAGTTACTAAACACCTTAAAAAAAATTTAAATGATTTTTTTTTTTTAATTTAAACACTTTAAAATGTAATCCAAACATACTTTTTAGTTCTTACTTTTCAACTCCAATGTGTTTATGAAAAAAAAAATATGGATAGGATAAAAATGTTACACAAGATAGTAATATGGTTATTGACAAATAAAATAACTTAATATCAAACAATGATAACCTAATTAGGTGGAATATCACCTACATTCAGTAGACCGTCTACCAAGTGGAAAGAAATTTAACTATACAAAGAGTTTAACAATTATAGTAAAATACTTATCTAATAGGCTATCTCTTTCGTGATTCAAGTACCACTTATACTTAGTTACAACTTAGCTTTCTGTCCCGAAGTTTGAGATCCTCCCACTTCTACGATAATAGTTTTTCAAACTTTCCATGAAAATCTCTAAATATGTACTTACGCTCCCTCCCAAGTGTGTGAGATCTTGTCAAATTCCATAAGCAAATTTGTTTTTCATGCTTTAATTGAGCTTCCTTCTCGATAGAACTTTAAAAGTTCATTCTGACTGCTTGATGTAATTTGTTACACACACGATAATTCATCCAAGACTCATTGACAAACTTGAACAAAAACATGATTTGAAAAGATGAAGTTTTTTTATTCGCAATATATGAAAGTTAAGGATAGACAATTTGTAAGTTTAAAATTGTCAATCCATTCACTTTTCTAATAAGGAGGCACTACAAGAAAATATGTATTTTCTGACGCACAACACGAACGTCAAGATAAGTGATGTTGGGAGAAAAAACTTCTCCTGACGCTATATAAGCTTCGTCGAAAAAGTTGACAATTTCGATGCGACTTAAGGCGACGTCAGTATAAGGTAATTTAATAAAAAAATTACAAACTTCTCCCGACCCTGTTATGCATGGCGTTGGAAGAAGTTTATAAATTTTTAATATATTTAACTTCTCTTGATGCTAGGCGTAATGGCGTTGGACTTGGTGCGGGAACTCTCGATGCACCCCAATCGATGTCGGGACCCCTTTAAAACCAATTTTTCAGATATGAAATTAACCAACCGAAAACGAGAGAGAGGAAGAGATTTTGGAATCCACCGTCTGGTCTTCGCCATTCGATCTTCACCTTCGTCCACTGTCCGGTTTTCACTTTCGTCCGCTGCCTGTCGGTAAGCTATTGTTCTTTTTTTTTTTTCCTCTCTTTATTTTGCTTTAGGGATTAATTTTTTTTGTGTTTTCTATTGTCAAGGGCCTCTCGATGTGTTATTCTACTTGCCGCCACTGCCGCCTACCCTGCCGTACCACCCCTGTTTGCCGCCACTACGTGCTTTATCTATTTGTTCATTGAATTTATTTAGGTACTTTTTAAAATTTTGCCCTAAAAATTTTTGTTCTTTTAAAATTGGATGCTAATTTCGATACTTGAAAGTAGAATGTAAGATGTTTTAATTGTTTGAACTATTATTTTTCGTGCTGAAATGGAGAAAATAGGATATGTTTTTGGTTGCTTGGATCAATTTAGCTTGGACTGTCTTCTTACATAATATATACCTTCCATTATTAAATGGAAGGTTTTTTTTTTTATTTTAAAAAATAGAGGATCTCCCAACATCGTATATATGGCGTTGGGAGATGTATAGGATCTCCCAACAAATTTTTGTCGACCCCAGTCTCGACGGTGACGTTGTTGTGCATATGGAGACCCTCTTTTCTTGTAGTGAGGTTAACCCTATAATTGAACAAAACCACAATAAATAAATAAATAAAAATAAATATATTTATTGTGATTAAAAAAGCCTTTTGTTTTATGAGGGTTGCTTTGTTTGGGGCCCTATGGTCTACTTCTTTTGTTTTATGATTTTGTGGCAGAGTCTCCTTCTTTGCATTACAATAATTTATCATAAACGAGGTTTGCGGTAAAAAGATAAATCTAAACGTTTATGTGGGTAAATGTAACGTGGATGAACATATAAATAAATGAAGTAAGATCAGGTTTGAATGATATTAAGGATATAATAGTATGGTTAATAAAAACTTAAAAGAATTGAGGATCAATTATAGAAACTATAAAGTTAAACATATATTTGATTTGAACAATCGTACGTAAGGTGATGAAGTGGAATGTCCAAAGTGGTTAAATAGAAGTTCATAGTTAGCTCAAGATTAAAATCAAGTTACCTAGGTTCATCAAAATTGAAACAACCAGTTTTACATAGTAAACGGTGTTTATAATGTAAAAATGACTATTTTACAGTTTGGTCTTATGTAAACTCTTTTACATAGAATGCTCCCACTGACATGTCTCTATATAAGCAATTTGGGATCACATCGGTTGTACTAAATAAAAATTGAGTCATATCCGCAGTATCTCCAGAATAAAGTGTTCAATGAATAAAGAATTCAACGAATAAAATGTTCAACCTTATTCTTATACTATAGAACATTTAGACTATCTACTTGAACTTGATCCATATTTATGTCACTACATGAAGTTCAAGTACTCATACTACGGTCAAGGAACCTTAGTTTATTGAATTCAGAGTCTCTAACAAGCAAGTCTTTTATTTAATAACAAATTATTGAACGAGGGCCAAATAACAACTTCAATGAACAATATAAAATAGTTTAACATTAACAAATAATGAGTTTTAGAACATAAAATCAAACCGTTCCAACATGAATAACACTTGTGGTTTGTATGCAGTAAGTTAAGGTAAGTAATAAGGTGTAAGCTGAAATGGAGAATGACATCATGGATTCTCCCTAATCTTGAGTTTGAAAATTGGATGCAAATAAATGTGGCATTGTGGTTAGTTTTTTTTTTTCTTCTTCTCTTGTTTTGAGAATATGAAAAATATGATCAATTAATGAGAAACAAAAATCGAATGGGTATACATGTATACGTGTTTGGGCTTTTCTCTAAATATAAGGAGGAAGCCAGAAGGGAGTTAAATCAACCCAAAACACTCCATTCTCACAGGATACTCCCTAGTTGCTCAAAAATGAGCAGTTGAGTTATAAGAGCGAGGGATAAAGTAGATTCCTTTAAACTGTAGAATTTCAAGCCACTCACTAATCTCCTCTAAAATGATCATAGATGAAGATTTAGTGATAAGATTGTTGATGAGAGCATTGAATAAGTAGCTGCAAATCAACATTACGAAACGAAAACCATGGGCAGCGATTATCTTTAATCCGGTGGCAAAAAACACATATCCAAGTCTTTAGCCAACACCCCTTGGAGAAAACCAACACCATTTGACCATTAGAATCTCTTAAAATACTTCCAACCCTAGTTTTCTTTGTCTCAACGTATCAAGATACAACTTCAAAATACCATCCACCACCACCACCACCACCAGCATCCTACTCCAAAACTCAAAACTCAGCTGTAGGACCAGCTTAATGCTATTTGTAATTTCAATAACAAATACAAATGAATCCTAAGATTGTAATTTCAATTATAAAAAAAGTAAGGTACGTACTAAATGATATATATAGGAATAAAATACTGCATTGTATGATAAATAATTAAATTTACATAGTAAAAAATAAATGAGTTCGCACTAGGAAGTTGAAAAAACAAGAAAAGAAGAAAATTTGGTAAAAAAGAGTCAAAATGAGACATTTGCAAGTAAAGATTCTGAGTTGGAAATAATTAAATAAAAGATAAAACTAATATCCACGTGTCATGATCTGATGCGTTGTAGCACTAGAAGTTCCTCGAACTTTAACGCTCCAACCCGTATAAATACCGCCATCTTCTTCTTCCTCAACTCACTCCATCGTGTGTTTTCTGTGTGAGAACATCATTTTATTCTCAAGAGGCCGTTCTGTGCTTCTTCATTCATTCCCCTTTCTCTTTTCATAGCATTCCTTTTATAGGAACGCTCTTCTTCTTCTTCTTCTTCTTCTTCAACCTTCTTCTCGGTTTCCGGCCAGGAGACCAGAATCTCTCTTGCTAATACCTAACTGGTGAGTCTTCTGTTCGAGTTTTTGGTGTTGTGTTTTTCCTTTTTTTTTTTTTGTTTCGATCTTCTGCCTTCATGTAGTGTTGGTTGAACATGCCGATTCGGAACGGTTTTGCAAAGAAATTCGCTGTTCTTGCTCTGTTCAGATTTTGAAGGATTTCAAAACTATGGACGTAAATTTGTTGTTCATCTTTTGTTTATCAACCGGGGGTTCTGCGTTTGATTCTGAATTTTTGAGTTCGAATCGAGCTTCGGCCTGCTGAGAGTAGTTAGTGTGAGTTGGATCTATGCAAGGATCCCCTTCTTGGATCTTGGCTCAGATCTACTTCCCTCTCTGGTTCTTCGTTTCCTCTTAGTTCCTTGCAGATGGCGACGATTTTTTGGTTTTTAGTTTTGATTATTCATGGACATAATCAGAACATGAACGATTACGCGTGTTGATGGCAGTGGAATGAATTAACAAATCTAGCTTAAAACTAACTCGAAAGAGAAAACACGGAATTAATAATAATTAGGTACGAAAATCGATGAGTTGGAGAGATTCAATTGAACTTTGACGGCTTCTTGATTCTATTTTCCGTATCTGTATTGTTCTTTCTACATTTTGGCGTCACTTTCTTCCAAAGGTGAATTTTAATGTTTTTCTCTCTTATCAATTTGCTTGTATCAATGAATATTCCGCGTAATATTTTTTAAAACCATTTTTTTAATATATATATTTCCCTTCACGGTTGGGAAATCGGAGAAAACTAGCAAAGCTTTAGTGGTTTCCCTTCACACGGCGGTGAAGAAAGAAAAAAAAAGAAGAAAAAAGAAATCCGTGTCTTCTTTTTCTTTTCCTTCTTCTTTCTTGACCTTTTTCTCTCATATATTCCTTCCACTTGTATTCTCTCTGCCATATTATTTCAAATTTAATATTCTCTTACATTTTAAAAAAAATTGGTTAACTAAATACAACTCTTTTTTCTTTTTTCTTTTTTCTTTTTCTTTTTTTCTCTAAATTTTTTTATTATGCTAATATATTCCCACTTAGAGCTTAAATTGGTGAAATCTTTCAATTAATTGAGAATTATATTTCTTTATTATTGACTGTTTGATTGTCGTAAACCAGTTTGATTCTTCTTGAAAAATATAAGTTGATGCTAAGCAACGAATCCAGAACTCCAAAAAGGGTAATAATTGGTCTTAATTTCACTTTGTTATATCTTAATAACTGAATCTAATCTATTAGTTTCCTTTCCCCAACATTGGTACGGTTGTATTTACTCCTATTCTTTCTAGTCTACTTGATTTCCCCGTCGTTTGGTAAAAAATGCCAAGGTCAGCTTCGTTACAGCTATTGAGGTGGATTTCTTCTCCCCCATGGAAGTCATATGGTTCTCTTCATCCGGAAAACATAGGATTTCGCCCTAATTGTAGAAACTTCGGTTCTCTTCTAAAGTTCAAACGCTTAGGTTGATGTTAGTGGATGTCCAACAAAGTGGCTATCTCGATTTTATCGTCCGAATTTCTTGTTTATAAGAGCTCAAACTTTTATTTGGTATTTTTAATATTTTGTTTCTCCGCTTTCTGATTGGTTGATAACGTTTTTTTGTTTGTTTTAATCTTGTTCAGCAACTGTTCGGTGCTCAACCATGACGGTCACACCGAAGATTACTGTCAACGATGGCAACTTGGTGGTTCACGGGAAGACTATACTGACTGGGGTTCCTGACAACATTGTGCTGACCCCAGGATCTGGCCTTGGACTCGTTGCTGGCGCTTTCATTGGTGCCACTGCTTCGAACAGTAAAAGTCTACATGTTTTCCCAGTCGGTGTTTTAGAGTAAGTAAAAGTAAAAACCCTCTTGGTAGGATTTCAAAATTTACAGTATAAACAGAAATAAAACGACAAATGGCAAGTGATTGATATTTACCATTCTATATAATAGCTCGTGAAGATTTACTTTTTTCAATTACTGGATGGGTTTGAGTTATCTTTGATCCCTGAGTTGGGTTGATTCTAAATCATACGATTTTTGTTGAGATGAATTAGTTGAATGAATTGGATGGTTATGAAATATTCTAATTTGCCCCTCATCTCGTATCAGGGGTACTCGCTTCCTTTGTTGTTTCCGTTTCAAGTTATGGTGGATGACTCAAAGAATGGGAACATCTGGGAGAGACATCCCTTTCGAGACACAGTTCCTGCTGATGGAGAGCAAGGGTAACGATGGGGAGGATCCTGATAATTCTTCGACCATCTACACCGTCTTCCTTCCTCTCCTTGAGGGTCAGTTCCGTGCTGCTCTGCAAGGAAATGAAAAGAATGAGATGGAGATTTGCCTCGAGAGTGGTGAGTAGAATCATGATCAGACAATTATCATCTGCTGTAGGATGCACACACACCCTGCTGTCCTATTTATTTGGCTCATCACTTCTTTCCATAGTTCCGTCCTGGTGGTCGGTAATGAAGAAGATAGTTAATCTGTTGGGGTGGAGATGTCACTAATGTGAACCAACCTTGCTGGAGAAATCTTTTAATTACCATCACTGGAATGAATCAAATTAATGGAGTTTAATAGCACTTGGAGGAGAATATAGGAAGGAATCAAGTTCCATAGAAACGAAACGACTTGTTTTTGTTGGTGTTTGAATTGGTTTTGCAGGAGATAACACTGTTGAGACCAACCAAGGACTTTCTCTTGTCTATATGCATGCTGGGACAAATCCCTTTGAAGTTATCACTCAAGCAGTGAAGTAAGTTTCCAAATTGAGTTTCACATTTTTGCTCCTAATTCCTTCAAGAGTGCACTTGGGTTTTTGCTTTTTTACACGTGTAAATGTTAACTTGATCATGATGGGTATCTGTGCTAACTTCATTAAAATTTAAATGATGGTGACAGGGCTGTTGAAAAGCATACGCAAACTTTTCTACATAGAGAGAAGAAAAAGGTATGAAATTTTTTTGTTTTAACAACTTTAATGTTAACTAAGCTTTACTAATTTTGTTTCGACAACTATAATGTTAACTAAACTTTACTCATTTTAGAGTCTCAATTGTGTTGCACTGTCTTTTTCAGTTACCTTCCTTCCTTGACTGGTTTGGTTGGTGTACTTGGGATGCTTTTTACACTGATGTCACTGCTGAGGGTGTTGTGGAAGGCCTCCAAAGGTGATAAAATTTGTTGTTGTGATATAGCAGTTCCATTGTTTCATCTTAATACTTCTGTATCGATGATGTTTAATACTAATTTTTTTTTATAAAAAAGATTAAATTAAATTGCTAACATTGTGGTGTTTGCAGCCTTTCAGATGGAGGGGCCCCTCCAAAATTCTTAATCATAGATGATGGTTGGCAACAGATAGAAGCCAAACCAAAAGATGCTGATTGTGTTGTACAAGAGGGAGCACAGTAAGACAATTTCCTCTTATTAACCAATTTCATTGCTATTTTTGTATTAAACTTATGAGCATATCTTGCTGTGTCTAAATGGGGCCGTTTGTTATGAATTGTGATCATCTTAGTTTAGTACTGGACTGTTTTATGTGGGGAATAATAAAAATGGATAAATTATGTGATCCTTCTAATACTTTTATATTACCCTTGTGTACATCTCCCGTATTAGAACTCAGGGACACAGTTGTACAACCTATAGAATAGTTGTACATCTCCCATATTATATGCTACCTTCTTCTTTTGCCTCTTAAGCTAAAAGTTCCCTATAGCAATATGTTTCCTCAACTATCCCAATATTAGATGTAAGATATCTTAGCATATTTCCATCTGCTACCAGATGAATTGAAAGCTTTTTCTTTATATCATGTGTTCTCTACATTATGAATCGAGTTAGACTCGATCATTCAAGAAATTGATTGCTTAATCACTTGATGACACTTTTTTTTATAGGTTTGCAAGTAGGCTGTCTGGAATAAAAGAAAATCATAAGTTTCAGAAAAATGGGAATAACTATGATCAGGTCCCAGGCCTAAAGGTGGTTGTTGATGATGCCAAGAAACAACACAAAGTGAAGTAAGTGTTTCAATTACTAAAGTAGACAGATGCAACTTTCTGTTAGGTTACAAACTTGAATTAGATATATTGCATTTTATCTTTCAAGGAAAATTTCTAATTCTCACCCATATATAATGCAGATTTGTGTATGCATGGCATGCTTTGGCTGGTTATTGGGGTGGAGTGAAACCAGCAAGTCCAGGCATGGAGCATTATGATTCTGCTTTGGCATACCCGGTCCAGTCGCCGGGTATGTTGGGCAACCAACCAGATATCGTTGTAGACAGCTTGGCTGTTCATGGCATTGGCCTTGTGCATCCAAAGAAAGTCTTTAATTTCTACAACGAGCTCCATTCCTACTTGGCTTCCTGCGGTATCGACGGCGTAAAGGTTGATGTGCAAAACATTATTGAGACCCTTGGTGCTGGTCATGGTGGCAGGGTTACACTTACTCGTAGCTACCATCAGGCTCTTGAAGCTTCGATTGCTCGTAACTTTTCTGACAATGGATGCATTGCTTGTATGTGCCATAACACCGACAGTCTCTACAGCGCCAAACAGACTGCGGTCGTGAGAGCTTCTGATGATTATTACCCTCGTGATCCTGCCTCCCACACCATTCATATTTCTTCTGTGGCTTACAATTCTCTTTTCCTTGGAGAGTTCATGCAGCCTGACTGGGATATGTTCCATGTGAGAAACTTTTTCCACTTGTGTTCACTCTCTCTTGTTCTGATTTCATTAACTAAGTCGATATTGTTAGTCAATATGAATTGTCGATATAGGTAACCCATCTCATAGATAATACATTTTAGTGAGGATTAGTATTTGTCAAACCGGCATGTCTAAATATGAATACAACAATCGCATGAATAGTGTGTTTGGCCATAGAAGAGAAACTAGAAAGTATGGAGGTGAGCTATTCAACCCTTACACATAAACTAACGTATCAAATCTTTGCTTTGCTTTTTAGAGTTTACATCCGACAGCAGAGTATCATGGTGCTGCTCGCGCAATTGGCGGATGTGCAATTTATGTCAGGTAGTTTATGTCCATGGCGTGTTTGTCTGCTTTCAGTAAGTATATGCTAATAGGAATGACCGACTTTTGTACAATTTATAACAGTGACAAACCAGGCAACCACAACTTTGACCTGTTGAAGAAACTAGTCCTTCCCGATGGATCAGTTCTTCGTGCTCAGTTACCTGGACGACCGACACGTGACTCTTTGTTTAACGATCCAGCTAGAGATGGCACCAGGTTTGTTGTAAATTCACTTTTTTGGCATTGTCTATTCTATTCACCTCCCATTGTAGACTGTTGTTGATAATCAATTGTTTTTACCCTTTGGCAGCCTGCTCAAAATTTGGAATATGAACAAATGCTCTGGTGTTGTTGGAGTATTCAATTGCCAAGGTGCCGGCTGGTGCAGGATCACAAAGAAGACTCGCATTCACGATGAGTCTCCGGGTACCCTCACTACCTCTGTCCGTGCAGCTGATGTTGATGCTATTTCACAAGTTGCAGGTGCTGATTGGAAGGGTGATACTATCGTTTATGCCTATCGATCAGGTACTTGGATATATCACTCTTTATAACCAAGGTTCATGATGGGTTTTCTTGTGTTAGAAATAGGAAAAGAAATTCTAACAAAAGGAATTTGATTTGTTTTTCAGGGGATTTGACTCGATTGCCAAAAGGTGCTTCAGTTCCTGTTACCCTCAAAGTTTTGGAATATGATCTTTTCCATATTTCTCCTCTGAAGGTGTGTACCTCTTCCACTCCCATTCTTCATTTTCTTCTTTGTTTATCAACTTTTTTGTGGATTCACTATAATGTTATTTTGGTCTATAGGACATCACCTCGAACATCTCATTTGCCACAATCGGTCTACTTGACATGTTCAACACCGGTGGTGCTGTCGAGCAAGTGGATGTGCAAGTGGTCGAACCAATACCAGAGTTCGATGGTGAAGTTGCTTCTGAGCTAACATGTTCTCTCCCCGATGATCGACCTCCAACGGCCACTATCACCATGAAAGCCCGAGGATGCGGAAGGTTCGGTTTATACTCGTCCCAACGACCTCTGAAATGTAGTGTGGACAAGGTGGGTACGGACTTTGTGTACGACGATGTGACAGGGTTAGTGACCTTTGAAATTCCTATCCCGACAGAGGAGATGTATAGATGGAACATTGAAATTGAAGTTTAAGTGAATGTTGTATGTTTAAATTTCATTCGACCATATCATTTAATAATATGGCTGGGAGATATATATATATGGTAGTAAAGAGGAGGAATTTATTTAGGATCGAGTAATGAATGATTGTGTACTGTGGGGGCCATAAATTTAAATTTAAGGGTGTAATGTAGCAACCTACATCTGTCATTAATGTTGTAATCTAATTCTCTATTTATGTCATAATAAATATGCTTTTCTGATTTCTTTTTTCACAATTGCCCTTCCAACCACTGGCATCTCTCTATTTCTTGGCCTTGGCCCATATGTTTTTTCTCCTCATCTCATTCACTGGAATGGCCACAAATGGAGCATATTCAAAGTATTTAAGTATAATTTGAACTAAATTAAAATTTGTTTAGGGTCAATTTTTATATTTATTTATGAAAAATGTCACTTGGAAAGGTTTAGTTAGAGGAAGAAAAGTTTTTCTTTTCTTTTTAATGAACTGTTACTGACTTAGAATTATTACATTGAATTGAAAGAAGGTTGGAAACATTTTTGAGTTATTGTTAGAGCATCCTTAGATTAACTTTTTAAATCTTTTTTAAATAAAAAAGAAGGTTGATCAGAACGAAGAATGATTACAATTATGCAAGAAAAGAAGCCAAAATGATATGCTCTACCCATCCAACCTTTGCAAAATATGTATATATATTTACCTAAAAATCACTATTAGTCTTTAAGTATCTATTTGATAAACTTATTTTCTAAAAAATGTGTTTGGTAATCATTCTCGTTGAAAAAACATGATAAGCAGTTTCTCTTATTTCTGTAATTCTCATTTTATTTGATTCTATTTCTTCTTTGGTTGGCTCATTGGTTCTTAATTGGCCCAAGGCCCTGACTTTCAATTTCCAACTTTCGTGATATTTTTTATTTCTTTATATATATATATATATATTTCTTAACTTGTTTTAATATTTTTCTTACTCTATTAATTTTTTCTATTAATTTTTCATATTTATATGTTTAATATTTCTTAATTTACTTTTTTTCATTTCTTTATTAATCTTTCATATATATATTTAATATTTTTTAAAGTAAATTTTTATAAATATAACAAAACATTAAATTATTTACCGCTTGGGTAACAAAATGAAAAAGCCCATGAATCCAGTAGAATTTTTTCATAACTTCCAGATTTGCTCTTAATATTGCAGATGATTCGTCACTTTTCTTTCTTCTTCTTCGCGATTTATTCATCTTCTCTTTTAAATTTCTTCAAATCCTCTTCCAGGTTTTCTTTCTTCTATTTTTATTCATCTTATTTTTCTTTCTTTCTTTCCTCATCTTCCATAATATAAAGATTGTTTAAATATCATTTTGATATGATATAAACGATTGTTTAGATTTGAAGCATTTTTCATTGTTAAAAAGACCTACATGATCATGTATCATAATCGTTTAAAAGAAAAATTACGCGAAACATTTTTTTTATCTTTAAAAAGACCTACAGATCGTGTATATTTCCTAAACGATCGTGTATCATGATCTTTTATAAGATGCATTACATAAAGCAGTTTTCTATCGTTAAAAAGAACTACATGGTCATATATCATGATTGTTTAGAAGAAGAATTACACACGCATGTGTGGTCGATTAATGACGTGTTACTGGGACATTTTTTGTATTTTTCACTGTGGGTTTGTGGGCTTTTTCTGTTTTGAAAATTGTTTTATACAATGTAAATATTTTGCTAGTTTCTTATATTTAAAAAAAAAAAAACCAATTTTTTAATTTGTTTCTTTTTTTTTCTTCTCTTAATTTTTCATAATTATATTTTAATTTAATATGAAATTTTCAATTTTCAATATTTAAATTAATGTATTATTTTATTTTCAAATTTTAGATCTAATTTTAAATTTTCTTTTTTTATTTAGCTATATTTATTAATTTTTTATATTTATATGTTTAAATTTTAAACTATACAATATTTAAATTTATATATTATTTTGATCTTCCAAATTTAAATTAAGAATATGTTTATTTAAATATTTTCTAAATTTTAAATTTCACATTTCAAATTTTGCAAATTAGTTAGAATTTTACATTATATAATTTTTTGTTACTAAGATAGTCATTTGTGTTATCTTTATTATTTTACAACCACAAGATTTACATAATAATATAATTGAGTTGAATTTGAATCAGCGTTGTTTAAAAATGAATTGAATGAGAAATTATATTTCAAATCAAATTTTAATTGCATATAATTAATAAAAATTATTGTATTATAGTTATTAATTTTGCAACAGAGTTTATCTGTATTTGATAATGTTAATTTTTTATAATTATTTCTTTTTCATATTTTAATGAATTCTATATATTTTTTATTTTTTACATAATTAAATTATATTTAAACTAAAAGAATAAACAAAAATGTTAGAAGAAATAACACAAAAAACAAGAAACAAGAAAGTTATTAAAAAAAATTCTGTTTTGTTTTGTTTTTTTGTTTTTGTGTTTTTTCAAGAAACATGAAACAAAAATAGTTATCAAACATAGTCCTGTTTCTTGTTCTCAAAAAAGAAGAAACAAGGAACGAAAAAAAGAAAACAAGAAACAAGAAATAATAAATGGGAACAGGAAACAAGAAATGGAAATGTTATCAAAAGGGATCTAAATTTTCATAAAAGTAACAATCCAGTCTTCAAACTTTCAAAGATAACGATTTAGTTCTAAGCTTTCTAATTCTTGTTCATAAATATGGGGTAATTAGTCTTCAATTGTGTAATTAGTTGTGGATTGTAATTGTTCTCATTTTTTTTATTTCACTCAATTATATAAAGTTATCTAAATTTTCTATTCCCGATCATTCAGTTGAGAGAAAATCTTTTTATGCTTAGCGTGTTCTAATTCATTTCAAAAACAAAATTAAACAAGTTCACTTTTACACACATAATTTCTTTGAAATTTTAGATTAACATAGCATTCTTGATGGTTGATGAAAGCATCTTAACTCGATTTTATTGGGCTTAACCTCAAACTTAACGCTCTACTATGTCTTTATAGTTAAATAGTTGCTAGTTTGGGGAAATAAATAAATTTTGTTATCTGGATCCCTTGTGTTAGCAACGACTCAAAATAAAATCCAATACCTAATTTTGACGAACTTAATAAGAAGCAAGTGTTCATGAAGGATGTCACCCATCCAGTTCTTGATATATTTCAAAAACTTGTATCAAGAAGCTAGAATCAAACAATTACTCTATAGAGCAAGTGTTTGTGGAGCCTATTGTCCTAAGTAAACAGAGTTTAGAGATAAATGTTTTGCTTAATTATAATCAAAATAACCTAAGTATGCACTATAATGACCCAACTTCTTGTACTAAGCTGATATCATTACTACTAAAATAAATAACAATTTTATTTCATTTAAATGAAAAAGAGAAAACCAAGTTTTTAAATAAAGAATTTCAAATAGTCGTTTATAATTGATAATTTGGAAAGAGAAAAATAAATACTAGAAAATTTAGTCCTAGTTCGGGCCCTATCTAACTTTTAAAGAAAAATAACATAAAAGTAAATCATAAGTTCGATAAATTTAATAAAATACTAAACGTCAAATACTGAAAACATGGAAGGGAGAAGCAACATAAATTTTTCCCTATGGCAAGTCACGGTCATTTCTTATCCTTCGCTAGCTTTCCTTTACCTCTACCTCTGCCTCTGCTTGAAAAATTAAACATAGAAAGAGTGAGTATAAACATATACTCAGTAAGGAGCCCACTACTAGTCCAGCTAAGTGTCTGTTAACTTTTCATTAGGATCATGTAGGGAAGTACACCAAAACTATCGTGTTCTCGAACACAAACAATCTTGTGATCTCGTAGGAACACATCTGGTCTGTCGGTGAACTCGAAGGAACACCTCGGAGAATCGGGTTGTAAGTGACCTCGTCAGATCACTTATACAACATATCATGATAGACTGGTGGTCCCATCGAACTCACACAGTCATAAAAATGTGGTGATCCCGAGAGACACCCATATGGGTACAACTCTAATAGACAAAGTTACAGAACACCACAGTCCATAGCATGTAGCATATCATAAATATCATAACATGACATGAATATCAATCATACAATCCTTATCATAAGATTAATATATCATGCATCATAACATATCAATCATAACATATTAGTCATATTATGCCACGCCCCACCTTGGGCACCTGCTTGCTCAGCTCGAGATGTGGCGTGATGTCAGCTGAAGTCATTAACCTCTAGTACAACTTCAACTGGCCCTTGACATGAATACGCGTAAAACATTTAACAGCGAAATTCTTTAAACTTTGAAATCTTTTAAAAGCGTAGTGTAATCCATTTGAAATGCATTTTATAAATGTATAAAACGTGAAGATATAAACTCTTAATACAACACAATGATACTTCTATTATTAACGTATTCTTTTATATCTAAAAATTTACTTGGCCTGGCAGCAGCATGTTCAACACGTGGAGAGTCATAATTTATACCTGGAAAGAGAGAAAACATTTTGAAAGGATAAGTCGAAAAACTTAGTGAACAACAGTTTTAGAAAACAGGTTTTCATAAAAAAATTTGTTATAAAACCGAAGCTTAAATATATTTATCAATAAACAGTTGTTTCATAACATGATACGTGAAATATTTATATAGATTTTCGAAGATAGTCTTCTATATAGCCACATACAGTATGTACCCCTTCGTCCGAAGACGGAATAGTCGTTGGAAAGTTATCTCCCTCCTTTAAGGCATAAATATATATACCCTTCCTAATGGCCCATAAACTATAGGCTCGTCAACTCTACCATCGGTATGGAGTTAAGCATATGTATACAATAGTTCTCATGATATATTCGAGCATGAAGAAAACATTTGAAAACATTGAAATATTTTCCTTGAACTTGAATTTCAAACATAAATCATAACTTGAAATAATAACTTGAAATCATGCCTTATAAATCATTTTCACAAGCTATTGTTTGTGGAGTTTGAAAACATGTTTAATAAATACTTTAGAAATCAATGTGTTACTCACAGCATTGAACATGGCTTTGGTTGTAAGATTCCTCTCAAGCTTTCTTAATCTGAAAATTTCACATTATATCCTTAATTAATTCCTTGAACATGAAAATATCCAAAACTCCCATTAAATTTCTCCAAAATACTAGGACAGCCCAAAACAGCCCATCGGTGTCCATTGACATAGAAGAATATGGGGTTGGTCACGCGCTAACCTCACTGAGGTGGGCTGTGTGGCACGTGCTAACCTTGCAATGAGGGATGACCACTGGTCCTTGTTGTCTACCTAGAACGCCCATCGCGTGCCTTGCACGCGTTGTGTTCCCCGCACACCCTACGTGTTAACCTCCTAATGCAAGGTCATGCGAGCAGCCTGAGCGCATCCCTTGCCGCTCGACTATGCCATGACCTTGTCATGTGAGTGCAGACTAACCAAAATAACCTCTATAAACAAAATGCACGCCCATCTCACCTATACATGCAAGCCTCTTGGCCACTATACAGAACATTGTTTTTGATCTAGAACCATGACTCAACTTTGAAAAATCATAACTTCAAATCCACAACTCTTTTGACAAAACTTCCTTCTAAAATAATGCTCTAAAATGTCTTAACATTCTTACCTCAATTTTTCAAAGAAAAATTCCAAGAAACGAGTTATGTAGCCCTCTAAGTGTGCACCTTGCTCAGATTCTTTTGGAAAATGACCTTCACACCTAAACTTAATCCAAATGCCAACCTTCTTGTATCTAATTTGAACAAAAACCTTCTCTCACAAACTAGACATAATTTATGAGCTTTTAAAACCAATTTAAGTGAATTTACTCAAGTGATTTGTGAGAAATCTCTTGCTCAAGTTGTCTATTTATAAGAGTCCTTACATGAGATTAAGTTGACACTTAACCTTTGATTAGACTCACCTCTTAAGCTCATGGTTACACCTCAAACTTCTTCTCCACATCAGAACGCATGCTAACATGGTTAAGACACCTGAATTAGTCTTTAAACCGAATGCTTAACACATGCCACATACTTGTCTTAAAGGCATGGCTAACCTTCATGGGCATCTCGTATAGCCTTTCCTTGGCCGCCTAGCTAATCCTCTCAACTCATGCTAACCTCCATGGCCATCTCACAAAGCCTTGGCCACCCAACTAAAACGCCCATGCTCAAATGCCAAGCTTCAAACCTTTGCTAGGCTCTCAAGTCTTCTCGCGTGCCATGCCTTTTGCCCACTGCCTTCTCACGTAACCTCTCAAGACAACCTTTCTCGCCTACACTAACCTTTTTAATTCGCAGCCCAACTCGCCCATCTAACCTCTCAATCCTTCTCGCCTAGCCATTCCTTTAGAGGTTAGTACCATAATTTTGGTCGTCTACTCCATGTCCAAACGCTTAAGCTTAGAGGTTCTCAACCTTCATCTTGCCTCCCATTGAGCTTCATTTAGAGGTTATTTGGTGTCCTTTTGTCGCCCACATAACCTCTAAATGCCTAAATTGTCTTTCCTTGACACTTAGCCAAAATTTCAACTTTCTCTTTCTCTTAAACCTTTACCTTAAAATCTTAACATTTTAAAGTATTTTCACTCAATTTTCCTATAAAGTTTATTTTCTCTTGTTCTTGACTAAGCTTAACAAGTTCCAAAGATCTAAGAATTTTAGTGTTTCACACATTATGCATCTTAGCTACATCAATGCATAATGGAAAATACATGCAAGCCCATAATTCTATTTTCGAAGGTCTAATAGTAGAATCTCTTACCTCGAGATTGACTAACAAATCTTTCCTAACAGTCACAGCCAAAGCTTTTTAATGGATGAAACATCCAAGTATTTATATTAGGTTTCCAACTTATCTCAAAGCTAAGGTTGAAACCAAAACAACCTTGAATGAGAAAAATTTCACAAACTACTCCTCCTTCCCAATTTGTCAATGAGCTTCAAAGGAAGAAAATCCAACGTCAAGAAAATTCAACATAAACAAAAAAATTTATTTACTTAGACCAAAGGAATTGATATTTGATGGATAAACCAAAACCCAATCAAATAATCACAAAAAAAACTAACCAAATGGCTTAAATGGCTTAAGGAAGAGAAAAGAACACTCACGTCTTGGCTAAAGGTGGACCTGGCTCGGGTTTGGCTTGTGTCTGCGTGTGCAGCTCGGAGTAGAGAGGAAATTGACTCGACTTAGGTGTTTAAGGGGAGAGGCTCGGATGCAGAGATGGACGATCGATGGATGATGACTGTTTGGCTGACGACAACCTCGAGTGGCGGTGATCTTGGCTAGACAAAGGACACTTGGACGGAGATAAGGAATGCAAATAGAGAGGGCAGAGAGACCTTGACAGATCGAAGACGTGCAACACAGACAAAGAGACTTAGATAGTTTTCGGCTAGGCTTCGTCGGAGTGTGGTCGGAGAAGAAGACTAGAAAGAAAACTGACGCGTGCGCGGTGACCGACGGTGTTTTGTGGTGAAGAAAATGATGAATAGTATGACTTCACACATATTGAGGCCTATTTAAAATATTATTATTATTTCTCTCTTTCTTATATTATTACTATCTCTTTCTCCTAAATATATTTTCATTTTCCTTTTTTAAATAACAAAATCAACCTTCTCTCTCCCCATTTAACACCCAAACAATCACCCTTTTTACTTATCTCCCATCACATCACTTTTCTCTTCCTAAAACATAATTATATATTATCCGTAATAATTATATTATCCGTAATATAATTATTTTTCTCTTCCAAAAAGTTAATTATATATATTTATATATAATTAACCATAATCCTTAAATCTCATCAAATATTTAAAATAACACCCCAATAATTCCAACATAATTAACTTAAATTAAGATAACTAAGATTAAAAATGGAGCGTTTGCAAAAATAGCAAAAGAATTTATGATAATAGGCTCATGTCACTATATTTTTTAATTGCAAAATTAGCAAATTTAAAAGCGGATAACCCTATGATAGCCGTATGATATATCTAATTACTTTTCATATTTGTTATATTTGCAATATGCAAAAAAAGAGGTACTATAGGCTGCTTTTTTCTAATTTTCTTTGTCATCTAATGCAATTTTCCTTTAAAAAATACCTAAATTTTTGGAGCGTTACATGCACCATGAAAACATGAGTATGTGACTAACTCATCGAAAGGTGGAGGCCTATGAACATAAACTTCCTCTTAAGTTCAAAAGAACTGACAATCACTTATGTCAACTCTTCTTCCAAATCTTGTTTACGTTTCTTTTAATTTAAGCATTCAACATGCAGCTAGCTGTAAAGACCAAACTTTTCTACTAAGTTGAGGTCATTACCATTTAAAATAAAGATAGACTTTTTTTATTTAAAAATAGAAGAAAATACTAAATTTAAAGAAAACGTTTCAAATATTCTTTTAAAATTAATAATAAAGTAAATAAAAAGAAACATAAATAATTAAGTTACTAGTTTGGGCCTTATAAAAATAAAAGAAATACTTAAAAATAATCATGTGTTCTAAAATAAATTTATGAAACTATAATTACGGAAACCTAAATGCGGAAGAAAACTGAAACTATCCCCTATGACGAATCATGGTCACTTCTTGTCATTCGTCAGCTTGCCTTTACCTCTACCTTTTCCTGAAAAATTAAACATAGAAAATAACGAGTATAAATTTATACTCAGTAAGGGACTCACCATTAGTCCTACTATGTGTCTGTTAACCTCCCGTTAGAGTCCTGTAATAAAGTATCACATACTATTGTGCTCCCAAACGCATGTTATCCAGTGGTCCTGTAGGGACACATCTAGACTGGGTTGTAAGTGATCTCGTCGAATCACACATCAAAACTAGCCACACATGCATACATAGGTGGTGATCCCAAGGGACACCCATATGGTACGACTCTAATAGAACACTATAGCTTATACATGTATATATCATAACATCAATATCATAGCTCAGTCAAACATAACTCAAACGTAGCATATTTAATCATAGCATACGTCAATCATATTGTATCTCAGTCATAATATGGTCACCGAAGTAACCATTTATAAGATCATCTCAAGTAGTCATATTATATTTCCCTTAGCTACATTAATGGATTATACAGAACATACATTAATGGTAATTCTCTTGGGCTTCATTGAGGGTTTTGTTCGCATAGTAAATTGGATGGATCACTTTGTTCTTCTTCTGACCCAGCATAGCCCCTACCGCCTCATCACTCACGGCACACATCAGTTCAAATGGTTGTGACCAATCTGGTGTGATAAGGATAGGCGTTGAAGTCAATGCGTCTTTTATAGTTTGAAACGCCTAGTTACATTTTTCATCAAAATCAAAAAATTGATCGGCACATAATATATTACTTAAAGGTTTGGCAATCTGGAAAAATCCACGAATAAATCTTCTATAGAATCTCCCGTGGCCCATAAAGCTTTTCAAAGGTTTAACATCATAAGGAGGTGGTAACTTGCTAACCACATTAATCTTTGCGGGGTCCACTTCCAGTCCCGCATTAGAGGTCTTGTGTCCAAGCACAATTCCTTCTTTAACCATGAAGTGACACTTTTCTAAAACGAGTCGTGTCTCTTCACACTTCTCTAACACTTCCTCTAGACTGTTTAGACATTCCTTGAAAGAATCTCCAAATATTGAGAAGTCATCCATAAATATCTCAACTGATCTCTTCCAAGAAGTCTGAGAAGAAAGCCATCATACACCTTTGAAATGTTTCTGGTGCATTACATAAACCAAACAACATTTTGCAAAATGCAAATGTGCTATAAGGGCATGTAAACGTCGTCTTGTGTTGGTATTTAGGTGTAATTGTGACCTAGTTATAACTAGAATAACCATCCAAAAAGCAGTAATATTCTTTTTCGGCAACCCTGTCTAACATTTGGTCAATGAAAGGTAAGGGAAAGTGGTTCTTCTTTGTTGTCGCATTTAGCTTGCAGTAATCCATATAGATCCTCCATCCTGTGACTGTTCGCGTTGGAATTAATTCATTCTGGTCGTTTATTACAACAGTCATTCTGCCTTTCTTGGGAACGCATTGGACGAGACTTACCCATTCACAATCTGCAATAGGATAAATAACCCCCGCATCAAGCCATTTAATAATTTCTTTCTTAACGACCTCTTTCGTCGTGGGGTTTAATCCCCTCTGAAACTGAATAGTGCCTACTTGACCCTCTTCCAACCTGATTTTATGGATGCAATAGGAAGGGCTTATGCCTTGAATGTTTGCTAGGGTCCATCCTATTGCCTTTCTGTGGCGTTTCAACATATTCAATAGTGCCCTTTCTTCTACAACATTCAAGTGGGTGAAGATAATGATGGGCAGAGTGTCATTCTCTCCCAAATATGCATACCTCAGGTGGTTTGGTAAAGGCTTGAGCTCTAATTCTGGTGGTTCCTCAATTGATGACCATGTTTTTTTCTATCCTTTGTTTTTCATATCCAAATCCAAAGAATCAAACTTCTTTTTGCCAAACACGGTGTTTACTTCCTCAAGCAAATCTAGTTCATCTTCAAAGAATTCTTCAGTTCTAAACAGCTTGTGGTAGATTTCTTCCTCGCAATACTCTCACCCAAGGACTTCTATTGCGTTGCATTTTTCAACATTAGAGGGAAGTTTCATTGCGTTGCATTTTTCAACATTAGAGGGAAGTTTCATTGCGTTGATAACATTAAATTTAAGTTCTTCATCATTCAAACACATGGTTAGTTCCCTTTGGTGGACATCTCTGAGGATGCGACCAGTTGATAGGAATGGCATCTACAAAATGATTGGAACCTCTCGATCAGCTTCGTAATCCAAAATAACGAAGTCAGCGGAAAATAAGAACTTGTCCACCTTTACCAAAACATCTTCAATTTTTCCCTCTAGCTTGGATATGGATCTGTCTGTGAATTGGAGTCTCATTTACGTGGGTTGTACCTCCCCTATTTCTAATTTCTTGAAGATAGATAGAGACATCAAATTGATGCTCGCCCCAAGATCCAATAGTGCACGACCTAGATCCATCCCGTTGATGGAAATGGTAGACATGCGCAGCAGAATTAGGATCAAAATTTACTCTAATTACAACTAAACACTTTAGTGGTAAACATGCATCACAACCCTAAAAAAAAAAACAAAATAGGGTTAATAGAAAAACTCACCCTTGATGCTTTTCTATTATCGCAATCTTCTCATGTGCTCTTCACGATCTCCTCACGATTTCAAAACCGGGACTACCACTAGTGTTGACCCGCTAATCTCCAGACTTAGAACCGAGTTGTGGGACTCGAACGATAGAGAAAAATAAAGAGAGAGAGATGGATTTAGGAGGAAGAATTTGTGGAGAGAACTTTTTGGAGAGAAAAAGGAACATTGGTTTGATTTTGCAATTCCAAATTACAAAATCAATTTTTCAACAAAAAAAACAACCAACACTTTTTATTTCCAATCCATTCCTTTTATAAGCAAACTACATGCAAAATTTGCATGTAGTGAGCTTCCACTCTCCACACTTGGCATATTACCAAGTAGGTGTCTCACATGAATGAAGCCATTTGTTATTTACATGCAATATTCTTCCAAGGGTAAAATGGTAATTTGACATTTAAAAAGTCAAAAGTCAACATTTTGACTTTTTACCATTTTATCCGTCTTGACTAATTTCAATCTCCCGAGTATGAATCCGCATTCATTTTTTCAAAATTCAAATCATATTTGAATATAAAGTCAGTCAAAGTTTGATTTTTCAAAGTCAAAAGTCAACATTTTGACTTTTTACATCTTTGACCTTTTTCATCAATTTCGAGCTTTCATATCATTCCATATTGATATTTAAATCATATTTAAACATGAAGCTCTACTTAAGTTGTAACCGATGACTATATCAAATATATTTATCGGTTTCTCTCTCTTTACCTATTTTGAACAATTCAAATTATTTCATCAAAATGTTCTAAGTTGATTCCTTATGAGCTAGCGAGGGAACCTAATGGACCTATAGATCATGGGCTCCAACGATCAGAGATTAACTGGCTAAACTCTTTAGACCGAGTTAATCAACCTTCGTTAACTAACGGGTCATTCCACTAGAGTTCCGTAGTTGCACTCCTCACTATAGATATATTTGTGTCCATGTGATATGACCATGATAAGTAAGTTAATCCTTCACAGGTTGTTCATAATCTCGGCTTGGTCAAAGTACCGTTTTACCCCCGAGATTATATCTTTTTTCCTTAAGTCCCACTGATCCACTATTGAACAATTGGTTTAAGGTCCAACCTTTAAACTGAATCTCTCTCGAGCCAATGAGAGGGTGGGGCCCCTTGTTCAAGACCTGGATTCAGTCCTCAAGGGAACAACCTATCTACTAACCCTAGAGTGGGTAGGAGTGAATTCCGTCTTGCACCCTATGTCCCTAGCTATCCACCCGATCTTACCCCTGAAATGGAAGGCTTATTGGGCCAGCGCCATTGAGCTGCCCTCACCTATACAGATCTAAGGATAATTTTGTGTGAACAGAAGTTCATAGTTAGCTCAGGATTAAGATTAAGTTACATTTGATATCTATAAACGAAATAGTCAGTTTTACAAAGTTAACGGTGTTATAACTTAGGCGACTATCTCATGGTTCCAGTCTTATGTAAACTATTTACCTAGGATGCCCCTACTTCCATGTCTCTACATGAACGATTTAGGATCACATCGTTTGTACTAACTACAAAGTGGGCTGCATCAATAGTATCTCCCGAATAAGGCGCCCAACCGTATTCGTATACTATAGACTATTTAGGCTATTTACTCGAACTTGATCCACGTTTATGTCTCTACATGAAGTTCAAGTTTACATAACAATAGCCTTGGGACCTTAGTTTATTGGCTTTAAAATTATAGTATTAATAACGACTTATTGAATAGAATATGATTACAAACTACGAGTTTTAGGACATAAATTCCAACACCCGTCTATTGAACAAGGGACCGTGAAACTTTCAGGATCTGTCATCTTTGCTGGTAACCCCTTCTTGAAGATGTCAAATTGAACAGAAAACATGGGTTGTACCTCCCCTATTAAACGATGCACAGATAGAGTAGAAGTTTTCTATATGCTCATACGGATTCTCATGTGGGTGTCCTTCAAATTGCCCAGCATTATGGATTATTTGAAGCATTACTGGCTTGATTTTGAACTGTGAGTTGTCTCCAAATATCGAATATGCGATATCTTGATTGAAATCATATAGGTTCAGTGATGCGTAAGATCTGATGGGGCGATCTAAGTCATGGGCGAGATAAGCGGGATTTTGTTGTGGGGCATGTTGGTTGGCAGGGTTATTGTTTTGGTTATCCATGTTTGCTTGATGTTGCATTTGTCTATATCTACGATTTCTCCAAAATGTTCGCTCGATTTCAAGGTCAAGATAGAATTTAGGTTCTTCGCCTGCAATCATAAACTTGTTTGTGAACTTTTCAGCTAGAGTACGCGATTCAGCTGAAATGAAACTTCTGCATAATTTAGCGCACAATTTTGTTTAATAAAGAAAACTTCAAAATTCCCGGGCAACGGCGCCAAAAACTTACTTGATGTGATTCATGCATTAAATTCTCTCTCAAGTGTTGCACTCATAGGTTAGCGTGAATGACTCTAAAATTAACGACTAATAAACGGTGCACTCTTATTCATGCGTTGCTAACATGATACTTAAACGTTGTCGTGCAAGTTTTCCTCTCTATTGCCCAAGTATAACTGACAAGAGGTTTTCTGGTAAGTTCAGGATCGAACTCAGGGAATTTAAGCTCCTAATTTAACTAATCGCTTACTAAATCATGTGTACACTATACAGTAAAACATGTGAACAATATATTAATTATCCTAACTATTTACAATACAATGCTTGGCGGTGCAAGGTGATCATGATAGTATAGCGGGATGAAATATAAACTCAATATAGACATATGACAGGGAAGGAAAATTGAAATACTAAATGCAATAAGTGATGTTCTAATACTTTGAGGGGATACACACATCCATTAACTAAGAATTGAGGTGGGCAACTTCTCCACTTTCTAAGTATCAATGACATCATTCATTAATATTTAACACATCAATTAGATACATGTAGAAGAGATAAGAGAGATGACAGAATGGAAAAAGAAATGCATTGCTTTCATAAATAATACTTTAGGCCTTTCGACCATGAGGTTCTTCTTACAAAACAATACAATATTGAAAATAAAAGATGGAAATACAACAGATGTGTTACGTCGTAGAGTTTGATCTCTCATCTTCTTTGGCTTTGATTTTGGCCTATAGATGAGGGAGACAATGGAAGGGATGAATCTCTCTCTTTTTGCTTTAAGCTCTCACCTAAAACTCAAAATAAGGGAGAGGAATGGACGATATGAGGAGCTTGCTTTTTCGGCCAATTGTGCACACCTTGTTCTGAAGTGAGAAGCCCTATTTATATACATGGAGTAATGCTGACATGCCAGCACGCACCATTAAGATCTCTGAAAAGTTGTAGTTGTACTGCGTAGTATGCTCATTTATCCTTTTCTGACTTTTCCGCCAACCTCTTTTGTTTGTTAGCGGTTTGATCTCCTACATCTACTTCCTCGCGCAATAAAGGTTAGCTAGGTCTCCTTGCGTACAACGTGCTACTCGCCAAGCTTCACTCTTCTTCACTTAGAATCCTGCGATAAGAGCACTAAAATGTAGTAAAACAGGGATGAAGTTCATTTGTGTTACACTATTCACAGAGTAATCAAATCGCCTATTTTTTCTCTCTGTTTTCTTCTATTTTCATGCAATAAGACTTCATTATTTTACTTAAAAGGCCACAATAACTTGTATTTCTACAAGTTATCAAGGGTATCCTATGCAATAAGTTTGCATAAGGCCAAACCAATAGTAACCACTAGATGTAACTTCATTAACTAGTTGGGTTTCTATTTCATTAGGATGACCTAGGTAACTCAGTCTTAATCCTAAGTGTATTATGAACTCTTGTTCACAAGGGATTGTCTTTGATTTGTATGGGTGAGAGTGGTCAGATTGCCGACTCAATATGCTTATCATTTTGAGGACAAGACCGAGTGGACAGTTGAAAACATAATCACACAAGATCTAATTCACTCCTTTCCAACTTTAAGGTAAGTAAATAAGTGTATTCTTGTATTGGTCTATACCCCTGGACACGTAAATATATCTACAGTGAGAAGAGTTCAGTTGTGAGTTTTTAATGAAGTGTACACACAATTAACGTATATTGATTAATGTGGTTAATGAGTTTAGCCAATTAATCTCATATCGTTGTAGCTTCTGATCTGTAGGTTCATTAGGTCCTCTTCTTAGCTCGTAAAGGGTAGTGAGATTTATTTGTATTGGTTGTAATTTGAAATGTTCAAATTCACTTTGGGAATTAATATAATGTATGATGATACATTATAATATAAAGTTTATATTTTAATTAAACTTTATTATATAAATTTAATTTTGGATATGATTCAAAATTAATTTATGAGAGAATAAAATATTTATGTGAATTAGATTCATATTAAAACTATAGGTTAAAATTTAACAAGCATATGATACACATTAAAACTATAGGTTATGAGAGAAATTTATATTTAAATATGATTCAAATTTGGATTAAATTTAATATAAGATATTTAATTTAGAAACTAATTAATTGGAGAATTAATTAATAGTTTAATATGATTTGATTTAATTAAATCTAATTAAATTAAAACTATAGGTTATGTGAAAGATATTCATTTTAATATGATTTAGATTAAATATTAATTAAATATGATTTAATTAATTATTAATTTTCTCACGTGTCCATATTCTCTCTAACTTTCACTAAAGAAGAGAGAGTTATTAGTACGGCAAAAACAGATTGACAGAATAGTTCTTCTTCTTCTTCTTCTTCTTTTGTTTTTTTTTTTTTTGTACTGAGAATTCATTCTTTCAAATTCTCCCTGAAAAATTTTCCTTCCCAATTTTGGTTTCCACAAACCAATCTCTACTCAAAGAATAGAGAGGTCTCCAAGTGGTGGCGTCCAAAATTCAATTCAAAGTCGTCAACGAGAGTAAGTTTTCGTCTTTGTAATTTTTAATTTTATTTTGAAAGCATGTTTAGCCTTATAGTAATTTAGATTTTTTTTTCTGTTTTATTTTACCAATGCTGGTATTTTTAAGTTCCCATTAAATTGAGTTTATGGTCTCTGTTTAAATCTTTCGCTGTGTAGGACTCTCATCCTTTCAATAACCATGATAAGTAAGTTAGTTCTTCACAAGTTGTTCATAACCTCGTCTAGGTCAATGTACCATTTTACCTTCAAGATTACATCTTATTCCTTAGGTCCCAATGATCCACTATTGAACAATTGGTTTTAGGTTCAACCTATAAACCGAAAATCTCTCTCGGGCCAATGAGAAGGTGGGACCCCTTGTTCAAGACATGGATTTAGTCATGAAGGGAACAATCTATCTACTATCCCTAAAACGAGTAGAAGTGAATTTCGTCTTGCTCCCTATGTCCCTAGTTATCCACCCAGTCTTACCCCTAACATGGGAGGCTTATTGGGCCAGCGTTGTTAAGCTGCCCTTACCTATGCAGATTTAAGGATAATTTTGTGTGCACAAAAGTTCATAGTTAGCTCAGGATAAAGATTAAGCTACATAGGATATTTATAAACGAAATATTCAGTTTTATTAAAGTCAACGGTGTTATAACTTAGAAGTGACTATTTCTATGGTTTCAGTCTTATGTAAACTCTTTACATAGAATGTCTCTATTTCCATGTCTCTACATGAACGATTCAAGATCACATCGTTTGTACTAACTACAAAACGGGTCACATCCATAGTGTCCCAAGAATAAGGTGTCGAACCTTATTCGTATATTATAGACCATTTACGTTATATACTTGAACTTGATTCGAACGTCTCTACATAAAGTTAAAGTTTACTCAAAATTCGCATCGGGACCTTAGTTTATTAGCTTTAAGATAATTGTGTCAATAACAACTTTATTGAATAAAATATAATATCAAACTACGAGTTTTAGGACATAAATTCCAACATGTAGTTCATCTTTGTCCATGACACATTGAAAAAATTATATAAGATTGATGATTGATTGAAAACAAAGATAATAATAGTAGAAAATGAAAAAGAACAATAATAATTGTAGAACAATGATCATGATTTCAAAAAAAAAAATTAAAAAATTGCATAAAAAAGGAGAAGGAGAACACCGCCAGTGATCACCGTTGTGAAGAAGATGGAAAAGAAAAAGGAAGAAATCAAAGTAACGCGAAATTGAAAAGAGGCAAGAGCAAACCTGGAATATTTATAAAAAAAATGGTCGGTTTCATGGACTTTTTATTTTGTTATATGAGTTGTAAATATTTTGGAATGTTGTTACATTTATGTAAATTAACTGTAAAAATACAATATGTCATGTTATAAACAAAATTAATTTTTTTTAATATAATATGCATTATGTATTGTATTATAAGTTATATATAATACAAAATAATAAGGAGAATTGTCAAAAATGGCAAAAGGAACAAACTATTTACACTTTATGGCAAAATCAAGTGTAATGAGTTTTTGTCCTTTAATAGTTTTTTGCCATAAAGTGTAGATTGTTTGTATTTTTTTTATTATTCTTGAAAAACTCCTAATAATAGTTATGTAAATATTTAGGTTAAATTAAAAATTTGGTCTCTATACTTTTAAAATGATAGAATTTAGTCTTTATCGTTTATAACAAGAATTTAGTCTTTTTGGTTTGATAAAATCATAGAAATTAGTATCGCTTGTAGGAACTATTAATAAAAGTTGTCAAACCATAATGAATGACTATATATGAGGTTTTATCCAACTCTATGCTAAACTCTAAATTTCATGAAACAAGAGAGACTAAAATTACAATTTACCTAATTTTTTAAACTTAAATTATATCCATAGCTTATTATCAATTAAGTCTAAAATTAATTTTATGATTTATAAATATATAGTATAAAACACATATATACATTTGTCGAATATATCACTGAACACATATTTAAAGATATAAAATACAACCATAGTCTCCCTAAGATGACATAAGCCAAAACAACCCAATAAAATAAATATCTTTGATATATATATATAGCTATTTCCAACTCATCACCGACACAAAGTGACAAATATGAAATTATGCACATGCTATTTTGTCTTTTTTATTTCTTTTTTATTTCTTTTATATATTACTAAAATATTTCCAATTTCTTTCTTATTTCTCTCCCCGGTTGGTGAGCAACACACCCAATTACGCCTCACCTTCCCACTCACAAAGTCATTTACACGCGCCCACCCTTAGAATTTGCATTTTGCAATCCAAATCTTCCTACCTATACCTTCGCGAGTATTCACATTTCCTTACTCCCAACTCAATTCTCCATATAACTGTCCTTCCTGTGTCGGTCAGTCCTTCTCCCATTCTGTGAACTACCAAACTAACCATTCTTCTTCTTCCACCTCACCCCATCTTTTATTCATTCCTCCCACCTCCCTGCTTCAACTTTCACTCTCTCTTTTTACTTCCACCCTTACACCTTTCTCCAATATTCATCATTATTTAATTATATACAATTATTTTATCTTATTATAAATATTAAAATCTCCCTCTTAACAAATACTTAAATCTTATCAATAAAAAATAACAAACACCATTTTATACTCTAAAGTTTTAGATTGTATTAATCAAACTTCCAACTTTCAAAATAATTTCCCTATTTAATACTATATTATAAAAAATGTCCTTAAACTTTATATTTTAAAAACTTGATTTTGTCTTTTTAATTTTCACAAAATATCCAACCATTATATTTAAAAAGATGCAAATCATTGCATGAAATAGGTTTAACTTGTAAAAAAAAAAAAAAAAAATTACCAAACGAAACCTAATTTAAAACATAACATCCTACCATTGAAGTCTCATCCATCTTCCATTTATCTTTTTCATTGCATTTAACAACGTTTATTAAGATGGATGTTAGTAAATGTTGGGTTATAAGAGCTTTTCGCCTCTAAATTATCTTTGTGATATGTAAAAATATTTATTTCAAATAGAGTAACAATCTGACTATTAAACTTTAATTGGTAATTAACTTTTATAATTGTAATAATTTAATTTATTAGTTTTAATATTTAGGAAAATTATTGTAAATGATAAAATTGGTGAAAAATATTTACAAAATATGGTAAAAGTTCAGAATTTATTAGTGATAGACAATAGTAAACTTCTATCGGTGCTTATTTGTGATAAATTGTGAAATGCTGTTGTTCTTTTTATAAATATTTTGATTCATTTTACAATATTTAAAAACAACCCATATATAATTCATAACTTAAAACTTTCAAAAACACAAACAATGGAACTCTAAGTTCATACATTTTTAGAACTGGTAAGATAGAACATGAAAATTGGGTGGAAGCTATAACTGATTTCATGACATGCTCACAAATTATTGTGATCATTTGTCAATGTGCCCTTGCTCATACCTGAATTAGAAATATATCATAGTAAAGGGTATGTGAGGCACTGATTGTGATCTACCCTTTACGCGGCAAGGCCCTATGCGGTAGAGACAGTCTACACGATAAAAGGGGGGCTTATTGGAAAATTTGATGCGATGAACTGTTAGGCATTGAACTCACTTCATCCGAAAAGGTGGTAGAGCCCTTGCGTCATTAGGTCGATGATTGATTTAACCTTGCTGCCAACCCGAATCCAGGATAAGGATTTGACAGAGACATGTGACACCTTGTGAATGAACCACCATCATCGTCGGACATAAGTCATCATTTATGCATGAAAATGCCACAAAAAGGCTTATAAATAGGTGAAGCCCGACCATTTTTTAGGTTGCTTCTACCTTACAATAGTTTGAAAAAGAATTGAGAGAATTTTCAAGTTTTTCAGACATCTTCAAAAGGTTAAAACCAACATGAAGTGCAAGGAAGTACAGAAGAATCTGGGGCTAAGGAGTAGGCAATGAAGTCTACTTATTTGTGAGTGGTTCTCCCTTAAAAATGTTTTCAAAGCAAAATGGGATTTCTAATGTGTTTAAATCTTTTAATATGTTTTCCTTGAAACCTCGAATATAAATTATCTCTTATGTTTCCAAAGATATGAATTTTAAAATGCGTAAGTTTTGACGTGAATTAAAATGATGAAGTAAGATGACCCTTGTACCATATGCATGAGAAGCCTTGCATTTACTGTGTGTTCTGGTGTAAGATGCCTTATTCTTACTGTATGATCTGGGATAAGATGTTTTATTTTTGTTGTGTGTTTTGGAATAGAATGTCACATACTTGCTGTGTGTTCTGGTACGGGATGCCCTTTGCTTGCTATGTGTTCTGGTATTGAAAGACGCATTATGCAAACTGAAATTGATGGAAACTTGCTAAATGTGTTAAGACCTCTCCGCTTAGTTGCAACTTGGCAAAAGAGTGTGATAAACGCTTGAGCCGAGGAAATGGTAAAAAGATGCAACTAACGTGCAAAATGATTTTGTGATAAGATGATGAGACTGTATGAACAAACGCGTCTCCACGCGATATGAACCATAAACTTGATTTAGAAATGAAAATGTCCTTCCATGCGATATTTGAATATTACTAAAGAAATTTGAACTGTGTTACTACCTAACTTATTGGGAGGAATTTTTTTGAACCTAGTGTATTATCTATTGAGACGCAAGATGTTTACATCGCATGTTTTGACAAAAATGATTGCAATGCGTTAAGACAACATCTGATTTATAATAGTGTTCCTAAAGAACCCCACTTACTAGACGTTTTTCGTTTAACCTTTCAAATATTTTGTTTTACTCTCTCTCCCCCAGGTAGAGAAGGATATCTAGCATCGAACTTGCCGCCTTGATTGTCTGACGTGTCCTTTGAACACATCACTTGGTAGTGGACATTGTCAAATGGCATAACATGTAGAGTTAGGCGAAAGGAGTCAAGATTGTTATTTTAAAAACCTTATGTTGAACTTGAGAAGGGTGGTACTCGTGTTTAATGTATTTTTGATCCACTATCAATGAAATCTTTGTGATTTGCAATTGAACTCTAAATTTTGACGTTCATTTAATCCCCTCACTAGGCGTTTTATGTGTCATCTCATGGAGAGATACAAATAGAATGTCTAGACGGTCACATTTTTCTTAGTTGCATAAAGAAGATTTGAACGAGACGTGACATGATGAATATAAAATACTTAGTAACTCTTACTCTACTACTGAGTCAAACTATACATTTATATCCAATAAATGATACATACTCGTGGAACATGCAATCATCTATCAATCTTAGATTCTTAGTCAAATAGAAAAAAAATATTGAAGGGCACAAAAAGAAAAGTTAGATTTAAGTGCAAGCAAATATTTTATCCTTTTAGAAAATGGAATTAAAAAATGTATCCAAACAATAAGTTTCAATACACCATTTAATAGAGATTCAATTAATCCTAACAAAAAAAAAAGTATTTCTAACAATATTTCTATATTATCACCAATTCTAATTGAGGTGGAAGATGAAAAGACATTTTTATTGTCACATTAGAAAGAAAATAAATTATTAAAGATAATCAACAAAGCATGATTAATATAAATATGGGAAAAAAACATGCTAAGAAAAATGCAATTATATAGAATAATTGCAATAATTACATTCTTAAGACTACTACTTAAGTATAAGTATATAACAATAATGTAAAAGAATGGGAAGCCAAATCTATTGTTTTGAAATTTGAATTTAAATTTTAGTATATTTGATTTTCTTTCATTATATTACTTTGAATTTGAATGTATATTTAGTTAAGTTATTGTTAATGTAAAATTGATTGTAATGATATTTTCATGGACATTTCTAACATGGAGAGTTCCACATTTGTGGATAATTCACATTTCCTTTTTAAAAACCCATCTGAATTTAGTAAAAATTTAGCGTATAAATTAATCCAAAAAAGTTCACTTGGATGGTTCCTTCTTCTACCGTACTATTGGAGCAGTGAGTATGAAAAAATCCCAATCGAAATCAAAGATTGAGAAAGATAATAATTGAAAATGGTGAGAAAAATTTCACTGAGAAAAAGTAAAAGAAAAGAAGAAATTCAACAACAAGACTGAGAGAAGTTGGATTGGATCTGTGTTGTCTCAGCGTCGGTGGCTTTTCTGACCCATAAATTCCTTTCATCTTCTCCTTCTTCGCACATTTCTCCATTTTTAACCAATCCCCATTTCACTTTGCCCTCTCACGTTTCCAGATCCCCATTTTTCCATGTCCAACTTTGAGTTTCCATGAAGTAATCCAGAGTTGTTCCTTTCACTGCTGCTTCTTTTGCTTAACACCCATTACGATCTTCGACTGGACTAGCAGCCATGGAGGTCGATACTAATCCTGGGGTAATTTAACTCTTTTCCCATTTCTCAATTTTGTTCTTATCTTCTGTTTCTAACTGGGTTCTTGTGATTTGATGATTTTTTTGTTTCAGAAACCGTCGAAACAGATTGGGGGCGGCCAGGTTTGTCAGATCTGCAGTGATTCCGTTGGCACGACGGCCGACGGCGAGCCGTTTGTTGCGTGTGATGTTTGTGCATTTCCGGTCTGCCGTCCATGTTATGAGTACGAGAGGAAAGATGGGAATCAGTCTTGCCCTCAATGCAAGACTAAATACAAGTGGCATAAAGGTTTTGATTCGATCCAATCTACTGTTTTTTAGTTTGATTTTGTTTTTGTAGTTCTTAAACATTTGATGGTAATGGGATGGATCGGTTTGTTTCTTTGTTTTTAGGAAGTCCTCCTGTTAATGGTGAGGCAGTAGAAGATGGTGATGGCAATGGAGTGGGAGGGACACAAGAAAGGCATCATAAGATGCCAGAACGCACCCTTAGCTGGGATACTAATTATGATAAGGAGGGATCTTTTAATCACATTCCTTTGCTCACCACTGGACGATCTGTAAGTTGATCTAGTGGTTTACTTTATTTGATTCAATTATGTTTCTGTTTGTTGGACTTGGAATTGAATTTGGTGGTTTTCTGGTATTCCCTGTGCTTAAGGTTTCTGGAGAACTGTCAGCTGCATCTCCTGAGCGGCTGTCCATGGCCTCTCCTGAAAGTGGGAGCCGGGGTAAGCTCATATAGTTGGTATCTCTTACGATAAATTTAAGGGGTTCGGTGGTTCTATGTCTGGGAAATGTGTATGGGAAGGAAAGTAAATTTTGTCATGATGGTTCTTTTAAAATGTTTGTTTGATAATTGGCAGCTAACTATAGAATCATGGATCAATCGAGAGACTCAGGATCGGCTAGGTTTGGCAATGTGGCCTGGAAGGAGAGAATAGATAGTTGGAAGGTGAAGCAAGACAAGAGTGTGCCGCCAATGAGTGTCAGTCATGCACCTTCTGAAGGGAGGGGTGGTGCCGATTTTGATGCCAGCACTGATGTCGTGATCGATGATTCTTTACTGTGAGTGCTTCATTTGGTCTCTTGTTCTTATATAGTTTCTACCATTTCACAGCGTAACTACTGTTGACTGCATTTTGGAAGAGTAAAATGATTTTGTGAGGAGTGTGAACCAAAACAAGAAAAAACTTATTATCAGCAATGTTTTGAACTGTCATATTGCTTTCGTGAAAGCTCTGGTTTTTATCTTCTTTTACACGAAGAAGAAGGATACGTTTTTATCTCTAAGTTTTCAACATAGCAAATGGGCTTTATGCTTTTGGCTCAAATACCATCAATTGCGGTGACTGATGCTCAAGTAATAAACCTTTGCATGATACTGCTCTCCACTCGAATAATCTTTTAAATGTTATTTTCTTGTACTTGCTTTCTAACTGTTATTCTCATTTATTGGCATTGCAGAAATGATGAAGCTCGCCAGCCTCTATCGAGGAAGGTTTCTATTCCATCCTCTAGGATTAATCCTTATAGGATGGTCATCGTTCTACGGCTTATTATTCTTTGCATCTTCTTGCACTATCGGATTACAAATCCAGTTCCAAATGCCTTTGCTCTGTGGTTAATATCAGTGATTTGTGAGATTTGGTTTGCTATATCTTGGATTTTGGATCAGTTCCCCAAATGGCTCCCGGTTAATCGTGAGACATATCTTGATAGGCTTGCTCTAAGGTTGGGTTTTAGCTTTCATTATGAGCAATTTTCACTTCTATGTTTGTCCTTCCCTTGAAATTTTAATCTCAAATATTTGTTGTTTGCAGATACGATCGTGAAGGAGAGCCATCTCAGTTGGCTGCTGTCGACATATTTGTCAGTACTGTCGACCCTCTGAAAGAACCTCCCCTTGTCACTGCCAATACGGTCCTATCAATTCTCTCTGTGGACTATCCAGTTGATAAAGTTTCTTGCTACGTGTCTGATGATGGAGCTGCTATGTTAACATTTGAAGCTTTGTCCGAAACCTCAGAATTTGCTAGAAAATGGGTTCCTTTCTGCAAGAAGTACAGCATTGAGCCACGAGCACCAGAGTGGTATTTTGCTCAGAAGATTGATTACTTAAAGGACAAGGTTCAACCATCATTTGTGAAGGAGCGGAGAGCAATGAAGGTAGTAAATCCCATTCCTTCCATATTATTTTCTTTTCTATGGCTACATTACACTAAAGTTCCTTTATCATCCCCATAGTTGACTGACTGTTCTTCTGTGTTACAGAGAGAATACGAGGAGTTTAAAATTCGTGTCAATGGACTTGTTGCTAAGGCACAGAAAGTTCCCGATGAAGGGTGGGTCATGCAAGATGGTACCCCATGGCCTGGAAATAACACAAGAGATCATCCGGGAATGATACAGGTCTGTACGTCATTTGGAATTAAAACTGCTGTCTCAGTGCCCATCGTTCTTCATTGCTGCTTAAATCTTGTTTTGATTACATTACTGCAGTCTCATTGTGCTGTTTCTTTATAAATTTGCAGGTTTTCTTAGGGCACAGTGGAGGACTTGATACTGATGGTAATGAGCTTCCACGTTTAGTTTATGTTTCTCGTGAGAAGCGTCCTGGTTTCCAACATCACAAAAAGGCTGGTGCTATGAATGCTCTTGTGAGTAGATGATTTTGGAAAATTTCTCAACATCTCTTTTCTTCTATATCTTTCTTTGAATGATCCACTTCTGTTCAGGTTCGCGTATCTGCTGTTCTTACCAACGGACCGTTCTTGTTAAATCTTGATTGTGATCACTACATAAACAACAGTAAGGCGTTGCGGGAAGCTATGTGTTTTATGATGGATCCTAATCTTGGTAAATCAGTTTGCTATGTTCAGTTTCCTCAGAGGTTTGATGGAATTGATAGAAATGATCGATATGCCAACCGAAACACTGTTTTCTTTGATGTAAGTTTTGTTTAGCTGTCTTTGTCTAGATAACTTCAGTCGCAGTTCTGAATTTGTGTATTTTGTTAAATAGATCTTCTTTCACTATGTCCTGGTGGCCTGTATTTAATTTATTAAAATTTAATGTGGCTTATAGATCAATCTTCGAGGCTTGGATGGTATCCAAGGTCCAGTTTATGTGGGAACGGGATGTGTTTTCAATCGAACTGCGCTGTACGGCTATGAGCCCCCTCTCAAGCCCAAGCATAAAAAGCCAGGGGTATTCTCCAGTTGCTTTGGGAAATCGAAAAAGAAAAGTTCTAAATCAAAAAGAAAGGATTCTGACAAGAAGCAATCTAGTAAAAATGTTGATCCCACCGTGCCAATATTCAACCTCGAAGATATTGAGGAAGGAGTTGAAGGTAAAGTTTTCATTTATTTGCTTTAGCAGTATTTTCCAGGCATATGCTCTCTATATGCATAGTTGTTAGCATCTGTTTTCCTTTCTATGAGATTTTTAACTAAATTTAGCGATATAAAATAATGTTGCTCCTTTCTCCTGTAAGTCCAGTTTTGTAATGTACTTTTAAATGAGAACTATTTATCTTTCTCCAAGTCTAATTTTTGGTTCTTGTTTAGTCTTCTTGATGTCTTTACGCAAGTCTAACGTTCTACTTTGCACCTTGAAATGGGGTACTAATTTCCATATATCATCCAATCCAGGTGCTGGGTTTGATGACGAGAAATCACTACTAATGTCGCAAATGAGCCTGGAGAAGAGGTTTGGTCAATCAGCTGTATTTGTTGCTTCCACACTAATGGAAAATGGTGGTGTGCCGCAATCTGCCACTCCAGAATCTCTTCTTAAAGAAGCAATTCATGTCATCAGTTGTGGATACGAGGATAAAACAGACTGGGGAAGTGAAGTATGAATCCATTTCCTTCTAAATCCATTAATTTTATGTTAGAAGCAACCATTGTTTGCGCTCATAATTTTTTGATGAAATTATCTGTTACTAAGGGATGTGTTAACATTTGGTGGTGCAGATTGGATGGATCTATGGTTCCGTCACAGAAGATATTTTGACAGGGTTCAAGATGCATGCCCGTGGCTGGAGATCAATCTACTGCATCCCAGACCGTCCTGCATTTAAAGGATCTGCTCCCATTAATCTTTCTGATCGTCTTAACCAAGTGCTTCGGTGGGCGTTAGGTTCGGTTGAAATTCTTTTCAGTCGGCATTGTCCTGTATGGTACGGTTATGGTGGACGGTTGAAATGGCTTGAGAGATTTGCTTATGTTAACACCACCATTTATCCAATAACATCCATTCCTCTTCTTGCCTATTGTACCTTACCTGCCATATGTTTACTCACTGGAAAGTTTATCATTCCTCAGGTAAGAAGGATTATATTTTTTTTGGAATCCATCAGTTAATCAGTGATTTCTATGTTAAAGATGCATTTAGTGTATAATAACTGTGGTACAAACATAATCCTTTTGCTCAATGTATACTTTGTTGTTTGTGCTTTCATTACAGATCAGCAATCTTGCTAGCATCTGGTTCATCTCTCTCTTTCTTTCCATCTTTGCTACCGGTATTCTAGAAATGAGATGGAGTGGTGTTGGAATCGATGAATGGTGGAGAAACGAACAATTCTGGGTTATTGGAGGTGTGTCGGCCCATCTTTTCGCTGTCTTCCAAGGCCTTCTTAAAGTTCTTGCTGGAATCGATACAAACTTCACGGTTACTTCGAAAGCGTCCGACGAAGATGGAGATTTTGCTGAGCTCTACATGTTCAAGTGGACCACTCTTCTCATTCCCCCAACTACTCTCCTAATTATCAACATAGTTGGAGTTGTTGCTGGAATTTCTTATGCCATCAACAGTGGTTATCAATCTTGGGGACCCCTTTTCGGCAAACTGTTCTTCGCTTTCTGGGTGATTATTCATCTGTATCCCTTCCTTAAGGGTCTGATGGGTCGCCAGAACCGAACACCCACAATCGTGGTGGTATGGTCTATCCTCCTTGCCTCAATATTCTCCCTTTTATGGGTTCGGATCGATCCCTTCACAACTCGGGTAACTGGTCCTGATGTCGAACAGTGTGGAATCAACTGTTAAAGGGAGTTTATATTTTATACAGACAGATAAAGATGAAGAAAGGAAACAAATAGAGTCTCAAACGAAAACGTGATCCAGATTAGGCAATTTATGATCTGTAATCGTCCCTGAATTGGTATGCGGAAGCTAATGCAGGTACAAGCCTTGCTTATCTATCGACGATGCTATTTAATTTAATTTATTCGGGGTGCTGTGTTTTAGAGTTTGAAGTTACAAAAGAGGTTGATGATGATCTTGATCTCTTCAAATTTTTTCCCCTCTCCCCTTCAATGTTCTTTGTATGTACAAATAAAACTGATAGACACATGATGATACTTGTTTGTTACTTCTTCTTTCTCATGTATTAAGTATAAACTATGAGGCTGGTTAATTATTTAACGCTTATTGTCTTTTTTGCAACCTTTTGTCTTCAATCAAATGTTAGTGGACGAGTGTTTTAAAGCAAAAGAAAGTGAAAGAAAAAGCTCAAAAGTTTCTTAGAAAGTGAAAGATAGTTTGAATTTACAAAAGCCATTATTGGAGGCATAAATAGAGAAGATCCTTCTTTTGTGGGAGTCCTCACGTTCAAAATTCAGAGGATTTTTAGTTTTTCAATATCTTGAAATATTTGTCCAAAAAAAAAAAATGTTGCAATTCGGACATGACTCTTTTCTTTTCTCAAGGGTTACCCTAAGATGCATTTCACTTGGTTTAAATATTAGGTTATTTAAAAATTTGGTCTTAATAATAACAATATAACAACAATATGATTGAGAGAAAATTAAATTTTGAAATTTAGTACTAATGGTTTAATAAAATCTTATATGTATTCTTTATGTTTTGATAAACCTTACACAAATACTTCTTGTCATAGGGGATTTTATTAAATCATATGAACTAAGCTATAATTATAAATAAAAAAAAAACAGACTACAATCTAACTTTCTTCAAATTATAAGAATTAAATTTGTAATTTAATAGATTGAATAGTATAAATGTAATAAATAAAGATCAAACGGATAGTTATGTTGTAATTTGTAAGTAGGATGTATTCCTTTTTTTTTTCTTGGTTAAAATAGCCTTAATTGTTGTACTAAAGGAAAAAAAAACAAAACAAAACAAACATAAAAGTTTAGATACTAAAACAGGATTTCTAACCTAAAAGAAAAGATGTAAGATAAGCATAGTAGCTAGATGAAAAAGTTTCAATAACAATTTAGCATCTAAACTTTCATTTTTGTATCAAGAAGGTTTCTAATATGTCTTGTAGATTCTTGAATTAACTCTTTAACAAGTTTCTAAACTTTTAATTTTGAATGTTCTTGCTATTTTTTATTACATTAGATTTCAAATTGATTTTTATGTGTAATCTAACTGTAAACATTCTATTTTGTATTTAGTAGATCTGTAAATTTAGAAAAGTGTCAAATAAGTCAAAGACCAACTAGATGTACAATTAAACTAAAAAAAAAAAAAGTAATATAGGCACTCAATTAAAATTTTAGGGATAAACACAAAACTGAAAGTTTTTAATGACCTATTCAACACATTTTAAACAAACAAAACTTAACATTCTTTTTTCTTAAATACAACAATTATTGAGATAGATGATTGAACTTCAACGATAAAAGAGGAAAAACGTGGCCGCTCATTTGAGTAGAGTTGAAAGACCCAAGGGTTGCACCAATCAAACAACCTAATTGAGACTTGATTGGATGGTGGTTTATTCTTTTGGTTGAAACAATTGTACGTGGACGATGGTGAATGAGTTGAGTTCATCATTTGTATTGTACCCTTGTAAGTTGTAACATAAACCAATAATACCTTGAAATAGTGATATGTTGTCAAAAGGAATAATATCAAGAAATCAAAGCTGCTTATAAAGAAGACAGCTTTTGCAAAAGTGGAAATTCAAATGCATTTTAAGTACCAAATTTTAAGAAATTAGGGGGACCCTTCACTTCCTAACTTTTCTTTTTCCCCTTTTTCTCATTTTGCCTTTGAATTTGGGTTTCATTGTGTACTTTTAATTTTCTATGTTTCTTTACAAAAATAAATCATTGAATTTAAATTCTATATATCAATAAATTCTAATTATAATATTTGTTTAAATTACCATTACTAAAATTAGATATTTTGAAAGTACATGAACCAAAATAAAATTAATTCTGAACCAAAATAAAATTATTTCTAAAGTATAGAGACAGAAATTATATTTTAATTAAAAAAAATATCAATTTATACTCGGAACTTAATTTAAACGATAAATTAACCATTATTTCAATTCAAACTCCAAATTAATTCTATCAATTTAGATTTTAAATTTTAGATATACATATGAAATGTCTATTAATTAATTTAAAAGAATTATAACTAATAATAATTAAAGAAAATTGTGTGTCAGTAAATTTTAAAGGGAAAATAATAGAAGAAGAATGGGAAAACGAAGGAAAGCAAAGCACATGAAATCCTTCTGCTCCATTACATTACGATACAATCACACAAAATTTCCAATTTCTTAAAGAAAAAAACCTGGAAATTACTATACTACCCACCTGATCTCACTTCTTCTCCTCCTCCGCCACTTCCGACGGCGGGAGCGGCGGAGCAGGGGGGCTGCTGCCGTCAATGCAGCTGTTGCACCTTGTTTGAACCCAACCTTCAATGTTGTCATCAGTTCCTCCACCGCAAAGGCGAGCGAAAACTCGAGCAATGACACCTAAAATGGTGATTGCCGCCAGCAGCACCACGAGCGTCTGGACGGAGTGACGAGTGGAGTGGGATGGCTCCGCGGGTGGCTCCGGCATCAGCTGCATTTGACCGTCGAGCTTGATTGCATTTGGTGGAGCTGCCCTCATTTTGAATATATATTGTAAAGAGAAACAAAGAAAAAGAAAATAGATTGAATAGTGGTAATGGTTTATTGGCTTTATGCTTTGTATCAAATACCCAAACAACTTTTAATTTTATATCTTTTTCAACTTTAATCGACTTCAATAAGTTACATTTTTTTGCTGTTTGGTCCCTCAACTTTTATAGAACTAAACTTTAGTTGCTATTGTAATTCCGATAAATTCCTACTCTCTTCTTCAATCACATGTTGGTAGTAAATTTATTGTTGCTTTAGTGTAGAAAATGAAAAAAAAAAAAAAAAAATCAAAACTAGTTTTATTTAAAGTTAATTGTAGAAAAAATTTGAAAAAAAAAAAAAGAAGTTATTAAAAAGGAAAAAGATGAAATTAAAGAAAAAGAAAATGGGTGTGTTATTGAGTGCTTAATTATTTGAGTTTTAACTCTACCGTCAATCATTGCCGGATTCATAAATTTTATATAGGGACACTATATAATAAACACATTAAAAAAATATTTTAGAAAATATTAATAGCTTAAAAGATTAATTAATTTAATATTGAGTGTTGTTAATAGTTTAAAAGGAGTTGAGAATAAGATTTTGCTATAAGAAAATTTCAAGGCTGTAACTAACGCACATCATATTCCTACTACTTCGGCCTTTTTGTCGGTTTGGGGTGTGATAATACAATCATAATATTTCCCCCAAACACATTATAATAATGCTACAACAATAATACTTCCTTTAAACACATATTACCATAACACTACTAATAATAACTCTTCCTCCAAACGCATATTATCAAACACTAGGATTATCATAATATTTTTTCCCATAACTCTTTCTCTACCCCAAACGCACCTTAGTTCAATAAGATTACTACTTCTTAACTAGTGTGTTTGTATTTGTTTTTTACAATTTTTTTTTTCTTTTTTCTTATCTCCCTCATTTCTTTATGTATTTTCTTCATCATTCCTACTCTTATTTTTCTTTCTTTAAACTTTCCGTTTTATCAATTATTTCTTTTGTCATTTTCATTTAAGATCACAAAAATAAAACAAATTTTCAAAATAATACATTAAAATATTTCTGAAAACAAACGTCAATGATACTTTTGACATAAAATATTGTAGTTTCCATCTAAAACAAATAACAATGGTACTTTTGAACTCTTTGCACGATATTTTTATAACTTTTGAAAATTGTCCAATTTTATTTGGTAACCATTTTATTTTACATTTTTGTTTTTAAAATTAAGGTTATTTTCTCTCGGATAGAGATTAATGTGTTTTTGATCGTCTAAGACAAAGTTAGAGTATATTTCGGCCTATATTGTTTGTAGTTAAACCCATTTCTCATTTCAAATTCAATTATGGGCCACACTGTTTGGGCCTAGCTTCAATTCGGCTAACTCAATTATCTTCTGATGGGCTGGACCAGTTCGGATTCTTTATCTGGGCCTGAATCAGATTTGGTCCGCAATCGGTTTATTTACAAGGGAAACCCATCAAGCCCTAGCTCCCCATATATAAATTCCTTCTTTAGGGTTTTTTCATCCTCACACTCTCTCAAACCTCCGGTCATTCTCATTTTCCCTGCAGCTTCTTCAATAACCCTTATCATGGCTGAACGAGGAGGAGACCGCGGCGGCTTTGGCAGAGGCTTCGGTGGTAGAGGCCGTGGTGGCGACCGTGGCCGTGGACGCCGTCGTGCTGGCCGCCGTGAAGAAGAGGAGAAGTGGGTTCCAGTCACCAAGCTTGGCCGTCTTGTTAAGGAAGGTAAGATTCAATCACTGGAGCAGATTTACCTCCACTCTCTCCCAATCAAGGAGCATCAGATCGTTGATACTCTCATTGGCCCTAGCCTCAAGGATGAGGTCATGAAGATCATGCCTGTGCAGAAACAGACCCGGGCTGGTCAAAGAACTAGGTTTAAGGCCTTCGTTGTCGTTGGCGACGGTAATGGCCATGTTGGATTGGGAGTTAAGTGCAGCAAAGAGGTGGCGACTGCTATTCGTGGCTCGATTATTTTGGCTAAGTTGTCGGTGATCCCTGTTAGGAGGGGTTATTGGGGTAACAAGATCGGGAAACCCCATACTGTTCCTTGCAAGGTCACCGGAAAGTGTGGCTCTGTCACCGTCCGTATGGTTCCTGCTCCTCGTGGTGCTGGTATTGTTGCTGCTAGGGTTCCCAAGAAGGTGCTTCAATTCGCTGGTATTGAGGATGTTTTCACTTCCTCAAGGGGATCCACTAAGACACTTGGAAACTTTGTGAAGGTATATTGTAATATGGTGCAATATCTTTATCATCTGTTCACTGGAATTTATGGTGTCTATTATCAGTATAATATGTTGTGTTATGTCATTTCGGGCACTCTGAATTCAGATTTGTACTTAGGCTCGGTTGTGAAATCTTGAATAGCAGTCTATTCGTGGTTGATTATGGATATCGGGCTGTGTTTCTTTTAGATTTTTCTGTCTCTGTGCATATATTTTGTGGAATTGATTTGTGTTGTGTTTTTAGCTTACATTATTTTCTTGTTGAATTTTGTGGATAGTTTAATCTGGATTAGTTGTAGTATCTAAAGCAAACTACTGGGCTGCCTTTTGTGAGATATTATAGGTTGGATGCATTTTGTAAATGCAATACAGTGTTGGTGTAATCGAGTTCATGTTTAGAATAGTTAAATTAGAGAGTTTCAGTTATTTCTTGTGATGAGATCGCATAGAATGAAATTATAGTGAAATTGCATGCAAATAGACGGTGCATGAGAAACCATTGATAAAAGTATGTTCTCCTAAAAGTAGTTTTAGTCACACGAACATTTAATTTATGTGCTTTGCTATTTGTTTATGTTGAACTTCAACTTCAACTGGAGTGTAAGATTGTTCGATCTGTCAGTTTGTAAGTCAGAATTGCTTTTTGTCTGTTGTTACAAGTGTTCTTTTTGGCAGGCTACCTTTGATTGTCTATTGAAAACCTATGGTTTCCTGACGCCCGAGTTCTGGAGGGAGACTCGCTTCACCAAATCTCCATTCCAAGAGCACACCGATCTGTTGGCTAAACCCACCGTAAAGGCATTGTTGTTGGAGGATGCCGAGAGGGGTGCTGCTTAGATCAGCATAGATTTGGTATGCTTTTGAATCAAAAAGAGAAGAATGTTTTTGTTAGGACAACTCTATAGTATATGCTTTTCAGTCTGAGTTCATTTACTTTCAAGGATAGTGTGTTATTTATTTCTTATGGGTACTTGACTCTGTTTTTTGTTTCTGAATTCAATGGCATAAAGCTTGATTTTGAATGCACTAATGATTCTTGAGAAGAAAATATTGCCCATCTTAAAATTAGATAGCTTTTTTTACGAATGCACGAAGCTAAACACTAGGAAAGAATTTCACAATGGGTATTTATGGTGTTGGAAGTTATTGTGACATTAGTTTGAATGATTATTTGATGGTCGGTCTTCACACATGAATCTGATTTGTGTCGTTATGGATTGTGGTTTCTACTTAGTTCTATATCCATGGGTGTAAAGGAAAACTGATGTGTGTAAGATGGTCATTATGGATGGAACCAATTTCGTTTTAGGAGAACTTTAGGAAGTGGTTTTCATTATTCACCACATTTTTCAATGCATCATTTTGTATTATTTATGTACATGACGTTTAGTAACTTTGAAATAAGATTATATACTTCATACAGCAAGTTCCAAAATTTGGAACTACATAAATGAATAATCGTACTAATCGTCTATGCAAGTTTGAATTAATGTTAATACTGGATGCTGGATCATATTTTTAAAATATCAGTGTAAGATTAGATAGAGAGATGGAGAGACGGAGAGACATTGATTAGACAAATTTGCTTTAAATCAAATAAATGAATTACGAAATACAATTATATTTTTAAAATAAAATTAAATGAATATATATATCTTTCTTATACTAGACTAGATGAAGTAATATTTTTGTTGATGAAGAAATTTTGTTTTATGTTTTTGTAAATATTTGCTTAGTATATTACTCTTATGTTTATTGTTATCATTGTTAAATGTTGATAATCTTGCGATAGAAGGTCAAGCCTTTATTTTTTAGGGATAAAAAGCATACTGGACATTGATGTATAGCATTTCCAAAGTTGCTAAGGAACATGTTTTTATAAATGCTCAAAATCAATTTTTTTTATTATATGAAGTTTGCATTTGAATTTATGAAAATAAATATGAAATTGATTTTAAAGAAAGAGAATTCAAATCACTCTTGAATTTTATTATGCCATTCTAAAAAACTGTAGAGAGAGAATTAACACAAAAATTAATTATTTTTAATGAACTCCATTAAATTAGTAAGAAAATGAATTTGCAGAAGGAGAGCCATTTGGGGTTTCGTAAAGTAAATATTCCAAAACCTTGAGATTACAGATTTCCAAGGACCACCCGAACTCTTTTATACAAGCAAAGGAAAAAAATCATATCTACAAATCTATTGTTGAAGTGAAGCTACACAACATGAACCTACAAAATAAATAAACAATAATACATGATTCTAACTAAAACCATTACTAGTGCATGCAGTAGTGCAACCACTCTCAACTCCTTCCTAACAAGTCCTGATACTAATTTATTAATTATATTATATTTGATTATATTAAGTTATGTTTGATTATTTTGCATATGGAGTGTTCAAACCTTAAGTTTTATCTTTTGGTCTTTGATCAAAAAGGTAATTATATTCTTCCTTTGAGATTGTTGTCAAATTGACTTGGGGATTTCAAATTTTATATTAGGAGTTCACCAATTGGATTCTTATTTTTTAAATCTTGGTGTTTTCATATCATTTGATAGTTGAGTTTAGGCTTTAGATTGGGTATATGTTTGAGCTAATTATTTTCTTCATCGAGTCTACTTTTTCACTCTTGTTTTGTCTTGTTTGAAAAGAAAAATTAAATTGGATCAAACTTGGAGTGATATTGGCCACAAATTTTGCTGAATCAAATTCGTGAAGGAGAAAAAAAAGGTGATGAAGAGATTGTGATACCAAATTTTGTGAGATTGAAGAAAGAAAAAAGAGAACAAAAACGAAACAATGTGAATTTGAAAGAGCGAAAAGAAATAGAAGCAGTCAATTCAAGCACGATGTCATGCAAGTACGTTAATTAACAGCTGAATTTTTACAAGTTATAATTAAGTAGCTGAACTTTGTTAGTCATGTTTACACAAGCAATAGATTTGGGGAGTGATTATCATGTGTTGATCGAAACAAACCTCCATTGTTTCTTGGAAGTGTTTCAAATCCACATGGATATTTGCTTTGGGAGGAGAATGCTTTGAGGCTATATTTGATCACCACCACTATAGTGAAAGAGGAAACGCAAAATTTATTGTTTCTACATTTGAAGAATACACACCAACATGGCGGTGGTATTGATTGTCAAAAAACCTTTTGTTTCTAAGTCTTTCTACAAATTGGAAACTTTGAGACAAGGGACCAAAAGTGTGGAAAGTTATTATGAGGAAATGTTGTTGACTTGAGTGGTTAAAATATTTGAGGATGAGGAAGCTACCATGGATCAATTCTACAATGGACATAATAAGGAGTTTGTTGAGATGCTTGTCGTTCCTCAAAAGATTCGATCATGTGAGGATTTGAAAGAAATAGTACTCGTGATTCATATAGAACGACAACTCCAAAGGAAATCTTCAAGTTAAACTAAATCTAAGCTCCATTTAAATGTCACCACATTAGTTGAAAAGTGTTAGTTTATCTGCTATATTTAAGTATTTTATGATAAGGTGTGAAGTAGTAAAGAGGGAGTTGATAATGTTGTGTCAATGCATGATCTCGACGTTTTGTCTAGTAAGTCATTAGATTGCAAGGACTCACATGATTGTAATTTTACTATGGTTGTACCTTTATTTCTAGAGAAGTATTGATTAGTCAAGTAGAGAGAGTAGACAATAGTGAACTTGCAAATTCAATTGAAACTGGCATACTTTGTGCATACATTTCTTGTCCATTGGAGTCCAAAATAATATTTGGTTATACTTCTTGTATCACTGCTTTCAAGAGAAGAAAAACTTGTTGTGTGTGACTTGGAAGACAAGAGGCATGGGACCGAGACAAAAGTAGGGAATAAAAATATGTGAAAAAGAAAAATGTGCAAACATTGATGAGAGAAGCAAAAAATGTGAGTATCAAAATTTGTGAGGATAACCAAAGAGTTGGTTTTCTAAGAGTTGAGCTTCTACCTAGTTTCTCTTTTAAATTTTTGCAAAAAATAAGAGTATTAAAACAAACTCAATGAGTGGTCCAAGTTCTTTTAATGGTCACAAATTGAGTGGAGATTTTGGAATTGTCATAACCCCTCCCGGATCACCTACACTCGATCCGAGAGACAACATGAAGTCAACCCACTCCCCTTCTAAACGACACAAGTTGACCCTTGACCTCTAACCTTTAAATGAAACGCAAGCGGAAGCTAATAAACATAACTTTAACACAAATTGCAGTGCAATCCCATTTATTAACAAACTTTACATAAGTTTTATACAGACATACACTAACCCATATTTACATGAAAACAGGTTTCGACTTCAACCAACTCCAACTTAAGTCTGACATAATTGAAAGATCAAATATACAAAGCTTCAAATAACAAGACACGTACAAAAGAAAAGACAAAACCATTTAGCAGACAGACAACAATGTATCAGGCTTCGAGACACGACCTCTATCTGAAAAGTGGAAAATAGTTTTGAAAGTATGAGCTAAATGAGCCTCGTGTGATAGATTTTTAAACAACATTTCATAAACCTTTTAAATAGTAATCATAAACGATAACATGCATACTCTAACTTGGCAAACATTTAGGAAATAGTAAATCAAATCCTTGGTTTTCCTTAATAACAATAACCATAACTCAAGAATCTACTCTTGGGAGGTGGTAGACCGAACTCAATACCGACTCCAATTCTTAGAGACAGACATCCTCAATCTCTATTCTTGAGAGGTAGGCGTCCCCAACTCTGATCCTGGAGATAAGTGTCTTTATCTCAAATTCCTTCGTGCTCCTTAAACTATTTCGAAGAGCTATTATTTGAGATATCTTAGATTAGATAAAACATGAATAAAATCATTGGGCTTTGAAAACAGTGCTTTAAACCTTTAAAGAAACCTTTTGCATGAAGCATACCTTAAACATAACCATGCATTGTTAAACTCACTTTCTTACTAGCCTTGAACATTACACATTTAATAAATAAATTTCAGTCATAACGTGTTGTAATTCTTTTCACAAAACATGTGATTGAAATAGTTATGTGTTTCGATAGAAATTTTAAGTTCAAATCAAATCATCTCAATGCATTAGGCGATTTACAGTACACTTCAGATCTCATTAATAAATATTTATAAATCATATGGAAACCCTTTTCCTTTCAAATCATTCATAATAATTCATATCGCATAGGAATACGTTTCGCATAACGCACTATATGGATTATATTGTAGAATTATTCTGCATGCTTAATTACGTCTTTGTACCCTCTCCAGCTCAAGCGTTTACTGAGTTGCGGTTATGCGAAGTAATCTCAACGCAACATCAAAGTTTTGGAGAAAAAAAACAAAATTAGATTCTAATTTGATTCAAGTGTGTTATTGGTATAATAAATTATGAAGCTTTCTAGTTTATTTATCAATTTAAAGATAAAATAGTATTTTAACGCAATATTTATATAAAAGAATTAGAGGACAATTTCTTAAAGTGAGAAATTTGTTATAATCCAAATCAGAAATTGGGGGAAAAGGGTCAAAATCAATTGAGAAGACTTTTGAAAGACTCTTCTTCTTCTTTCTATGAAGCTTTTGGTTTTCGCGTTTCTTTGAATACGCGGAAACTTAATGCTTCAGAATTTCAATCTCAATTCCCCTTTCCAGTTTCACCCAATTAACCTCCTAATCTCTCTCTAATCTCTTTTTTTTCCTTCACAATTTCATAATCTTCAACCCCACTTTTGATATATATATAGATATATATATATATATATATATATATTTATATTTTTGGGGTTTTGATTTGGGTAATGGGAACCCCGGAATTCCCTAATCTCGGGAAGCATTGCAACTTTGCAGAATGTAAGCAGATCGATTTCTTGCCCTTTACTTGCGATTGCTGTCACCAGGTTCCGTATGCCTCTCTCTTTCATTTCATTTTCATTTTCATGTTGTGATTTTATTTGTTTCATCATTTGGTTCTTAGGATGATTTATTGTTAATTGTGCTATTGGGATTTTTTTTTTTTTACTTGGTTGATCATCCAATGGTTTACTCTATTTTGGCTGCTCTGATGTACAAAATTTTAGCAAGTGTTAAAGGATGGGTCAAGTTGGATGAGGATTTTACTTGGTTGATCATCCAATAATAAAGAAAGTGTTTTTTCTGGTTCTAACGTTAATACTCAAACGAATTTTTAAATGAATTTGATGGAGAGATAGAAAGGGTAATTGTCAACTATTATGAGTTGAGGTTCTAACCGGATCCTAGGAACTTTCTCAATTTAATTAATCTTCAAATATTAGGCCACATTTGACAACCATTGTGTTTTTCTTTTTCAAAAATTAAGCTTATAAACCCTACTTTTACCTCTAAATTTATGCTACTTATGTTTTCTAAAACCAAGCCAAGTCTTGGAAATTCATGTTTCTTTGAGAAAGGTGGAAACCATGCAGAGAAAAAGTTATTAAAAGGGCCTTAGAACTTTGATTCAGGTTTTGTGTTTTGGTCTCTTATTTTGACACATACGATGTTGGGGATGCTATTTTGGGTTTAATGTTTTCTTCTACTATTTTGAGGGCCGTTTTCTGATTATTATTGATTGATAAGTTTTCATCTATCGATTTTCATGAAGATGTCTCTGATTATGATTTGAAAGCAATAGTTATAGACTGATCGGCTTATGATCAGGATTTCATAGAGTCAGGAATGTTTTACTTAATTTATCCATTTTACCTGTTGAAATTCATCAATGCTAATTGAAAGAATCTCTTTTCCAACGGTTTCATTTCAGCCTAAAATTTAGGCTTCTATAAGTTCTGTTAAATGTTTAAACCTTCAATTGATATCATTTTACTGCTCCAAATGAACCCTGGATACCATATGTGTCAAAATAGTTCATAATAAAAGAAATTCTTTCTGAGAATAAACAGAACGTGACATTTCATTTCAATTGAAAAGATATCCATTATCCAAGGTTTCCTAGCTACCGTTCAGTGGTTTGATTTAGTTTATTAATTTAAAAATTTGACAGGTCTTCTGTTTGGAGCATCGTAGCTACAATAGGCATAGTTGTCCAAAAGCAGATAGACGGGATGTCACCGTTGTCATTTGTCCACTGTGTGCCAAAGGAGTTCGTCTCATTCCAGATCAAGATCCAAACATTACTTGGGAGATACATGTAAACACTGAATGTGACCCATCGAATTATGATAAAGTCACAAAGAAGAAAAAATGCCCTGTACCTGGCTGCAGGGAGTTGCTAACGTTTTCAAACACGATCAAATGTCGGGACTGCTCATTAGACCATTGTTTGAAGCATCGGTTTGGACCTGACCATAAATGTCCTGGACTAAAAAAACTCGAACAAGTAGGTTTTCCATTTGTTGGTCTATTAAACAGAAGTAGAAAAGAAGAGAAAGGGCCTAAGAAATCATTGCCCACCACATCCTCCTCTAAGTGGACTGCGTTCCTTAATGCAGCCTCATCTGTTAAAGCCTCAGCCGAAGCAAGCATGACGAAGTTGTCAAATGAATTCAGTCAAACTTGGATATCATCAGGTAGCAGCAGCAATGGCGGAGGTGGAAATGGACAAGTTGAGCAATGTCCACAATGCAGTGCTAAGTTTTCGTCAGTTTCATCATTAATAGACCATGTTGTAAAAGTTCATGAAAGGGGTGGAAATCGAACTGGGCCGAAGAAGGTTGTGATCGATGCTTGTCCAAAGTGTAGTAGAGGATTTGTCGACCCTGTTGCCCTTGTGGAACATATTGAGAGGGATCATGGTGGCACTTCGAGAGCTTGAGTATACATATCAGTTTATATATTATGAGGTATGAACACCGACTCAATCACAAATTTAATTGTTTCATCAAACTACTATCTCATGATAGTATAGATCATTGTGACTGCCCTTTGTAAACTTTGTTTTTTTTTCCCTTTTATGTTAAAAACTTGTCAATCTTGATTAATTTTGGGATGAAGAGAGGTGAGAAGAAGTTCATTGTAGAATATTTGAAGAATTGAATTCATTATCAGTTTCGTGAAGGAAGGCTTAACTTTTTCCCTTCTCTGTTGTTTTGTTGAGTCATTTTGTGTAATCATTTGGATAATTTGTATAAATCATATTTTATTTGACTGAATTTATTCAAAATTTGGAATGCAACGGTAGATGGTATAACTTGTGGCTAAGAGAGTGACAGTTATAAGGGTCAATATCATAGTATTTGATTTGATTGTAATAGTTTGTATTAATGATTAGCAGTATTTGAAGAAGTGGTGAAATCCGTGTTTGTTTCTACCATTACAGAAATCGAGATGTGTGACGGCTCAATTCCAAAATTAGAATAGTTTTGAAAAGAATTTAGGTAAAAGGATACTTTTTTTAAACCTATTTAGCAGAAAATGGTTATTTCGTTGAACATTCTTCCACATAATGCAACTAACGGAAAATAAATGGTGTTAAAATGGTAAGGGTGGGGTCTTGTTTTATATAAACAAAATGTAAATAATTAGCAAATTTATGCCAAATTGGAAGAGGGGTGGCGTTAGATGTCTTTTCTCTATCTCCCCACTTGGGATCAAACTCAACCTCAACCTCATCCCCATGCATTTTCTTTTTATATTCTCATGTCCCTTTTTTCAATTCTACCACTTTGATATAATAGGAATATTATGATCAGTACAACAATAAGTAATTGATGAATTTATGGTATAATTTTAGGCTACATTTACACCATTGAGAACATAATTCATCAATGCTAAATTAAAGAGCGGGTTCATTTAATTTTAGACTACATCGCAAACATATTCAACTTTCTTCAACATTACATATATCAAAGAACAACTAATGTTTTAATGGCATATATTACATATACTCATCATAATTTTTTCTCATCCATGTTCTTGTAGACATAAACAACTTTCTTACATAATCACTTTTGTTTCACATATAACGTATTATTTACTACGTAAGATATGAATATTATAAATCAAATACATAAATAAATTGATATTAGAACATTCATTCATAAAATATACACCGTATTATTCAATATATACTATAATTACGTAGAATATATGAAAAACAATGCAAAATGAAAGAAAAAATGAACTGAGAAAGATTGGGAGGGAAATTTTCTTTTTAACAAAACCACAAAAAAAATTAAAGGGTAATTTCGATTATAATATTACCATAATATAATTAATCACTTACCATATTTTCATATGATATTTAATAATTGCAAATCTTAATCATGATCCACTTTTCATTTTTTATTTTTCATTTTTCTATTTATTAGTACATTATTAATAATAAATATGAGTAAATTGGTCATTTAGACCCTACATTTGACTAGAATATTAGTCAATTTATAACATTTCTAAAAATTTTAAAAATTTTGGATCAATATTGTAACATAGTATAACATTTTAGACTTTACTAGTTAAAACCTTTTTTTATAAATAACATTATTAAAAGAATTTACAAATTATATATATATATATATATATATATATATTAACATTTAATTTGAATTTGTTAGAGATAAATATGATTTTTTTTAATAATTTAAATGTAAATTTATGTTGTATACCCTAAAACAAATCAAGACAAATAACGAGGGAAACAAATGTTTCTCCCCTTAACCAATATATTGATCCAGAGAGATAGTAATAATAATATAATAAAAAAAAAAGGACAAATATTAGTTTACATGTATCAATTTGAAATCAAACTAATTGTTGTATCAATTTGTCGTCTAAATTTTTATAAGTGTATCAATTTAAATTTTATGAGTGTATCTAAATAAAATATATTGAAAGGTTTAAATTGAAATAATTTGTAGGATTTAAATTGATTCAAATATTATTTAAAATTTAAAGGGATAAATTTTAAGATTTAGGGGGTGTTTGGCCCCTTGGCTTGGCCTTAGGTGGGTTTGACATTTGATGCTAAGTTTATGTTTGGCCCATGGTGTAAAACCATGGATTTAACATATGAGGTAAATGGAGGGTTTTTTTTATAAAAAAAAATTGTTCTCAAATTTAAACTAGTATTTTCATTTTCATTTTAAAATTATTACTATAATGTAAGTTGGTTTAAGTAAAAAAAGATTAAAAATTTGTTTATAATTTTATATATTAAATAAGATTTTTTTAGTTAAAATAGTTAGTGTAATTTCTTATTCTTTTAAGCAAATAAATATAGAATTTCTTTATATATATATGTGTGTATGTATGTATGTATATATATGTAAATAAAAAGAAATTTTTTTATTACTCAAAATAAAAAATAGAAAAGTACATTTTGATTCAAAAAAATAAAAAAAAATGAACACATTAGAACTTTTCTTTTCATCTTTGTTTTATCCTTTTTTGTATATAAAAAATATGAATCAACTTCTCCAGTAAAACTTGAAGAAAATAAATGGAAAATGCTTTAAAATTTGAATATATTTGACATAATTAAATTTTAAAACACACGATTATACATCATTTTAAAATTTAAGAGTATATTATATCTAGCGTACAAAATTTAGGATTTAAATATTCATTTTTTATTTTTTTTCTTTGGTCACTTTAACTAGAAAACTTAGAACTTATTTGGATTGTTAAACTCTTTTGATAAAAGTAGTTTAAGTTTAAATATTACATTGCATGTGCATCATAGGAAGGCAACCATAACTATCACTAAATTCTACTTCACTTTTGTTTTTGCTTGACCCTTTTGTTATGCTTATTTTGAAACCTAACTATTAGACATTTTTTAATGTTTTGCTTAACTCGAACTTTTGTAAATTTCATCCGATTACATAATTTGTTATATTTTATGAATAGTTTGTAATATTCCTAATTAGACCATTCATGTTAATGCAACTGTAATCAAAACCATTGTTATTGAATGTTAAACTTTTTTGTTTTTACATTATTGTCATGAAAATCAATAAGTCAAGAAATTGAATTTTATGTACGAAATATTAAAAAGATCAATTAAATATTTTGTACACGATAAATTTAGATTGTACAATTGACAAAAAAAAAAAAAAGATTAATTAAGCCTAGGAATTCAAAACTAGAACCCCAAACAGAAGCATTAGAAATTAAGATTACCAATTTCTACACTCTGCACCTTAAACACATGCATCTGTAATTCTCAAGCATCAGAACCTCATCAAATAAGCCCACAGTCATTTAAATACCAGACATTTGATTCCGAAACTGAGCGCCAAATGTCACAATCGCAACCTTTCAAACTCGGAACGAGCGATTGTGCGACACTTGTTCGATTCAATCAACAAGTCAGCCAATCAAAATCCAAAATCCACGGATAAACTCAGTGTATGATTCAACCTCCCTTCACGTTTTGGAAAAATGTTTTAGAAAACGCGAGAGAGAAATAAATTCATTAAAATCGTTGTTAAAACAAGCATTGAAGATTGTCAATTGCAATAAGAAAGCATAAACTGCAAAGAGTGCGACAAGACTTGGGCGGGGATTCAACTACTATGTCTCCCCTATAGTACATTTTGAACATTTTCAGCTCTGGTAGACTTGCATATGAAAATGCCGAAATGTCATATCCAAGCTTTATGACTTAAAAATGAAAATATCCAAGTTTTATGACTTAAAAATGAAAGCAACTAGCTAAACTATGTACAAGGCATAAAGATAAGATAAATTGGGAGTATTCAGAGCATATAGACATAGGCAAACACGCCTTGGACAAGTATGTCCGTTACATTCTACCCCACTTAAACAGTTGACATCCCTGTCGACTGGTGGAGCTTGAACTCTTCAATCTTTTGTGTCCAGACTTCTAGGTCTACGACACGTTCCCAACTAGTTTCTTCCACCGGAAGGCTCTTCTACTTTACCAAGTACTCATGGATCCTTCTTGTTGGTTTTCGTCCCTTCCTCATCCGCTCGGCCAGGATTTCTTCAACTTTTTTATGCTCTTTCTGACTGAGGTTGATGGTTGGTCGAACTATGACATTGCGTTGCATGTCATTAGGATCCTGATGGTAGGGCTTCAAGTTACTCATATGAATTATTGGGTGAATTTTCATCCATGTGGGCAACACCACTCTGTAAGATGTATTTCCTACCTTTTTCAGCATTTCCACTAGTCCTTCGTATTTCCTCACGAGGAGTTAGTCTTTGCTCTCTCAGAATCGAATCTGTCCCAATCGCAGTTTAATGAGGACTTGATCTCTCGCCCGAAACTCAAGGGGGTGGCACTTCTTATCTGCCCACTTCTTCATCCGCTTCAAGGCCTTCTCCAGATAGGCTCGAGCGATGTTTGTTGTCTGCTTCAATTCCCTAGTAAAGTTGTGAGCTTGAGGATTCTTCCTTGCATAGGGGTGATCAACAAGGTGCGACAATACCCGTTGCTTGCCACAAACAATTTCAAATGGACTTCTCCCATTTGACGAGCTCGTCTGGGCATTAAAACAAAACTGGGCCACATCCAACAACTAAGCCCTTCTTTTACCTGCAAAATGGCGTAGATATTCCTTGAGCATACAGTTGAACAGCTCGATCTGACCGTCTGTCTGAGGATGGTAACTTGAGGACATAGTCAGACTTGTCTCCAAGAAAGTGAATAGTTCTGTCCAAAAGGTGCCAATGAACTGACCATCTCGATCACTCACAATGCTTGTCGGTACACCCCACAACTTGACAATATGTTTAAAAAATAACTGGACTATCAATTTTGTCGAACACAGCTTGGTAGTGGGAATGAAAGTGGCATATGTTGAAAATCGATCTATGATGACTAAGATGGTCTCATAGTCACCTACTTTAGTCTCCAACGGTCTTGTTGGAACTAGCAGAGTTTCGAGAAGTCCAACAACTTTCGCTTTCTCGACTTTGTCCTGTTGGCAAACGAGACATGTCTTCGTGTATTGCATGACGTCGTCTTTCATACTAGGCCAAAAGTAACCCTTCTTCAGTAAGACGTATGTTCTCTGCCATCTGGGATGGCCGACCCACAGAGTGTTGTGACACTCGTGTAGTAATTTCTTCTCAAGTCCCCTCCTCTAAGGACATACAGCCGCCTCCCTTTTGTTAGTAACAGGCCATCTTCAACCCAAAACTGTCTTGTCTTACTCGCCTCAGCTAAAATCATGAAATTCTGAGTGGCAAAATCTTTCTGCAAGAATTCTCTCAAAACATTGCACATTGAGCCATCAATCCGACTCGCGTAAAGATGCGCTAACATGCACAGAGCCGCATGTTCACGTCTTCGACTAAGTGCATCGGCTGCTTGATTGCTCACCCCTTTCTTATGCTCAAACTCAAAATCAAACTCAGCTAGAAAATCTTGTCACATTGCTTGTTTTGAAGTCAATTTTGGTTGGGTAAAGAAGTGGCAAGTAGCACTATTGTCTGTCTTCACAACAAAAGTAGACCCCAGTAAATATTGTCTCCAGGCCCCTAAACAATGTACCACAGCAAGCATTTCCTTCTCAGATATTGTGTACCTCTTCTCGAGACATTAAGCTTTCGACTTTCATAGGCGATGGGGTCTCCATTCTGCAAGAGAACACCACCCAACTCTTAATTGGACGCATCGGTTTCGACTTCAAATGGTTCGGTCACATCGACGATCCCAAGAATTGACCCTTCGATCATAGCTTGCTTCAACTCATTAAAGGCGACCTGACATTCGGGTCTTCAACCCCATGTCTTATCTTTTTTCAACAATTGAGTAAGCAGACTTGCTCTTTTGGAGAATCCTTCCTCGAATCGACTGTAATGATTAGCTAATCCGAAAAAGGAGCGCAAGTAAGTGACTGACCTTGGTACTTCCCAGTCACCAATTGCAACAATCTTTTCCTCCTCCATACCAATTCGACCACACTCAATCACATGACCTAGGAAATTTATCCGCTCTTGTGCAAAGAAACACTTTTCCCTCTTGACATACACTTGGTTCTCCTTTAATTTATGGAAAACTCTTTGGAGGTGGTCCTTGTGTTCTTCCATTGTGGAGCTGTAGACCACTATATCGTCAAGATAAACCACGACAAACTTTTCAAGGTATTCATGGAAGACTTAGTTCATTAGCTTACAGAACGTTGCAGGCGCATTGGTAAGACCAAATGGCATAACAAGAAATTCGAACGCCCCATATCTCGTGACGCAGGTTGTTTTAGGCTCGTCTCGTTTGGAAATTCTCACTTGATAATAACCCAACCACAGATCTAGCTTCAAAAAATACTTTGCCCCATGTAAGCGGTCAAACAAGTCAGTGATTATGGGCAGTGGGTATCTGTTGCGAACTGTAATCTTGTTGAGGGCACAGTAGTCGATGCACAACCGCAGACTTCCATCATCTTCTTTTGGAAAAGGACTGGGCTCCATATGGAGCTTTCGCAGGTCTAATAAATCCTGCATTTAGTAGTTCATCTAACTATTTTCAAAGTTCAGCCAACTTCGGTAGCACCATACGATAAGTTTTCTTCGCAGGCAGTTTTGTCCCTGGCAGTAATTCAATCTCATAATCAATCATTCTTCACGAAGGCAACGATTTAGGCAGACTATCGGGCATCACATCCTTGTACTTCTCTAAGACACACAGGATGTCTTTGGGGACTGGTTCCCTTGGACTTTCTGACAACTCCAGTGGAATAGCCATAAACGTTGGTTCATCTCGATCAAGGCCTTTCTTTAATTGCATGGATGAAATCATCTTTATTCCGTCAGGCTGGCGAATATCTATTTGTACAACAGTGGGCATAGCTCCAGTAATTAGTAGACATTTGGCTAGCGGCATCGGTATGACCTGATGTTCAAGTAGAAATTCTATTCCCAGTACTACATCGAAGTCATCCATTTTAATGACCACCAAATCTATGAGACCGTTCTATGCTCACAACCTTATTGTCGTTCGTTTTACTAGCCCGACGATATAGGTAAGGCAGCTGAATTCACGATCTTCATTTTTTCCGTATCTTTCTCCCAAGGGAGATTCAGTCATATGGCTTCTGCTTCTGCTATGAAATTGTGGGTTGCACCAAAATCCACCATAGTGCTCTTGGGCGATTTTTTGTTAACCCAACAGTTCATGTACATTAGACCATTCTTCGTCGACCCACTGGTCTCCCCCACTTTCTTTTGGAGAGAGGACAAAAATTTCAGGGACCCTATTCTAGGATTTTTGCCCTCTTTTATCTGGCCAACTTCCCCTTCAGTCTGACTAAATCTGTCATCTGAATCTGAGGCTAACGTGGCTTGAAAAGCGTTGAAGGCGATTCTATTAGGACATTCTCTTGCAAGATGGGGCCCTTTAAGGGGACGACTGGTTGCATTTTGATTGTTAGGTCCTCGCCAGTTATTTTCTGTATTTGCTTGGAAGGACTTACGGTCTCCACTTTGACGTTTGTTCCCCCTGCAAATTTGGGGGAACTTGGGTGGTTGTTCCTGTTTCCCCCGAAGGAGGAAGTTTGATGTCTCACATCTTGAGATTCACTAGATAAGTCAAACAACTGTTCGGCCGCCGCATATGCCGATGTGAGGTATTGGACTCGTTGCTCATATAGCTTGGTCTTAGCCCTCGGCTTCAAACTTTCGACAAAACAGAAAACTTTGTCTTTTTCTGACATATCGCGTATGTCCAGCATCAGTCCTGCAAACTGTTTCACATAGTCTCAAATGGTTCTGGTGTGCTTCAATTCGTGCAATTTTCGTCGAGCCAGAATTTCGACATTCTCAGAAAAAAATTGCGAACGAAGTTCTTTCTTTAAAGCGACCGACGTGTCGATTGTGCAACGCCCTTCTTGGATGTTAGTATATCGGAACCTCCACCATAATTTTGCATCTTCGGACAAATGCATGGTCGCTAATGTCACCTTGGCCTCTTCAGTAACTATACTAGTGGCCTTGAAATACTGTTCAATATCAAAGATGAAGTTTTTCAATACCTTTGCATCTCTCGCCCCACAGAAGAGCTTGGGTTCAAGAATTTTTATTCTGCCAACAAGGATGGCTCCTCCAGCTGGAACCTGATTTGCTAATGCTCGCATAGTAAGGTTCACTCTCGTGTTCACCTCTGCGATTTTATTCCTCATGACATCGAGGGTAGCTCGAAAATCCTCTGTCATACTATTTATCATCTCCAACATATTCTTGTGCGTGTTATCAAGCTCAATAACCCGTTCTTCAATTTGGGCGTCAAAGCCTGATGAACTATTCCCACGCTTGTAGGTGACGTTTCCCGATCTTATAATTTGGGATTCTAGAGTGTCAACTTTAGTAAGCAATTCTTGTATGGGTAATCCGTCGAGACGACCGGACTCCGCATCAATGCCATCGACTTTCTTGGCAACTTCCTCATGTCGCTTTTCTAAGAACCGGATGGAATCAGGAACTTCCACCAAGTAGAGCATCTGCTTTTCGAGTCCAACAAGTCGTTCATTATGGGTCTTGCTAGACTGTTTCCACTGACATCTTTTTGTCTCAAACCGCCAACTAGCCAATTTGGCTCTGATACCACTTGTCACAGTTGCAACCTTTCAAACTCGGGACGAGCGATTTGCAGCACTTGTTCGATCCAATAAACAAGTTAGCCGATCAAAATCCAAAATCTGCGTACGATTCAACCTCCTTTCACGTTTTTGGAAAAATGTTTTAGAAAACGTGAGAGATAAATAAATTCATTGAAATCATTGTTAAAACAAGCATTGGAGACTGTCAATTGCAATAAGAAAGCATAAATTGCAAAGAGTGCGACAAAACTTGGGCGTGGATTCAATTACTATGTCTCTCCTATAGTACATTTTGAACATTTTGAACATTTTGAACATTTTCAGCTCTGGTAGGCTTGCATATGAAAATGTCGAAAAGTCACACCCAATCTTTATGATTTAAAAATAAAAGCAACAAGCTAAACTATGTACAAGACACAAAGATAAGATACATTGGAGATATTCGAAACATACGGCTATAGACAAACACGCCTTGAACGAGTATGTCTGTTACACTAAACGCCCCTTAAAAAGAATAGATATGCACAAAGTTAGAGGGCGTAAATGGAAATTTTCGTTAAAATAAAATAGGCAGTAGCCATATCTCGTACGCCAAAAAAGAAAAAAGGAAAAAGCCCTAAAAGCTTAGAGTAAAAACCCACAAAATCAAGCCTAGGCCGCCGCTGCATACACTCCATCGGTGAGATTTCGAATCCAAACTCTGCTAAACCCTTCGCCGCCTGTTCGTTCCCTTAAATCTCTTTAGTTTTTAGTTTAATCTGCTTTTTTTCCCACAAGATTAAGAATTGCTACATGTTTTTGTTGTTGCACTTTTTCATCTACAATTTTTATCAATATGAGTTCCCATCTATTATACGTTCGACTATTGTGTAGTGATTGCTGATTCTCGTTTTCTTGCTTCTGTATTTGTCTTTACTTTCTACGGAGAGATTTTTGCCGTTATCTAATGTTGGAATTTGACGGAAATTTAAAATTCGTTTTGAGTTTGATTGTGGTTTATTGAATAGCATTTCATTAGGGTTTTGTATCTTAAACATGAAGTGGATTGCTTATTCTTGCGAATTGTGAGCGAACGAGAGAGATAGATTTTTTGAGTCTATGTTAGGATTTTTTTCGTGAATACTGATGGTACTCGAATATTTGGACATTGGGGATAAATTCAGTCTGAAATTATTGAAGAAAAGAAGATGAAGGATTTTGGCTGCATCGGATCGTTTTAAAAATATCTCTACATTGTTTGCCTGATATTGTAAACTATGGATTTGATAAACTATATGAAAAGGCATTAGTCGTTTTCTAACAAGCTATGAGAATTGTGATTGCCAAACCAAATATAGGAAGCCATAGTAGATTGTTCAGAATTGCCTTATTATTGCCATTCAACCCTGTCATTAAATCTTTGTTTCTCTTTCTTTCAATGACAAGTACCTAATATCTATTATCTACTCCATACAGCCGGGCAGCAGCCAAGCAGGTAATAAACTAAAGAATTTGAGAGTGCTTTCTTCAACACTTGGATTTCATAAGAGTAGCCTTGTTTCTCCAACTACTTGCCCAAATTGCACACCAGTTGGGTCTGTTTATTTTCCATGTCTGGAGTAACTACGCTTCCCATGACATTCCATGTTTGAATCTTTTTGGAGTGTTTTACCCCAAGATAACCTATAGGAGTCTTCATGGTTGGCTTCCAATGGCTAATTAATATCTGTTTAAAGTTTAAGAGGAACTACTAGGCAATGATGATTTACTTTTCCATTGAATAATCTAATTTGGCAACATTTTACTTCTTATACTTTAAGCATTAGACTCATTTCATTCTTCTAATACAAAAGTCTTGTTTCCGTTTCAAAGAAAAATGTAATCTGACAGCATATGAATTTTGCTACTAATTATCTGACAATGTAATCTCTAGAAGTTGGTCTGAAGGTTACTGCTTTAGCTTTCTGGTTCAGAACTATTCTCCTGTCACACATTTGAACTTGGACAAATGTTTTTTTTTTTTTTTCCTCCAGTTGTTTTATCTTTTCGGAAAGATGAATTGAATGATTATCTGTGTTTTTGTTGGGATTTCTCTTCACTTACTTTTTTTAAGCCTGATCTGTGGTAGATGCTGAAAGGACTTCTTTTCCCTGCTTTCGTTGTTAATCATGTCTTTAATATTCCAGGTTTTTCTCAGATTCATTTAAGAAATGGAATCCCAGATCAAACACGCTGTGGTGGTAAAAGTTATGGGCCGAACTGGATCAAGAGGGCAGGTGACTCAAGTGAGAGTCAAGTTTCTTGACGATCAGAATCGTTACATCATGAGGAATGTCAAGGGACCTGTGAGGGAAGGTGACATTCTTACCCTTCTGGAGTCTGAGAGAGAAGCCAGGAGGTTGCGTTGAGGATAGTAATTATCCTTCTCAACATGCACTCTTAAGAATAGAATGATGGCTGTTATCAATTTTCCCTCATGAAAAATCTGATTTTGGATACTGTTATTTTGTTTCGTAACTTTGATTCTAAGATAGAATGTTTGAACTGGACGGATAGTTTATTTGGATTGACAAACTATTTTTGTTCTTAGAGTTTCTGTGAAAAAGGTTTTTCTTTTCTTTTAAAAAGTTAAATATGTGTGTTTGGTTTTGGAATTTTAAAAATGTGCTTTTTTTAATTTTTTAATTTTTTTTTTAGTTTTTGGGTTAACAAGAATTGATTTGTTTGGCCCTTAGTTTTCAAAATGCTATGATGCTTCAGTTTCTAAAAATAGGTTTAGAAGGTCAGCATAAAACTAGTTTGATATGTAAAGTTTTAAAAAATAACTTAATTATGAAGTTTAATTAAACAAAAAGTTGTGCATAAAATGTATTTGACTTGAGCATTTGTTATTTTGATTTGAAGATTTGATTATCTTTCTTATTTTTAATTTTAATTTAAACTAAAATATTTTTAGGTTACAAATATGTTATTTTAGAACTAGTGAAAATGTATGATCAATTTTCTTGAGTTCAAACTTTAATTGAAAAATGGGTTAAATTATAAAAGTTGTTTATAACTTTGTATTTGGTGTGAAAAATGTCCATAAAATTTCATAGGTTTGATAGATTCTTTTGCGGAGTTTCATAAATATCATTGTACAACTGTTAATTGATATAATTCTCCAAATTAAATAAACCAAGAACCAAATAGAATTCATCTTAATATTTAACGAAGGACGAAGTTACATATGGTATAACATTATTTAAAGGACAATGAAATAGGGAAGTGAATATGGATGGAGAAGGTAAAAGAATAAGAAACATATTTCTACCCAATGTAAGTTGTGTTCATAACTATGCCACAAGATTCTCGACCATTAATTACACAAAATCCAAAGCCAAATGGAAACACCTCAATCGTCTTTTACTACTTCCTCCCCATTTTCTACCTTTTATCTTCTTTACTTCTCCTCCTCTTCCTTTCCCTCTTAAATCAACTAAGACCCGTTTGATAATGTTTTTATTTCATGTTTTCTGTTTTCCATTTTTTGATTCCTATTTCTCATTTTTTATCTATAAACAACTAAAAACAAACATACATTTGAATATGTTTCTTTCTTTTGTAATTATATAATATACATTTTAAAAAATGTCATGTATTAAACACAAAAAAGAAATATAAAAAAGTTTACATCAATTATTACACATAAGTATCGATGCACACCTAACAAAAACAATGTTGCATCTATCCATCAAATGTTATCCAAATTTGGTTGATATTGTCAACTTTCAATTCAGCAGTTGGCTTATATGATTTTGACTCCCATCTAATTTAATTGTATCACTTTGCAAATTCTAAAATTTTAAAAGTTAAAGAATTTTAAACATTCTAATTTTAAAACTTCATATTAAAACTTTTTAATTTATTTATATTTATATACTAAAAAGGGGTATTTTAAAAAATAGAAAATATTGAGAATATTTACAAAATATAGCAAAATTCATTCAATTCTCTTTAGTTCATTTGAGTTTTTTTTTTTTTTTTTTTTTTTAATTATATTTTGTAAATGGTTTCAATTTCTTCTATTCATAACAATTCGCCTATTCAAAAATTTTAAATTGAAAATTAAAATAATATATAAATTTTTAAATGTTGGAAAATTCATAATTAATTGCTAAGTTAAGAAAATAATAAATTTACAAACGCAATATAATATCAAAACAAAACTAAAGTCCAATTTTTAAAATACAATACATAAAAATAAAAGAAAGCAAAAAAAATAATAAAAAAACAGCACTCCATGCGATGCTAAATTTTAATTTTAAACTTTCATAACAAATTTTTTTAATTTATTTAAATTTACATATTAAAAATTTTTTAAATTGAGAATTAATATAATATATAAATTTAAATATTTAAAAATTAAACATCCCAAGGTTTAGAAAATAATAGATTAAAATATCATTTTGGTTCTTGTAGTTTAGAGTTTTTTCAATTTTAGTCCATAAACTTTGAATCAATCTTAAATTTAGTAATTACGGTAGTTTATTCTAGATTTTTCATTACTTTACCTCACTATAAACTTTAAAAATATATTGACATATTGTGTTTCGTTATTATGATTATTTAATTATTTTCAATTAAAGTTAGATAAATTACATTACATAACAAAAAAATCTAGAAAAAAAGCAGCTCATAGCTCTCTTTTTTTTCATATTGCAAATGTGACAAATATAACAAGTAATTAGATATATAAGACAGATGACTATCAAAAGGCTATCCGCTTTAAAATTTGCTACTTTTGCAATTTAGAAAATGTAATGACATGAACCCTATTATCATAAAATTTTTTGCTACTTTTTGTAAACGCCCCTAAAAATTAATTTTCAAAAACTAAATTTAAGATTTAATAAAAGTACAGAAATTAAAGTTGGATATTTAAAAGTACAATGACTAAAATTGAACAAATTTGAAAGTACAAATACCAATATGGTATTTTAACCAAAATAATATACAAAAACAAACCCAATAGAGTACCAAAATAAAAATTCCAATTTTTAAAACTATAATAAATTAAAATAAAAGAAAATATAAAAAAATGAAAAAATGAAAAAGAAACGGCCACTCCATGAAGTTTGAACCCATGACTTAGGTGCTAAATTTTAATTTTAAAAATTCATATTAAAATTGTTAATTTAGTTAAAAATATTAAAAAAATTAAATGAAAAACTAAAATATGAAGTTTTTTTCTCTAAAAATAATAATAAAGAAAACAAACTATTTACCTTTTATAAAAAATTACTAAAAACAAAAATTCATTATAATTGATTTTTCTATTGAGTGTAAATATTTTGTTCATTTTGCTATTGTTGAACAAGAAATTTTACTTAATTAATTTCTGCCACATCATCACAGAAAAAATTAAGCCCATTGTGATAATTATAATTTGATGGATCTTTAACTAAGATAGCCTAAAATGGTATACCATATTATAAGATTGACTCAAATTTCTCAAATTTTTAAGAAATGTTCTAAATTGACTAATATTTAACACAAATATCAGGCTCAAATGACTAATTTATCCATCTTTATTATTAATAATATATTTAAAAAAATAAAAAAAGGAAAGTGGACCATGATTAATATTTACATTTATTAGATATTTTATGTAAATATGGTAAGCGATTAATTCTATTATGGTAATATTATAATAAAAAAAATTTCGCTTAATTATTTTTATTTTGGTGATTTTGTTCAAAAAATATTTCCTCTCGATCTCTCTCTCACTTTCCAATCTCTCTCCGTCCATTCTTTCTTTCGTTTTGTATTTTTTTTCATATATTTCATCTAATTATAGTTTATATTGAATAATATGGTGTATATTTTAGGAATGAAAGGTTCTTATATCAATTTGCTTATAGAAGGGGACCGACAAGGAGAGAAATCAGGGACGTGGGTTACGATTTAGAAAATAAAAAAAGGGTAAAAGTTTCCTTCTTCGTTGAATATTGATTCCATTTTCTTCACAAAAGACGCCAAATAATAGAAAATTTGGGGAGCTATAAGTGGTGAAGAAGAAGAACATCGGTGGCCGACTGGTACAGTGATCTTTAAAAAAAAATGGCAAAAATTTAAGGTTAGTAAGAATTTATATTTCGTATTCGAAATACATTAGGCTATATTGATTATATTCAAGATAACATCATTTATGTATTATTGAATATATGAAGTAATATATATGTACAAATTACAAAAAATATATGTATTATGCAATAGTATATATGTAAGAATTCAAAAAAATATTGATTAAATACATAATCTGTGTATACAGTGGTATATAAATGTAGTAAGAAAAAATCACAAAACATGAAAAAAAAAAATGTGTATGTATTATTGAATATATGCAGTAGTATATATGTAACTAATCACAAAACATAAATGAATTATTCAGTAGCATATATGTAAGAAATAAAAAAAAAATACTGAATGGATATATAATCTGTGTATATATTGGTATATATACGCAATAAGAAAAAATCATAAAACATGAAAAAGAATATGTGTATGTATTATTGAATATACACAGTAGTATATATGTGACAAATCACAAAACATAAATTTATTATCCAGTGGTATACCATAATATATACGAATGACGGGACATTTAATAAAAATTTTACGTCGAACATGATAGAAAGATGAACTTAATAATAAAAAATTAAACAAAATAGAAAGAACATGACCGGAATATATGCTACAAAACGGAAGAAGAACACATTTTTTAAGGAAAAAAAATATGCTACGAAAAGGAAAAAGAAAGAATATACAAAACGAAAAGAAAAAAAAAAGACTAACCGTATATTCCGTAGCATATCGAAAGGGAAGAAGAAAGCAATTTTTTGAACTACAAATCGGAGAAGAAAGCCGACACCCGAATTGATGGAAGAAAATAACGAAATTGAAGGGGGAAGAAGACAAAGTCGTCGTCGCACCGGAATAAATTTCACAGATTCATTACATGGTGATGAAAATAATGATATACAATTATTCCATATTATAAAAGATTTCATTTTATATTGAATTAATAAACTATTTCCAATTAATTTTCGTAATAAAGTTATACATTAATTAATATCATAAATAAGAAAGGTATCATTTATATAATAAATTGAATATAACATAATTAAGGAAACAATTTGAATTTAATTTTCAAAATCCTATATAATTAAAAATATAGATAGGTTATAATTGTTCTAAAAATATACGAAATCCTAATCAAATAAATAAATCTTAATTTAGGACATTTGTGAAATTGTGTAGTAGATTTAGGTCTTTTCTCTAAGGGTGTGTTTGGATTGATTTTTGAAGTGTTTAATTTTTAAAATAATTAATTTTAAGATAAATTGAGGTGTTTGACATTTGTTTAAAATAAATTTTGGATAAATGAGATTATGAAATAAATCATATTAGAGAAAATACATTATTTTAGAATAAATGTTTATTTGGTGTTTAATGAGAAATTTCTTCCAAATATGTATTTTTCTCTCTCTCTCTTTTCTATTCTTTTTACTATCTATTTTTCACTCGTCGTTTTTTTTCTTTTTTTAAATACTTTGAATATTTTTTCAATGTTTGTTCATATACATTTAAATATAGAGATTTGCAAATGTTTCTCTTTCAACCAAATCTATTTTGCAATATCTGTGAAGGAAATCATGAGGACGTCAATAAAGAACATGATTGTTTGGTTCATGAAATGAAAATGAATTAAGAACGTTATTTATCTTATTTATATTTTGTTGTTGGAAATCAATTATTTTTTTTATATAGTTATGTATTTACATTTTAAGATATTTGTGCTTTTAAAATTGAATTGTTCAAAATAATAATAATAATAACGAAATTAATATTTAGTTTCAAGTATTTAAAAAATTAATAATTACAAGATAAAAGTGAGATTAATTTTAAAAAATATTTTTGAAAAAAAAAATTAAAATGTGTGTATTTCGTTATGAAATTAATTCATAATGTTTAATAGCTGGTAATTTAACCTACGTATAAAACATTATTAGCATAGAACAAACTAAACACATTTTTGCATATAAACGTTTATAAATAGGTCAAACCAAACATGTAAGTGTTTAGATTTTAAACTCATTTTACAAAAAAAGTTTTTTAGAAAATGTATTCTTAAAAAAACATTTTTTTTCAAAAGCAATCCAAACGGACCCTAAATCTTTCTAATTTGATTTGGTTAGGATAACTAAAATTTCTCATATCCAACTCAATTAAAGCCTCATGTAGAAAATTGAGCCAAAAAAGAAAATGGACCCAAGGCCAAGTCCAAACCCACCAAGAAAATGTACCCAAGCCCAAGCCCAACAAGCAAATGGATCCAAGTCCAAGCCCATCAATAAAATGGGCCTAAGCTCATCTATAGCCTATAAAAATTCTCTATAAATAGAGACCTTGTCGTTCATTTAAGGGATATTGGGTTGAAATAAGAATTGAATATTCAAACTTTTAAAGCTCTCAAGACATGAAAGTTCTTATCGATCTCGAGTTTATCATCTTTCTAAAGATTGAAAACTTGGAAGATTAAACCTTCCTTAAATACCAAAATATTGAAGTTCAAATTAACTTGCAGTCATAACTTCCTGAAGATCGAGGAGCAAGAAGTTCTAAAGTTTTAATTTATATTCGAGAGAAAATATCAAAATGAGTAAATATTAGAGATTAATATCCACTACAAATCAATATAAAGTTCAAATTCCATGAACTACATTTCACGTAGAAATCTTGTGTGAATAGTTTGGCACACCTAATAGGACCATTTCTACCTTTCATCTCTTTCTCTTTTTCAAGGAATTTCTAAAGAAGTCATGACATCTAAATGCAACACTTTCAAAGTTCTAAGCGATAGTCGCAAGAGACCAAATACTCAAAGTCGTTCAAATGAGGCTCAATCATCTGAGGATATGCCACCCTTTGAGATTGTAGAGAACATTTGGGAACAATTGTCAAATCTACCAAAATGTGAAGTTATAATCAAGGAGAATCTTGAAATTGAAGAACACATTTCGTCTTTCTGGATGATCAAGTGAGGAGACGCCTCACCCAAATATAATGTCAGTTGTGATGGCTAACGTGGAGACAAGTGAAGAGAGAATGATAGAGCTAATGAAGGCAATTGAAGAAAGGGATTATGAGATTGCATCTCTCAAGAATTACATAGAGAGTTGTGACTTTACTGAATCAAGTCATACACATACTATCAATAATATTGACAAAGAAAAGACATTTTTGCAAGAAAGTCAAACATAAAATTCGACCTTAATTGCTTCGCTATTTGTTCAATAGTTGGAGATGATAGCAAATTCCATTAAAACTCAATATGGTGGACCTTCTTAGACTTTCCTTTTGTATTCCTATTATGTGATTATGTATTGAATTTGATTAGATTTGAAATTTTTTGAAGCATGACGATTATGTAAATAGAATGGGAATTTGATTGAATTAGAATGTTTTTGGACTTATGGTAACTGTTAACTTTGGCTAGGTTAGTACACCTATTACAGATCACCACTTTGTAAACTAAATTGATTGATAAGTGTACCATCAGATTCACTTAACATAGATCACTAGACTGACCTCAGGTTCACTTTCCATGTTTATTTTCCAGGTAAGGTCAAAATTATAGGAAAATCGACGAATGACAAAAAACCCCTAATTGTGCCATTGGAACTATTATGACAATGCTTCCGTTACTTATTATGTTTTGATGTTTTAGATCGATATGCATATTGATAGTTAGTTTTATTTTAAACTCATAATTTTTTTATTGTTTTACTGAGAGTCCGAATAAATTATTTCATTCTTAATTTATTTTGCTAAACATTTGGTTTTCTATGAAGATATTTTTTATCCTTATTTTTTTATTTAATAAAATGAATAAAAGAAAACATACTATATACCAAAATACCCATTGCATATCATCATGCAAAACTGAATTGAATGTATAGTCAGAAATGTATATGTGAAAAAAGAGAAATGCCTTAGTTGAAAAATACAAAAGGAATCGTGCACAATAAATATAATTAAAATCAAACAAGAAATATATTTAACCAACAAAAACAATACCATATAAATCAAATAATTAAATAATACACATTAACTTGTAACCACACAAATTAATTACAATACATATCATATTAGTTGCAAATCGTATTTGATAATAATTAAATGATAAGAATTTAGAACTTTATAAGAGATTGAGTATTAAAGTTAATTTTGTCTTAAAATTAAAGAAATTTAGTAGTGAAATATATCTCGAAGATTAGGACATTTGCTAAATATGATTATCAACTAAGTTATACCTCTAAATTTTTTCCGACTAAAAATAGTTGGAGCTCCAAACTTGATAAGGCATTTCAATCTTGAAATCCAAATAACATAATGATTCTTTGTCATAACAAGTGAGGAAGGGTAGAAAAATAATTAAACATACAAAATTTTCTTTTCTTTAGTGTAGTAATGAGGAAAGAGTAATAATAAGACCGGTATTTTAGTTAATTAGTTAGTAAATGTGGGTGTAACCACAATTTTAAGTATACATAGTTTTGTTTGCTTACATCACTCTCGGAATCAAGGGGTAAAAATAAAAGAATTTGAGATAAAGTGTATTCTAATGGAAAAAATAAAGTTGAAGGGGTCATTTTTGTCAATTTTTCAAATATACAAGTGTATATATATATATTTTTACAATTACCCATAGCCATTTTTAGGGTTTTTTTTTTTTTTTTTTTCTATATAGAAAAAAGAAAAGGCAATTTGGACTTTTCACAGCCCCTAAAAAAAAAACTAGTTTTCAGCAATTTCCACTCTTTCTTCATTCGTGAATCAGTCTCGTCTCTCTCACCTCATTTAGGGCTCCAGATCTTTCCTTTTTGCCAATCTCTCCCTAAACTAAATCGCTTCACCTCTTCATCGGTATGTCTCTCTATCTTTGATTTTTGAGCTGTTGCTTGTTTCTATCTTTCGATTCAAATGGAATCTCATGTTTATAAGCTTTTGACGCCTGGTAGACTCGCTGGAATCTCATTCATGGATTTGTTATTGTGATGCCACTTGTGTGTGTGTGTAGTCGTATAACCTTTTAGATTTTAGGGTTTTTTTTTTACCATTTTTGTCTTAAGTTAGCCGCTCGCACTCACCTCTCCCTTTCCTCTCGTCTCTCGTTTGGTTCTCCCTACATCTATACATTTGACATTTATTTTTATTTTTATTTAAATTTCAGATCTCTACTTTCTCACATTTCAGTAATCGATTTCTTGGGTGTGATTCTGTGAGGTATGTAAAATTGTCAATTCTTTGGTGGCTGTTTTTGTTCTTTATCCTATGTTGGTGGCTGTGTTGATTCTTTTAAAAAAAATTTATTAACATTTTATTGACTCTAGTTTAAATCGAAAGATATAAATTTATTAAATCGAAACCCTACTCTGCAAAATCGTTATCCGCCGCTTTTTTCCCTCAAATCTCTGTAGTTTGCATTTTAATCTGTTTTTTCCCCGATTCTGTGCAGTGCAAGGATATTAAGAATTGCTATATGTTCTTCTTTTCCCTTATGTGATCTCTTATCAATATGAGTTCCTGAGTATTTTTTTTTTTTTTATTATTGTGTGGTTATTACATGTAGTGATTTTCGATTCTTGTTTTCTGGCTTTTGTATTTATGCTTTCTTTTCTACGGAGAGATTATTACTGTTATCAATGTTGGAATTTGATTGAGAGTTTTTTAATCAGTAATGTTTTGAATTATAAACTTGAAGCGTATTGCTTCTTGTTGCGGGTTATGAGAAAGATATTTTGAGCTATATAAGGTTTTATCATGCATATGAGCTCGAATATTTGGAAGTTGGGGCTAATTCAGTGTGAAATTATTGATGAAAAGAGGGAATTCGAACTATGGACTCGGAAGTAGTTACTTAGAAAGCTTCGGAAAGGGTTGCAAAGCATTATGCGGCTAGGATTTTGCCTGCATCCAACTGATTTAAAATGTCTAAACTGCTTGTAGAATGAAGAAGAAACCTTAAGTCATGATATTGTAAACTATGAACTTGATCAACTTTGGTAAATTATATGAAAAAAAGCAACACACCAAGAAGATATGAGAACTCTGAAATGGGGAAAATCCTAAAGCCCTAGAGCTAATAGGATCTTGCATAATGACTTCAAATTTACCAATTGGTTTTGATGGTGCACACCAAGTAGAAGCCGTAATTTAGCTTCTCGGAATTGCCTTATTAGCATTCAACACTTTGCCATTAAATCTTTGTTTTTCTTTGAATGAAAAGCTATTTAGAGCTACTCCATACAGCTATCCCAGCAGCCTAGCAAAGTAGTGAACCAAAGAATTTGATAGCACTTTTCTCAACACTTGGATTTTATAAGAGTAGTGGGAAACCAAGCAACCCTAGAGTTTCCAACTAATCCAAAATGCATGACCGCAAACTGCTGCTTATTTGAACCTTTTGGGAATTTCGTACTCCAGGATGGCCTATAGGAGTTCTCATGGTTTGTCTGAGATGGCTAGTAAGGATTTGCGAGAAAAGGCAGCTCTTTCCAAACTTTTAGCAATATATATCCAAATTAATCAAACTGTTTAATCCTAAATTTTAGAATGCGGGGGGTATTTTTTAAATTATTTCATCTTCTTCTTCTTTCCAACTCTATTAGGGCTGCAAATCCTGAAACCCTAAACAGGGATGGACTAGTAGGGGCTTTGCTGTCGGTGAGTCTTCGGATTAGGAGACGGATTCAGCTTCTGGATAACGATTTTTGTAAGCTGTAAAGACAAACCAAGAGTGCTGCCGCTCCTCTTCCTCCCGTAAAATTCACCACTGTGGCTCCGTCATTAGCCGTCGCACCACTGCCGCCGGTTTTTTTTCTGGAGTAATATTGCGGAAGATTTCTATGGAAGAGGCAAATGAAATTTTGAAGAATAACAGAATTGAAGATATCAGTTGGCTTTGTTCACTATCTGAATCAGAACTTGACCTGCTGATTAGCATTAAAATGCTAGTTCTCCAACGTGCAAAAGCAATTGGTCATGAAAATTTAGCTGAGAAATTTGATTTGAAGACGCAACGTGCTATTGGGTTTGTTTTGATGGAACCTCTTAAAGGAGAACTTAGGACATTGGATGTTTCGGATCTGTCCCAATCTGCCTTAAATGTGTGCAACTTGTTAGATAGCAATCTTGAGAAAATTTTGTCAATTGATGAGATAATGGCAGCTATCTGCTCGGACAGAAGGAAGAAACCAGGAAAAAGGGGAAAAGGTTGATTCGAGATACAAGAAGAACTACAAGTTGTGAATTAGAAAATACTAGAAGTTCATCTGATTCATGGAAGTTGTCTTTGCCAACAAGTTGGCATCATGCAGCTTTCCACATTGCAAGACTTGGCAGGAATCTTTCTAACAGCATGGTCCTCACAAACATTTTTGTTAGTTATAAATATAATAGTTCAGGAAGCGAAAGAAACATATATTAATGGTTTGAGCTATATCTTATTGAGCCATATCAGATGGTAGGGAAAATTTTGTAGTTCCACCCCTATTCATTTATATATGTTAAATTACATTTGAGAATTTGCTTTGAGAATTTGTTAAATTACAAGTTTAGTCTTTATTCTTCTATGTCCAAATTAACTACATCACTGATTTTTTTTGTGAAAGGATATCATTGCCTATTAGTTCATTAACATTAACCAGATAAATTTCCCTGATAAATCCAGACTTTTCGCAGGACACACAAACACTTCAACTTGAAATTAAAAAAAAAAAGTTTAATTTGAGCCTTTTACAATTCTTATTGCTGAACCTGTTGCTGTGTTTGAAACTTCACCTGGTCCTAAAAACCTGTATGAAAGATAAATAGAAACCACACACTGCCGCTTATTTCTTCCCCACGGGTGCATATAACAATGTTAAATTTACATGCTTATGTACTTTAAGAGTATTAGATGTCAATAGATGCATATATATATTTAAAAATTCACATCTTCAACTTGTTTGTGTCCTACTTTTCTGTTGAAGTTTGTGTTTGTGGTCCTCGTTGTCTTTGTGCATGTGTCTGTCTGTATTCAAGTCCACATTGGTTTAGTATGGGTGCAGTTTGACGTAATTCTGTGTGTAGTATGGTTCAATTGATTTGGGAACATATTAGTTCATTGCAGTTAGAAGATGGCAGCAAAATACATAGTAGGTTCTTTACTTGGAGCAAGTGCAGTTGCATATATATGTGACCATCTAATTTCTGACAAGAAAATATTTGGAGGTAACTATCGGTCTGGTCTCACAGTTTCTTTGATCTGCTACGTTGCTTGGCTTTGCCATTTCTTTGATGTACCTCCATTTCTCTAATTTCTTAATCTCTCTTTCTTTTTAATGGATTTCTTTCTTGTTCAGGAACAACTCCAAGTACTGTTTCAAACAGCGAGTGGTTGGAAGAAACTGACAAAAAATTCCAAGCATGGCCTCGTACAGCCGGTCCACCTGTAGTCATGAACCCCATCAGTCGCCAAAATTTCATCGTCAAAACCCGCCCTGAATCTTAAATGTTACTTGGGTTGTCAACTTTTACATTCGGTTCTGTTTTTGGAAATACTTCTTAGTCATTAAGCAGTTCTGATCTGCTTTATATTTTGAGCGGAGAAACTTAATGATTTCTTGTTTGTTGTGATAGGCACATTCTTATTTCCTGTTTAAGTTTGCAGCATCATTGGCTTCTTATGTTGATGGTGTCAGGACGTTGATTCTAAATAAATCAGTGAAAAAAGAAACTTCCTCTCGTGTCTCTTTTAGACAATGTAGAATGATCATTGTTCTTATTTTAACTTTGATTTATGAGATTTGACTGTCTGGTCCAATTCTTTGTAACTGGACAATCACTTGTAAAAATTGTTTCCTTTAGAATTGCTGCTCCTTTGGTTCACTTATGTCCTTTGCTCAATACCCAATTTGCTTGGAAACTCTCACATGAGGATCAACTTTCTTCCGCTGATGGCTGGTTTATTCTTAACAGAAATTAAGGGTTTGTTTGGCTCGGAATGGAATGAGTTCATATTTGATTTGAGCATTTTAGACTAGATTTGTAAATTCAATTCATTTCGTTTTTATCTTTTTTGTTTATGAGTTCCTTACCTTTCAATTGGTTTTCTTAACCTCAATTTTTAATAAATCTCTTTGAAGTTTGAAATCTTAGATTTGGACATAGAAAATAATATGTAATCATTCTGGTTTCTTTTTCTAATGATTCCATCTGTGTTATATTTTTAATTATTCTAAAATACACTTCAAAATTAATTTAAATTTTGTACTTTTCAAGCTTAATTTTCAAATAATCAAAATTATGGTTATTTTCAATGATTAAAAACTTATTTTAGGGTGATTTCAAAAACAATAAAAGTGATCTTTAACTTATTTATCATTACTTCCTCTTTACGTAAATATCAAGTTGGAAAACAAAATTCTATTTTTTCCTTTTAAAAAGATGTTCGATTGTTGACTTATCAAAACAACGATCTGTAGGAATGGATAACTTTAAAATGGATAGTGCTTAGTTTAGTAAAAGTTATTTATCTGTAGGAATAGAAGAGAGGGAGTCTCGTTGTATTTTATTTGGAGTTTCTTTCTTTAGAGTTGCTCATTTGGTCTTTTGTATGTTCGTTGTATTTTTTTCTCTTTCATCTTCTAGTCAAAGAAAATTATAAAGAATTATATGATCTACATTCCTTTTCAACCTTACTTCATTGCACATGTACGTCTCTAAAATCTCATTAGAGCAACTCACATTCGTATTCAAACTCAAAGAAGAGATTACACATCAACCATTATGTAAATATACTTTCTTTTGTCACAAATCTGGTTGGTTGATGATATCAGAAAACAACCACCCGACTATACAACTATGTATGGACACTCATTTCCACCTTCACTAAAACAATTGCTTTAGTGAATTACTCAAATTCAATCTCCATCTCAATCGTTTTTTCCCATCTAGCATGGCGTTTCCTCAAAAAAATCCACAACATGGAAAACTCGGGCAAGTTGCAGAGCCAATCAATTTTGCTTAATCTCCGAAAGCATTTCCACCACCTTCTTCATTTTTGGCCTTTTGGCTGGTATGCTGTCAGTGCAGAGCAATGCAATCTTGAGAGCCGCAAGCATCTCCTTCCTCCATCCGAACGACACCGTGCTCAGCCGGGAATCGAGTATCTGTTCGGGTGTTTCACCCCTCGATGGAGCACTATGCACCCATTTCACCAAGTCTACTCCTTCACCAAACTCCTCATCAACTGGCAGTCTGGTAGTGAGGATCTCAAGCAAGATGACACCGTAGCTATAGACGTTTCCCGGGGCTGTAACTTGCATTGTATAAGCATATTCTGAGCCGAAAGCAAACAGTTAGAATTCAAAATAATAAGGAGAAAAAAAAAAAATCATAAACTCATAAAAGAAGCTATGGAGATTCAAGCAAGTACCTGGTGGAATGTAGCCAAATGAACCTGCAACAGCACTAATACTTGCAGTTCCTCTTGATGGATCTAAAAGTTTTGAGATCTCAACTTCTCCAACCAAAGGTTTGAAGTTGGCATCTAAAAAAACATTAGATGATGAAATATCAAGATGGATTATGGCCACATGATGAAGAAAAGCAAGCCCTTCTGCTGCTCCAATGGCAATGGAAAATCTCGTGGGCCAATCAGGTTCATATTCAGGTTGTTTTGTGGATTCATGAAGAAGCTGAGCCAATGTTCCATTGGTTAAGTAATTGTGAAGCAACAGAGCCACATCCTCATATATTACATATCCAATGAGTTGCAAAAGATTAGCATGGTTCAATTTGCCAAGCCTTTCAAGCTCTCTAATCATCTTGCTTTGATGATGAATAATAGTCTTGTCCATGGATTTTAATCTCTTAACTGATATGATCATACCCGAAGGCATGATCGCCTTATAAACAGTACTAAAAGTCCCAAAGATGAGCTTGTTTGAATCCTTCAAAGTTGCTTTAACGACTGCATCGAGATCGATTTCCTGTTGGAGATTATCGTCGAAGACATTTCCTGCTATTATCGGTGGTTGGTCATTGATAGTTTCATCATCTGCGGTCCCTGAAGATTTTGCTGCTTTTTCCTGCTTTTCCTTCATCACAAAAAGTAGGACAACTATAGTAACAGATACAAAAACTGCCAGACCGGAACCAATGACAGCCAGTATGATCTTGTATGAGACCTTGTGATGGTAATCTTGATTGTATGGACCAATCGAATTCTTACACGTAATGCTTAGTGGCGCCCCGCAAAGGCCTTCGTTCCCCAGAAAACTAGAATTTGCACTTTTCTGGAATGGAACAAAGAAAGGAATTGAACCTGTAAGCAGATTATTTGAAAAATTCACCTCTATCAAGCTTAACATGCCCTTGAGCTCAGAAGGGATATCGCCCGAGAGATGATTGTTTGATAAATCTAAAGTAACCAGTTTATCAAGTTTTCCCAACTCAGGAGGCACTTGTCCATTTAGATGATTGAAGCTCAAGTTCAAAGCTATCTGTAAGTTCTTAATACGACCAATCTCGGAAGGGATGCTTCCAGTTAGATAGTTACTACCAAGTCGCAGGTCAAGAAGCTTTGTACATTTTCCAATCTCATTAGGTATCTCTCCTTTTATTGAATTCTGTTCCAAAAGTAAGTACTGCAATCTTGATATATTGCATATATCTGAGGGAATAGTACCATTAAATCTATTGCTGCTTAAATCAAGCTTGTTGAGATTCTTGCATTCGAGCATTGATCCCGGAATGTCACCATACAGACTATTACCAGAAAGAATAAGCTCCTGCAGATTCATGAGCTCTCCAAGTTCAGGAGGAATCATCCCAGTGAATCCGTTTGAGGCTAGATTCAGCAGTGTAAGATTAGAGCACCTCGAAAACTGAGACACTATATCGCCTGAAAGGTGATTGTTATCCACTTCAAAGTAAGCAAGGCTAGTAACATTTCCAATGGCTGGAGGAATTACACCAACAAGATTATTGTTACCGATTCGAACGCTGGTAAGCCTTTGGCAGTTCCCAATCTCTTCAGGAAGATTGCCAGTCAATCTGTTTTGTGTAAGAACCAAAATCTCAAGCTTCCCCGAAGCGAAAATGCTTCTAGGAATCGAGCCTTCAAGCCTGTTCGTATGCAGATTCAATACTTGGAGCTCAGAAACTGAACCAAGATTATCCGGAATCACACCACCAAAGTTATTCTCATAGGCTGTAAAGACTCTTAGATGACTCAAATTTCCAACCCAACTTGGAATTGAACCATTTAACCTGTTGCTAGAAATTTGAAAATCTTGCAACTTCTCTAAGCCTTGAAGTTCATCTGGAATTTCTCCCACCAACAAATTATTGGAGAGGTTCACTGATTTGAGGTTCTTGAGATCACCAAGCTGAGGCGGAATCGAACCATCAAATTTGTTCGAAGAAAAATCAAGGAATTCGAGCTCCGGTAACTTTGCAAAACTCAACAGAATCTCGCCGTGGAAGTCATTGTAGGATAGGTCAAGCCATTTCAAAGCTTTGAGCTCAGAAATCATAGTTAAATTACCTCTAAGAGAATGACCAGAAAGATCAAGAGTTTCAACCATGGAGTGATTCAAACCACAACGAACACCTTTCCAAGAGCAGTACTCAGAGATGCTAGAGCTCCACCCAGGAACTTGAAGCTCTTCTCTAATGGTGGACATAGTGATTTGATCATCAAGCTGAGCTCCCAAGAACTGGGAATTTGAAAGAAGCCCAACAACAAGGAAAATGGAGAGATAACAAAAACACAAAAAGGCCATAAAGATTGAAATATTTCACAAAAACAGAAAACCCTTTTGATTTTGAAGCAGCCAGACCAGATCTTCCTCTATGAAAAACACATTTCATGGCAAAAACCCATTGTAGACCAAATGAAACCAAAGCCAAAATCAAGTTGCAAGCAACAAAACCTCCCAGTTTCCCACCACATTAACTAAACACTTAAATAAACAGAGGAATTTCTAACAAAACCCATCAAAGGGGGAAACAGAGTAGTCCCAAGAACATTCCAGACAAGAAAACATAAAAACCCCTTAAAATGTCAGAAGAGGCAAAAGAAAAAGAAAAAGAAAAACTGAAAGAAATGAAGGAAAAAGAGGTAAAACCCAGAAAGGCAAACAAAGAAGAAAGAAGAAAAGAGCACTAAAAGAAAACCTGAAGAAGCAACGGAGGAGGAAACATTGAATCGCAGACGAAAAAGAAGAAGAAAAGGAGATTAGTAGAGAGAAATGGTAAGAGGGGTTTCCCCCATTTGAGTGAAAGTGTATTGTTGTGAAGGGAAAAACAGATTTGTGTGTCTGAAAGAGAGAGAGAGAGAGAGTAAGTAGTCACGAGAAATGGAGAGGGAGAGTGAATGAAAGAAGATGATTTTGGGGTATGGGGTTTGGTTATTTGGAAAAAAGAAAAAGGAAAAAGGAAGAAAAAGCAGTAAGTAAGGAAGTAAGTAAGTGGTGCAGAAAAACAGAGAGAGAGGGTGATGGTGTAATGTTGTAATGTATGTATCATGGGACAACATACTTTATTGGTATATTATTTCACTATCCAGGTTCTGTCTTTTGGATTTTCTCAAACTATAATTTCCCCATTTTTATATTTTTATTTTTTTCTATTTTTCTATTTAGATTTTGGGAATGAATCATTATGATGCAACTTATTTTATATTTATTTATACAATCCTTCTAATTTTGCTTTTAAATCTTAAAATCTCTACCAAAATATCCATAGTTTTATTTTATACAAATCTTCCATGACAATTTTTGGATTAAATTATATAACTCAATAATCCATTATCAAATAAAACAAAAAATGAACCAAAATATATTTGTAAATATAATATTAGTAGATTGAAATATCGACTCAACCTTTCATGTCATCATAGAAATAGAAATATGAAGATGCCAATGAAAATTTAATATGATAGTTCTATAAATAGAGAAAACGTAGACCAACATAAAGTTTAATTCAACCATAATTGATATATATTTTTTTTTATAAAGTTGGAGAGATATTCAAAATCTCATGTTTCAATAAAGAGTGAATGTATAATCTTTTAATATCGACTGGACTACTTTAGTGCAAATTATATGGCTGGCAAAATCTGAAATCATATAGTTCAAATGTTTACCAAATTAGTATCTTCCACTAATCTATTAATGTACTTTAAAAAGAAAATAAATGAAAAAGAGGGTCCTACCCAATTTGTACTCACATGATGTTTAATCAATATTTTGGTCAAGAAAATACCTACGACTCAAAATGTTACATATAGTTTAAACAAGATGTTAATATTTGTTTTTTTTTTACACCACTAGGGTTTTCTTATGAAAATCACAATGTTTATAAATGAGGGTCTCAACCTTTAGAAACTAAGAAACTAATGCTATTGTTTGGGCTTTGGCAAAAATATTAAAATAATACAATCTTACATTGAAAGGGTTTAGGAAAATTATAAGATTTAAAACACTATTAAGTGAGTCTCTATGAGTTTAATTTTTGAAGTGTTAAATTTCCATTTACATTCTTTAGTTTAGAAATAAGAAAAATGTTTATAACAAAAATATTTTTCTTTTACATTCCTTAGTTTGGATTTATAAAAATATTCATCCCATCCATTTGACAATATATTGTAAATATGGTTCTTCAAGCTTCAAATTTCATATAAAAAACTTCCTAGGATGTGAAAGTCAGGATGACATGGATACTCTTTAATCTTTAATATTGTGATTCTGTATGATATCAAATTGTTAAACAAAAGACAGAGAATAGACATGTAGACTTACGTTACACGATTTACTAACAATGTGTTAGGTTATGTCCACGAGACATAGAGAACAATTTTATTAGAGAGAATGTTATAGGATACTTATTGAGACTTTGTACTTGATTGTTCGAAGTGTCATATAATCGATTCAAAACATTCGAACATTGTATTTTAATAGATACTTGAACTTTCAATTTTGTATCTAATAGTTGTTAGAAATATTCAAAATTTATAGAATTAACTAATCCATCACATATATATATATATAAATTTGAAATCTTATGAGTACCTTAAACTTTGAACTTTACGTTAACCGATAGATAAATTTTTTAAAAAATATTGAATAGATTAAGAATCTATTAGACACAATATTAAAATGTTTCATTGGAACATAAAATTGAAAGTTTAAGAAATCATTATTTACTTTTTAAATTTTTCTAAACTATTAGAACAAAATTTTAAAAATACAAAATGAGTCGAAATATTTTTAAAGTTCATAAACAAAACTTGTAATTTAAGTTCCTTTGGTAGCCTTTGATTTTGCTTTTGAAAATTAAGTCTATAGACACTACTTCCATCTTCAAATTTAATTTCTTCCTTCATTATCTATATTCTACCAATAGGTTAAAAACCAAGTCAAAATTTAAAAATTTAAAAAGAAATAGCTTTTAAAAAGGAAAATTATAAAAAATAGCAAATTTGATAAAATATTTAGAAAAATTGCATCAGGTGACAATTTTTTTTAATAATAGCACATCTTTTTTGCATATTTACAATATGACAAATATGACAAGTAATTAGATATATCAGAGGGTTATCAGAGGACGCTATCAAAATGCTATCCGCTTCTAAATTTGCTACTTTTACAATTTAGAAAATATAGTGACATGAGTCCTATTATCATAATTTTTTTTACTATTTTTGCAAACGTTCCAAATATTTACAACATATAGCAAAATTTTCAGATTCTATCAATAATAAACATTGATAGCCACTGATATGCTTTTATAAGTGACATTGATAGACAATGATAGAAGTCTATCGATTGCTATCATTGATAGAATCCAAAATTTTGCTATAATTTGTAAATATTTTAATTTATTTTGTTATTTTTAAAAATTTTCTTTTAAAAAGGTTGTTTCTTTTTTAAATTTGACTAAAAATTGAATAGTTGTCTTTAAGAAATATGCAAATAGTGGTATGTAAGACATAGAGAGTAAATAAACTTAAGTTTTTAAAATAAAAAATATAAAATCGAAATAATGGTTATCCATGAAGGCCGTCTTTAACGTTTACAAATTTATAATAAAAAAAACTTTGAATTTGTGCATGTTTCATCTTTAAATTCTTTTAAAAAAGTTTCGATTATATTGATTCTTATTAAGTTTGGATTCTAATGAGACTCAACTGTTAACATTAGTTTGACGATATGCGAATAAAATTAATAAGCATTTGCCATTAACTAAATTGGATAAACTTATCTCTATCACAATCTATATTTATATTAGATATAAAAGAGACTACGAGAGATAGAATCTTTACATAACTGCTTTATCCTTACCATTTAAAAAATTGTAAAAAATAGAAAAAAAAAATAAGTGTATTAAATTTTGTCCTTTTTTTTTTCTATGGAGGTAACTAATTTATCAATTTATATATATATTTTTTTGAAAAGACTCCTACACTTATGATAAATGCCTATTTTTTCCATCTTTTGATGATACACAATCGTTTGAATGCGTATGTCTTTTAAGTTTTTTTTAGCTATTTACTGATAGGATGTTATTGTTCAAATGTAGAGAGATAAATAAAGTTAGAGAAAAAGATAAGTTAGAAAGGTCACACAATTTTTTCAAAAAACATTGAACAAAAGTTTTTAAAAGAAAAAAATGGGAGCAAATTTTGTTGTCGAAAGAAGAAAATGAGAGATGAGAAATAATTTGAAAATGGACAACAACTACGAATACATTAAATTTTAAAATATTGTATCTCAAATATGCTTGTGTTTACCTTTCTATATAATTGATGCTTTTAAAAATTTATGATAATATCCCTAACTTTTATATTGGGAAATTGTCTAAAATGGCTTTGTTTTAGGTTTAGTATTTAAAAAACAACACACTTTTTAAATATTTGTTATGGTGTGTCTGAATTCGAGCCGGAGATTTCTTATTTAGTTGGTGTGCCTGAGATGCATCCCTCGCTTAGCTGAATATAGTGAAATCCATCACAAGATTCTTACTTTTTCGGTGTGACAAAAATGCCCCCAATTCCAAAAATATTATTATATTACTTAATATGGCTTGTTGAAGTATTTCACAACTCCCAACAATATTTTTCAACTGTTTGGTTATTTTCTTTCCTTTCTTGTTCACACTCACATTTCATATTTTTCCAAAATAGCATACTTTTGTTTAGAAATTACGTTTTTCTTGTTTTTGCATACTAAGGAGGCCAACAACTTTTTCTTTTGTTTCTTCTTACGTATTCTCGGTGTTAAGTTTATTTACTCTTAGGTGAAATTTAAAGAATTAGTGGGATAAATTTAGTTGAGTATGATTTGGTTCTAAGATGTTTGTACAATGTGAAACCTTTTATACATACTTTTTTTTATTAATAATTAAGAAGATCTTAAACTTTTTTTTAATCGATGATGATGTGTCTAAAGTTACAATTTTGGTTTCTAAGGTATCAATACCAACCCGTCAATCTAGGAGTACTTCGACATCATTTACTATTCAAATGGCCTAAAAAACATTAATCTATCGTCACCTGAGTGCATATGAGACCCTAATCGCATCCTAAATTACGCGATAAGATTGTATGCAGTAAGAGTGAGTTATGCGATGAAACTAGTTGCACGAAAAAGATGGTGATTGGAAAATCTGCAACTTGCGTTTTTCATTTTAATTACCCGATGCGAAGGAACTAATCGATGGACTGGAGGGTGAGGTGAGCTTTCTTCACTTGGAAGTAATGACGCTATTCTTATGTAAGAGAGTAGACGATTAATATTACTTTACCGTCCAATTGAATTTAGGATAAGGAAATGGCAGTTACACGTGGGGTTTTGACATTGGCTAGCTAAATCTCACCGTAGGGCAAAAGTAATCATTTCAGTATGGAAAGTCTCACTGAAGAGACTTATAAATAGATGAAGTTCGACCACATTTAAGCTGCTTTTACCTTGTGTTCACTTAAGAAAGAATTGAGAGAATTTCAAGATTTTCAGAGATTCATCGTGAGCTTGAGTTCGACAAGGAATTAAAGGAAGTGCATGGAGATTCTTGGCTAAGGAACTGGGTGAAGAAGCTAATTGATTGTGAGTGGTTCTTAAAATATTTTTGAACCAAAAGGAATTCTCATGCCTCTAAACCAGATATATATATATATATATACACACACACTCACATTTCTATTGAATTCTTCAATTATACGATTTTTCTTATGATCTCAAATCTTTAAAATAAACTTGATTTAATAAATGATTTAGATTTGAAATGAACTATATGATGAAATAAGATGAGATTCCTCACACTTACTATGTGTTGATCTTGTCACGCCCCGCTCTGCACGTGACTTAACTTTGCTACGCGGCACGCAACCCAACTTGAGCAGTCCTGACGTCTCAAGTGGAACGCCTGAACACTCAACTTAAAATTCTTGAATCTTGGCTTTATCGCCTAGTTCAACTTATCTCCTTTAATTACTAAGCAATAAGAATAATAGAATGCATTGAAAATAACAAAACATCTTCTTTATTAACTCATCTGCATGCGTTCTACAATATAGTTTACATGCTTCTGAAGTACATTAACTATACCAATAATCTTAAAACACCTTGATTAGCTTCAACGCATGGTAGCTCATCTTCCTTATCCCAACTTTGGCATTAATGCTTAGTGACCTAGGGGAGGAAAAACTTAAAACATAAGTAAAAACGTAGTAAGTGATAGTTTTGGAAAACCCTTTTGGACATACAATACAGGAAAACATTTCATAAACATGGCTTCATCGCCTCTTTTTACAAACATAAATTACACATTAGTCTTTCATATTCCTTTCTTTCAAGAACATGAACCATTCCCACGCATAGACTTTTGTGATGTCCTTTTCATCAACAACATCCCTTGGAGAATTTCCTAGTTCATTTTCTGTTGCTCAGGCATCCAAGCACAATACACTCCTTTTACGCATTGGCTAGCTTCACTCACCATGTAGTCATTTTCTACATGAGTGCCTTTACTCCTTATGTGCACATAATAGTTAGCTCACTGATTGGAATAAGACTAATGGTTTATTCACAACATAACATACAATACAATCATCATGCATAGAACTTTACTTAGCATAAAAGCTTACTTTATAAAATCATTCCTTTCATAAACATTAACGTATAGAAAGAACATTACAAAGAAACAAGAAATTCAGAAGAAAGCTTTAGAAACGTTAAACATTTGGAAAATCACTCACTACACAAATTTTTTTTGTCAAGTGGCCTAGTTTTCCAAATGACCTTCTTCTCGTCTAGTGAGTGTTTCTTTTAGCAGAAAAACCTCAAGAATTTCGGCATAAACTTCTGTTTTACTAACCCTTTATCTCTATTTATACTAATTGGATTAATCATCCTTAAGCTTTCATAAACTTGCCAGCTCCTACTTGAAATAATACATGTGTAAGCTTAATAATTTTTCAAACCATGTTTAGCTTAAATCCTTAATGGCCCAATAAGCACAATTAGGAAATTTCCTAGAAAATTTGTAACTCTCAACACCTAACTTCAACTCGCGTTGAACTTCAAACCGCTTACTTAGTCTTGCTCGCCTTCTTCTTCTCCTTGCGTTGCCTTAACCTGACGCCAAGAATTAAAACGCCTAATTTCTCATAAACTCCTTCCTTCAAAATCCTTCACTTAGCTTCTTATTTCTCAAAAGGACCCTTCCATCCAAGCACGAGTCTCACAGTCTTAGTGTGGGATGCCTTGTCCCTGCTGTGTGATCTAGGATAAGATGCCCTATTCTTGCTGTGTGATCTGGAATAGGATGTCTCATGCTTGCTGTATGATCTGGTATGAGATGCCCTTTGCTTGTTGTGTGATATGGTATTGGAAGATGCATTATGAGTGATGGAATTGATGAAAACTTGCTGATTGAGTTGAGACTACTCTGTACAGCTGCAACCCAACAAAAGAGTGTGGTAAACGCTTGTGTCACACCCCATCCCGGAGCACCTTCTCACTAGGCCTAAGATGTGGTGTGAAGCCGACCGACATCGTTCTTCTTTTAACAATGTCTGTCAAACCTGCTTAACATGTAACTCTTATCTATCTCTTTTCAATTAAACTTAGACATACAATATTGAAAGAAAATGTCTATACTTGAAAACAATGAATTAAAATCTTTACAAATTAAAACATCCTCAGGTTTACCGAACCAATAGAGAACCTGTTCAATAGTCTTATATAGACAAAATGAAGTTCAAAGTTCCAACCAGACAACACTATTTTTAGAACATAAAACAAAACTCGTTACTAGTTTATAACAGCAACGACAACTAAATCTTCTATTAGTTTAATTATAAATTATCATGTATGCATGGAAAGAGTAGTACAAAAATCTAATCAACTTCTAGCAAAGTAGGCAGATGCTTTAACAAGCGCCAGAACCATGATCTCTACCTGTAAGGGAATTAAACATTGGAAGGATGTGTAATGACCAACTTTTTAAGACTAAGTCAAAGTCATTACTTTAGCACATAGACACTTTGTTTGACATAAAATACAGTAAAATCTATTTGAAACAAATAAATATCAAAGAAACTTTATTCGGGCCCTATTTCAAATCAAATATAATTTCAAATGTATCGTTTATAAATCATCAACAAATAAATAGTTGTTCTAAACATAAAACTTAGTTTTATCATAAAAACTTAAAAACATTAAAGACATTAAGCGAAAGCAAATTTTGAAAGAATGTTCCCCTATGGCGATCACGCGTCCTTCTTGTCCCTCGTCGGTCTACCTCTCGTATTACCTTTGTCTGAAAAAGTTAAACATGAAAGGGCGAGTATAAAATATACCCAGTAAGAGACCTACTACTGGTGCTGTTAGAGGTAAAAACGGTTAACTTTCTATTAGGAGGTACCCTGCATCATAATAGTCTCGTGTTCCTGTAGAAAGCACGTAATCATTCTAGTGCTCCCGAAGGATGCACATATCGGTCTAGTGCTCTCGAAGGATGCATATATCAGTCTAGTGCTCCCGAAGGATGCACATATCAGTCTAGTGCTCCTGAAGGATGAACAACAAGTGGTGATCCCAGAGGACACTTGCAAGGTGCACTACCCCATAAATAAAGCTAACAGTTTCTCCTCAATCCATTCTTGCAATTCAAACAGTCAACTCAAAGTACAATCCAATCTACCGTCAATATTTTATTTCAACACACAAACAATCAAAATAACCATACTAGTACATAATCAATCATCAGCGCAGCGAGTCATCAATACAGTCAAACTTATACATACAGTCAAACCTTCTCAGTTCAATATATTCTAATGCATAGCAATCAAACATTCTCAATTTTGTCAGTTCAACCTTCTCAATTCAATCAATACATTGCAACTTTGATATAGGGATTAGTAGTAGAAAATCCCTTACCTTAACTTTACCTAAGCTCCTTGATCAAATTAACATCCAACGAACCAACCTAAACATAAAGATAAGAAATTCAACACTTTCTCAATCAATGATATCCATTTAATTCAGTCAAACATGAATTTTTCAACTTACCCAAGTAGATGGAGAATCAAACCCAACCCAAACTTATTAGAAATTCAAGGATTCATTCGCTAAATCTCAAAGGCACATTTAAGGAAACAAAAACCAAACCAACCAATTAAACCAACGAACAAGGGCTGTGAAAACAACCACAAGACCTATAAATTACACCCTTACCACAACCACTTGAGTTTGTGGCAAGGCAGAAGCGACAACTTAGAAAAGATGAAATCGATGCGCACGACTTAGATCTGAAGAAGACGCTCGAACGAAGGACAAATCGGCACGGGACATGGAGACTACGCCTTCAGGTAACTGATGAAGAGCGTGTGACGAACTAAACTAGCGGATGGAGATAACTGTGCGAACGAGACGTTACGACTTGGGTGATTTGAGATGTGACAACGAAGAACAGGTTGACACGAAACTCAGCGATTAGCGCTTCGCGAACGATGGATGAAGGACGCAATGGTAGCGAAGCTTTACAGATGGAGACAGATCGAAGAAAAAAGTGAATGATGGTGGACAGAGAAGACGACTAGATTGAGACAGATGGGGGAGACTAATGGCTGTCGTCGAAGAAGCGGAACGAAAAAGAAGGGAAATAAGATAGGGGGCGGTCGGCTAGTTCACGAAGGAGAAGAAAAGATGAAGAATGAAGGAGAAGATGAGGCACACACTTCAAGGAGGGTTTAAAATAATATTACTAATAGTAATAATAACTATAATTATAATATATTATTATTATAGGGGAATTTTTAAAAATAGTAGATTTTACAAAATATTTACAACCTATAGTAAATTCTATCACTAATAGTCATCGATATGTATAAAATCTAAAATTTTGCTATAGCTTGTAAATATTTTAATTTATTTTTTTATTTTTAAAAATGCTCCATTATTCTATTATAAATATTATTACTTTTCTTTTTCCTTTTTTTTTTTTAAAATTGAAATCTCCCTCTCTTCACACCAAACTCCAACTAAAATACATCAAAAAATAGTTTTAAAAAAACCAAATGAAATAAGATAATTATGCTTGAAGAATTACCTCAAATATTTGGGGCGTTACAGGATGAGCTATAAAGCCCCGTGAGCGATAACTTTTAAAACAAAGCATGTTAATTAGAACTTTGGATAAATATAAATAAACTTAGGAAAGCAATTTTCTTTTCAAACTTAGCTTTCAACTTTCACTTTTCTTCTTTCTTTCTTTCTATACCTTGAATTCTTTGTATCTATGGGAAGAAACTCTAGGCATGAAAGCCCTATCCCTTGATACATTACCTGCGAGACAAAACTCTAGGCGCCAATAGCGCCCTACTCACTATAGTTATCATAAGATGGAAAATCTAGGCGTCCGTAGAGGCCTTCCATCCGTAAAGGCCCTAATCTCATCTCTTACCCTCATCACACGACCTCTATGCACAAAATAATCTCCCCTATAGAGTTGCTATTAGATCAAGACATCTCGGTATAGACTTAAGTATATTCAGAAATCTCATGCTAAAACTTTAACTTACTTAAGTTAGCATGCTTATGAAAAACTGTTGCATTAAGCAAGTCTCAAATCTAGCTTTGCTTTAAATAATCTCTTTGCTCAAATATTTGTAGAAACTTAGCATTCAAATACATTCTCATAAATCTCATGTTTTAAGAAACATTTTTCAATTTGAATGCTTTAAAACTTTAACTCAATCATGCTCTCATAACTCTTTTCTAAACTTGAAGCTCATGCTTTGAAAATATTTTCATAAATCTAACATATCCAAATGCTTAAACTCAAAGCATGATTCAAAACATAAATTCTTAAATCAAGCTTATAAATTCATTTTAGTCACTTAAAACTTTTGGCTAGATTCTTGGTTTTTAGATTTGCTCTATTTCCTCTTGCCCTAAAAATAACAAGAAAATATCAAGTTACTTTGGGTTTCAATTAAAGGAAACTTCTCCAACTTCTTCACCTTTTTCCATTTTCTACTAAAGAGAACTCTTTTCTTACTAACCTTGATCTCTTTGAACTCTTAGATGGTCTTAGCTTGCTCAAGACCGTTTCTACAAGCTTGCCCTAACTCAAAACGAGCTTCTATACATATTTAGAGTTCAAAACAACATTCAAAACTAGCAAACTTGCTCTAGAGCTTCTTAAACAAAAAAGAGGAAGCTTTAACTTACTTGGATCTAAACCTCAAGCTCTAACTCTTCTTCCTTAGCTTAATCTCGCCAAACACTGCACCTTCTCAGGTAGCTTTGTGATAGAAAATCCAAAACTGAAGCTTGATTGAACAACCTTCTTGTTTACTTCTTCTCTCTACTTGGCTTTTGAACTTGGATGGTGAGAAATGAGAGAAATGAGTGTCTGCTGCACTTAAAAGGCTAGCCTTCGTGAGATATAAATTTTCAAAAGTCTGTCACGCGTTTTCTTTTAATGATCCCGACCGAGATCGACTTGAGCTCGACCCAAGATCTTTCCTCTTCTCGACTGGACATGCCTGAGGTCATGCCCAGGAACCATAGAATTCCTTTTTTTACTTCCAATCTCGGTTGAACATGGCCTCGAGATGACTCGAGATATATCTTCCAAAACCTTCTCTTTTCCACCTCGGGTTTCCATGTCATACCTCACTCCAAATACCACACCACACAACCAAATGGAGAGCGTGTCGTCTAAACATTCAACTCATATCTCTTGACCAAATTTAGGGTGTGCCGCCTAGACATTCAACACATATCTCTTGCAAGATAAAGCGATGAAGAAGGAAAAGGAAGATTCCAGAAGATGACTTTGAGTTGGATTGTAGACGAAAAGAAGGGAAAGAGGATGGGATCAGAGTCTTACACCACAACATGAAAGGCTGCACTTTGGTGGGAAGAAGTAGGACGCGAGTAGATCAGACTTTGTTTATTTTCATGCAAAGTTAAGAGTGTAATTTGTACCTTGTAATTTCGGTAAGTGTTAATTTAATAAAGAGAAGGAGCTTTAAGTTATTTTGTTGTGTTACTGTATTTCTTGAATTGTTTTTCCGCTGCAAAAGTTGTGAAGGACTCTAAGGCTCAATGGAAGAGCTTTGCGATGAGACAAGGAGAAGAGTTGTTCCACTTACTAGGCATTCGTCGCGTCATCTCGCAAGAGATATGCGTTGAATGTCTAGGTGACACGCCCTTCATTTGGTAGCATGGTGTGGCGTTTGGAGCGATACGTGATATGCCACAACTCCAAGACTATCTGAGAGCACATCTCCAAATGTCTATGTTTTCCATCTCGGGTTGACACAACCTCAAGATGCATCCAAATTTTCTCTCTGTCTTTTTCTGCCTTTTCTCTCAATCAAACAAGGCTCAAGATTTCACTCCGGGTACTTACTTTAAATTAGTCTACCCCGAGATGCTACCTTGATATTTTTGCTTTAGACCGAGATTCTTTGGACAACCTCTTAGCTTATCTTCTCAACTTTCTAGCAAGAAAATGGGATAAAAGATACTGGTATTACAACTTGAGCTGAGGAGGAGTACAGAAACGTAATTAAATATTCAGAATAATTATGAGATATGAATATATGAGGAGCTATAAAGAATGTGTTTCTATACGATATGAGCTTTTATGCATAATTTGAAAAAAAAATGACTTCCATGCACTTTATAAATATTTGTGGATAAGATTTGAACTATGTTGATCGCCTAAAGTGTTGAAATGATTTGGTTTAGACTCAATGTTTTACTATTGAAACACATATTGTTTATATCATGTGATTTGGAAAAATGAATAACAACGCGTTATGGCAAAACTTAACTTATTAAATGTGTTGGTGAAAGAGCACTCATTAGACATTTTTGTTTAACCTTTCAAATGTTTTAATTTAATCCCCCCAGATAGTGAAGGACAACCAACGTTTAACTTGCCTTCTTGATCATTTGATGTGCCATACTCAAATTGCATCATCCTAGTAGTGGCCACTGTTATCTCACCTTGCATGTAGTGTTAGATGAGGAGAGTCAAGTTATTGTTTTTGAGACTTGTATATATTTCTAGTTGAAGGAACTCTTGTACTTTGTTAAATATACTCTTGATCAAATATCAATGAAGTCCTTGTTATTATAATTGAGTTATGATAATTTATAGAAATACAAGTTATTATGACCTTTTAGATAAAACAATGGAGTCAAAACGCGACATAAAGGAAAAAAACACATAGCTTTTATTGAAAATTTATAGAGTTAAGAGAATGCAGCTTACATAAGTCACAACGCTTGATTAACTATGTTTTTAAGTGTTTAAGCGCATGATTATGAAAAGAAGAAATGAAGCTAATCAGGAACGCGTTCAAGGACTTAGCGACATGAAGTTGCCTGACTATTCACATCTTAAGGCATTCTGACAACAGTTCATAATGTGTGGTGATTTGCTAAAAGAAAAAAGTGGTAGTTGAAGTTGATGTGACATGAAATGACTACTTTTTGTACCTACAATTGTAGAGGATAAAGGACGATTGTGCAGCAGAGCATACTTAAGTAAGTTACCTACAACTTCACCATGTACAAAGAATAGTGTGGTCTCTCTCGGAGGGGTTGGTGGAAGAAAAGTTTTAAAATCATTCCCCATCTATAAAAGTTTCTCTACCTTCACCTCTTCTCTGTCAACTTCTTAGTGAGAGCTTAGAGAGAGTCAACTTCAACTTCTCTGGTCAACAATCTCTCTAATCTCTCTAAGCTTAGAGAGATTAGAGAGAGAATCTCACAAACCATTTTCCTAACTTATAAAAGAGCCAAGGAATACACCTTAGTGCATTCTACGACTTGACACCTTTCTTTACTTCCCATTTTTGTATCTCTTAATGTATTGTTTGAATGTTGTTATGCCAATGGTCGAGAGACCTACATTAATCAATACAATGCATGTTTATTCACTGTCATTCTCTCATCTCTTCACTATTTATCATCTTGTAGAAGTGTTATAAGTAGTTTAAGTCTGTGTTATGTACTTGATAATGGTTCTTTAATTATAAGACTCATTGTGTTTAACCTGAGCTTAATCTAAACCCTGGCTCCCTTAGAGAGAAGGAAATCAAGCATTGGTCGCCAACTACTCGAGTGAGTAAATAGCAAAGACCTCGCTAAACACGCGTGGAATGGAGTTTGGGAACAAACTTTTTTGCCTTCATTTGTGTTCCAAAAGGAGAACAAGTGTGGCATTTAAGCACCGAGAGGTTACCCACCTTAATTAGAGAGAAAATGTGATGCTTATAAGTAAGAAAGCCTAGATATATATCGTGTGATTTATTTTTACCATTTGTGTCCCGAAAGGAGAACAAGTGTGGTGTTTAGGAGTCAAGAGGTTGCTAGTCTTAATTAGAAGATGGTTAAACGATCTATATCACTTCAAGATATCTCGCATGACTTAAATCGCCTACAACTACATCTTTCTTAATGCAATTTAGTTCACATTCGATAATCATTCAATTCAATTCCACCTTCTACTGAAACCCTCAGTGTAAATAATATGATTAACATACTTTTACATTTATGTATAGATTTATACAGCTGGAGGTTAAAGTATGCATTATAACTAAGTTTGATAAAAATTCTCTGTGTTCGACTCTGGCTTACCTAGGAAACCTATTGTAACACCCCAAATTTTGAGGTATTTCTCACAGTTTATTTGTAGATTTTCTTATTTAAAATAATTATGGGTGTTGTGTTATTATAGTTTGGTATGGAAGAGAGTTTATTTGATAGAGGAAACAAAGAATTATCTTTTAGAAAAGAAAATAAAAAAGTATGGATAAATATGATATAATAATAATTATAAGTTATTATTATTATTATATTTGTTTTTATTTTTTATTTTTTTTAAAAAGGGAAAAGTCGCGTGCGCCCTTCCCCTCTCAAAATTTCATCTTCTTCTTTTTCATTTCTAAGCCGCCGACCGCCCTCCCCATTTTCTTCTCTTCTTCTTTTTGCCGTTCACCTTCAACAGTCGTCGCTTCAAGTGCCATTCGGGCACTGTTGAAGCCATCGCTGCCCATCTCTTCTTCTCCTTCGTTTTCAGTTAGCCGAGTCGCTCAAGTCCATTAGAATCGAAGCCTTGAGTTGTTTGGGTTGCACAAGCCGATCATCGAGTGTCACGTTTCGTTCGCACACGACTCTGTCTCGTGCGGGTCTTCGTTTTCAATTCCGTCAGCGGTACAGTCGTTGCACCGCGTCGTATAAATTGGAATCAGGTGGTTTGTTACCACTCCGATCTGCCTCTGTTCGCCAAGTGCCACTCTATGACTCCCCGTCTTTCAGCCACGGGTCTGACGCCCCCTTCATTTGTCGTTCAAATATGTTTTTGCACGCGTCGATGCCATCTATTCGGAGCCGGTGCAGTTATCTTGTTGTAAGTTTGTTTGGTAATTAGAAATTGTGGGTTTTGTAATGATGTTTCCTAGCTACCATAAGCTTTAAGGTTGGATTAATTGATTGGGTGTCGTTTGATGTTGAAGGTGATTTTGGAGAAGTTGTGCTTGAATCCTTAAATTTGCTTGGGTAAGTGTTAGATTCACATTTGGGTGAATTAGATAGATGATAATATTTGGAAAGAAGTTGATTTTCTGTTGTTTATGTTTAGGATTGGCTTGTTGGGCTTAGTTCGATCAAGAAGCTTAGGTAACCTTAAGGTAAGGGTTCCTACTACTGGACTCAATAATGAAATTGAGATGTTTGACTGATATGAAAATTGAGTTATGATGATTGAACTGAGGACATTGAATTGATTATATTGTGGGTTGTTGACGGTTATATTAAGGCATAGGTAGTGTACTGTAATTTGAATTGACGATCTATATTGAATTGATTAAACGGTGGTGAGTGATGCTTATGTATAAATTTAATTGTTTGAGGGACCGTTATGATGATGTTTGATTATGTACTGGTTTGGGTAAATTGACTGTATATGTGTTGAACTGAAAGAAGGACATGATGGTAGTTTATATTGTAAATTGAGTTGACTATTTTAAATGTTAGTATGAACTGAAGGGAAACTGTTAGCTTAATCTATAGGGTAGTGTGTCTTTCAGGTGTCCCATGAGATCACCACCTGTTATGCATCCTTTGGAGTAGTAAACTGATAGGTGCATCCTTCGGGGGCACTAGACTGATATGTGGATCCTTCGAGAGCACTAGACTGATATGTGCAACCTTTGCGAGCATTAGACCGAATATGTGTATCCTACGAGATCACAAGACTGTTATGATGCAAGGTACCTCCCAATAGAAAGTTAATAATTTTACCCCTAGCGGAACCAATAGTGGGTTTCTTACTAGGTATATTTATACTCACCCTTTCATGTTTAACTTTTCAGGCAAGGGTAATACGAGAGGCAGACCGACGAGGGACAAGAAGGATGCATGACTGTCATATGGGGACCTAGTTTTTCTTGAAATTGCTTCCGCTTATGGTTTTAATTTTTTTTTTTGTGATTGAACTAAGTTCATGGATAGTTATTTTGTAAACAATACTTTTAGAATTTTATTTGTTTGAAATAGGGACCGAACAACGTTTTCCTTGATCGTTATGATTTCAAATAAATTTCATCATATTTTGTGTCAATCAAAGTGTTTTGTTTAAAATAATGACTTCGACTTAGATAAAAAAAGTTGGGTCATTATACCTATTTCTTCACTTACACTTAGGCAAGCGAGAGGAAAACTTGTACTCAACTCAAGCTTACAAGAAGTAGCAACACATGGCGAGGAAATGTACCTTTTATAGGATGATTCTCACCTAGGGCAAAGTAGCATCTTTTATCACATAACCTTGCCTCCTTATGTTTCAAATCGCAAAAATAGAACCTTAAATGAGAAATCATAGTTAAGCAGATGTAAGATGCGGAACCAATTCACATGTTCCATCTTGCATGCGATTTGTGAAGAGAAGAACGTACCATAAAATCAAAACAAACAACAAGCAAGTTCACACTATTCAGTTTCAAAATCATTATGCTAAGTAACAAACCCCACAAATGTCTGCTCCATGAATGTCGTGGGATAACCATCATTGCGAGAAGGAGCATGGGGATGGTCGAGACAAAGAGGAGAAGGGGATGCTCAACACAAGCTGGTGGATTATTCTTGTAGCCTTTGATTGTCAAAATTTTTAAACTTCGACCTAAGTATGCATGTTCCTCATCCATTGGCTTAATCCCCTGTATACGGGCTTGAAACAGGAACAATGAGTAATAAACATTAGGCCACAGAACCCTAAAACCCGTAAACTCTAAACCTTTAATTACTAAACCCTAAACCATAAAGTCCTACAGACCAGATCAAACAAGATAAAAAATCATAACATACCATTTGCGATCCAAAAACTTGTGACTGAATCACCTTCAACCTAGGTGAATACAAGCAACTCCATCGCATGATGCATGGTATCACATTAGTTAAAGCCCAGTTTTCAATCCGACCACTAATGGAAGACACTATCGCATATGTCCAAACCTACAAAATGCAACAATTATGTAAATAAAAGAACATAAAAGTATAAGTATTGAAAAAAAAAACCATAATAAGCATAAAATTAGTAACCTAAAACGTGAAAAGGAATTCATATAGGCTAGACGACTCCGACGACTTGTTATTCATAGGTTTCTCCTTATGCAAGACAACTTTCCATACAGTGCTCTTTTCAAGCTATCAAGTGTCTTAACCCATATCAAATTACTCTAGTCGTAGCTGCTGAAGTTCTCCAAATCATGTATGAGGCCCAACATGGTCCAGTTCATATGCTGCCTCCTCTCGCTCCCCATAATCGCTAACTCGATGAAATAGAATAGAGATATCACATCTTCGTCACTCTCAAACTGAAGATTCGGGTAATCTTTATCCAAGTCAAACCCATTCATGTTTTTCCTATCACCCAAGTATAACTGTCTCAATCTAATGGTTTTATCTTGTTCAAACTCAATAGCACATCTCGACTTATACCTCAAACCCATAATAATTTCAAAATCTTCTCGCTCGTAGGAGACCTTCTCACCAAGTAATTTAAAACTGATAACGTCGTCCCGATCATCCTCAACCTCTTTCAACATAATGTAATGGCACAACGGTCTAATGAACATCAACTTAACATCCAAGAAATGATCGAATATAGTTTTCCTATACATATATAGTTGCCTAGGAGTTAACTTATTTTTAGTATTGGAGATGGTCTTGGCTAAGTGAGAACAACATGTCAAATTTGCAAGAATTTTTTTTGAAGTTTTCCTTCTTACAAGAGGCATCTGCCAAACAGAAAACACATATAATAGAGAAAAATAAGTAATTTGTCTGAAAAACTCAAAATAATCTCACTCCGATCTCGGCCAAGAACGACATAAACTCATGATGGTACTCATGTCATTTTCATCGGGATGCCACAAGATTAGGATTTTATATGCATTATGTGATGTATTTCAAGTTAATCTCGAACAAAATCTACCCCGAGAACCAGCACAAAATGGATATGAAACACAAACTTAGACTAATTTCAAAACTCATTCAACAAATCTCGATGCAATTTCAATAATCTCGATCGAGATTCATAATCCAAATGAGACTAGATTGGTGAAATTGCTCACATTCATCAAATGAAACCACTTGCATAAAATTAAAATTCAGATATGCAAACATCCAACTACTTATATCCCAACCATCTTAGATTTCACAACCCTATAAGAAAACTTAAAACAAAGCCTTAAACTATCAAATAGTTCAAAATGAGATACCTCTACAGATTTAAGCTTGAGGATACACTAAATAAGTTTGACAACACAAAAGTCAATAAATCTAAGTGAATATGAATTGTTTGGTGAAAAACGATATTTTGGTAATTGCGTAATAGCATTTTTTTTTTAATTTTAGACAACAGTAAGAAATCTCAGGCTCGAATTCGACTAAGATGACCTGAGAAAAACACTATAACGTATATTAATAAAGTGTGCTATTTTTGAAATGTTAAACCTAAAACGAGTCATTTTGGACAACTTCCCTTTTAGACTTTATCTCAAATAAGTATCCTAAACTTTCAAAGTTTGAATAATATCATTCACCTTCCATAAAAGTTTAAGAAAATTACAAAAATACACATTATTAGTATTTAAAAAAAAAATTTCAAAAAAAAAAATTTCAAAAATTAAAAGGCCATTTGTATCGCATATATTGTCATGAGTATAGATATTAAATAATTGGCATTAAATTAATTAGGAACATTTTTAAAAATAGCAAAATAAATTAAAATATTTACAAGCTATTGCAAAATTTTGGATTTTATCAATGATAGTCTTCTATCGCCGTAACATATTAATAACTATCAGTGATAAAATTTGCTATAAGTTGTAAATATTTGGTAAAATTTACTATTTTTGAAAATTTTCCTAAATTAATTTACTATTAAGTTCATTAGTTAGTTGGTTAATAAAATAATAATAGAAAAGGTATACCTTTTTACTAAACATAATTAAATTAATTACTAAACATAATTAAATTAATTACTAAAAATAATTAAATTAATAAAAATTAATTAGAATACTGATGGTTAACAATAAATAATAGCAGTTCAAATTTATTAAGTCTAAATAATATATTTATATTTAACCATTAATTAAAAAATTAATAGGAATAAATAATTGATATTAATTTATGAATTGAGAAATTGTCGTGGATAAAAAAAAGTTGAAACTATTTATAAAATATATCACAAAATAACTAAAATGTTCTAGTTAGAATTCAATAGATTTTGCTATGTTTTGTAAATAGTTTCAATTTTTTTTCTATATTTGAAAATGCCCATTCATTAAGCTATGTTTGTGTTGTTCATCTCCCACTCACAAACATTCCACATTTTTGGATGAGATTAAAAAAAATCATATCAGGTAGAAAATAATATCCTGAGTTTTAAAAAGTGAAATTCTATCAAACAAATGAAGATATTTAATGTCTGTATGAATTCCATGAAAAAGCGTGTGAAACACGAAAGGCCTAACGAAGATGTTAAATATCTATCTGAATTCCATGAAAAAGCGTGTGAAACACAAAAGGCCTAAGTTGAAATATATAATTATTGTTAGTTTATAAACATAACCATTAATAGATGGTTAAAAAAAGTATGGATGAACTTCTAAAAGTAGCACTAATTCTCTTAACCTTAAAAAAATAAAAGGAAATCTCTTATACCAATAGTATATTCAGTTTTTTTGAAGATATCTTCAATTGCGAAATAACCGATTTGAAGGCAGCTTATATGGATACCATCAATTTTTCTTCTTCATCAAATACTCTTATTTTTCTCTTATTTGTTCAATTTTTATAGGAGAATTTTTAAAATAGTAGATTTTACAAAATATTTATAATCTATAGCAAATTTTATCACTAATTGTCATTGATATGCTATAGTGATAGAAGACTATTAGTGATAGAATTCAAAATTTTGTTATAGCTTGTAAATATTTTAATTATTTTGCTATTTTTAAAAATGTCCAATTTTTATAACTAGGGGTATTCAAAAATCCAATCAACCCAATCTAACCCGTACAGTTTGGGGTTGGTTATCAACTTCTTTAGGTTATGCTGGGTTTTTAAAAAATGAAAATATTATGAGTTTTGGTGTTTTCTACCTAAATCTTTGCGTTTCTTTTGGTTTTATTGTTTTCTTTTAATTTTTTAAAAATTATTTTATGCTAATTCTTATGTTATTTTTCCTAACAACTCTTAGAAGTTTTGAGGTCTAATTATTACAAAAGAATACTACACTTTGAATGAAAACTTTCTTAAAATGTTACTAATAAATGCATACATGAACAACTAATTAATTAAGATAACACAAAGGTATATATTAAATAGTATGAGGTTTATCTCAAAACTAATTGTCAAAGAGAGGAGTAAGACTTGTCTATCTTATAAGAAGTAATTTCTATAGGTTTTTATAACGTATGATTCTCACCATCATTTACTTCTTATTTTTAAAAATTAATTTTTATTGAACATTCTTTGTTTATAAACTTTTCTTTCCTTATTAAAAAAATTGGAACAATTTTTTTAAACACTAAATTGCAAGAGCCCCCATAATTTCTTTCATTAAGGAATAATGGTCTTACTAATGACTTTAGATGCAACTCAAAATGGGTGCTACCACATGATTCCATCATATTTGCATAAATGCATTGCACAACAAAGTGTACCTATATAAATAATTTAATAAAATATATTGTTCTAAAAATATTAAAAGGTATAATTATTATGATATAATAAGTCTTTTAGCAATAATTGATAAGCATTGATTGAATTGTTTTTTAAGGGAGATCTACGTTCTAATATCTCATTTCCATAATTGTTGTTCCAAAAAATAACAAATCTTGATGTAATTCTTCTAACAAAAAAATTAAAGTTCTAATAAAAATTGAACAACTTGTTACATTTTTTTTTCCAAAGAATTAGTTTTTCTTTATTAACAGAAAGATAAAACTAGAAAGATATCTTCCTAATTTATTTAAAAAGAAAGACAAAAAAAAAACTTTTATATTTAAAGATAGATAAAAGATTTTTCTCTTTTATCTTTAGGGTTCTTTTCTAAATATCTTTTTTAAGTAGATTTGTTCCGTGCATCTTCAAAAAGAAAATTCTAAACTATCGATCATCTCTTTACAAGCTCAGCCGGTTTCCAGTGCTTCATCCTTTTATCTTTCTCCCATTGTAAAACGAGATGGTGTTTGTCATTCACAACATACTTCGAAGACGTCCCTGAAGCTCCAAAGTTTGTGACCATTCTTTACGAAGGTAAGAGGTTACCTTCTTAGATATTACATTAAGATTATTTGATATCTTCATAGATGATTCAAGTGTATCCATGATAAGATATTTAAAGAAAACTAAGTAATTTGATTTAGGGTCAATTACTTCATAGGGAGCCTGATTATCTTCATTAGATTCAAATACAATTTAGGGGAACCTGTTTAGTTTTAGTTTCTCATTATAACTAAAATGATTACTAGATCTAGGAGGAGTGTCTTCTAGATCGTTAAAATGTTATACTCGTTTAAATCTTAATAAAATCTGCTTATCTGAGCTATAAAGGCTCTTCAGATGTAAGTGGGTTCACTGAACTGGGTTAATAAAGTTTTCTGTGTTATCTGTGTTGTTTATCTTTTTGCTCTTTTAGATATTCCTCTAGTTGTTAACTAAAGTAACAACTACAGGAAAAATATTTCATTTTCAACACGACTATTTAATTCGACATGTTAAAGGTTGGCATTTGGAAGGGTTCTTGAAAGTACTAAAAGTTGTAATGAAGAATCTAAACTGTTTTTTGTGTTTGGTATTTTACCTATTATAAATTCCATATTTAAATTCACTTTTCAATATTATACGTTTGTACACCAAATTCTTTTCTTTTGAATACCATTCTTACACATCTAAACTTTATTTTATTCCTTTGAAGCTTGCAAATGTCTATTTTAGTTTTAAAACTTTATTTTAATTTTTAGTTGTTTTTTTTTTTTTTTTTTTAAATTTAATTTAATTTTTTTTTTTTTTTTTTTTTTTTTTTTGAAATCGAACATAATATATCTTTTAAGTATGTTTATAACATGTCGATGTGACCATATATCTATTTAGAAAATAATTATAAATTGAAAAATAATCTTAGTAAGCTTGGACGAAAACCAAACTCTCCTTATTAATAAGGAAGAATGGTGATCTTAGTAAACCTTTTGGTGATAATGAAAAGTGTATGATAAAAAGAGATTTGCCGAAGAACTTGTGATAACCCTATAACTTCCTTAAAATCGAGAATTCAATCTTAGTAAGGTTAGTAAACTCGTTATTTAGAAGCTTAATCGTCTAATTAAAAACAACCCGATTTTACTTTGATCTTTTAAGAAGTCAAATAAGATATATAAGAAATATATAACCTTGCACAAAAACAAAATCAAAATGGTATAATTGACGTCTAGAACAAATAGGAACAACAAAGTCAAGAAAAAACATGATATGGATCAAAAGTGCCAAGTACTAAAATGGGCTAAGAAAATAGGTCTAGCTTGAGCCATGCTCCACCTCAGTCGACTCTTGTCATGAACATGTATGTAATACAACATTACTAATAGTACAACATGAGACTTTAGAAAGAACACTTTAGAAAGCTTTTGTCACACCCCCTCCCAGATCACCTACTCTAAATTCGAGAGACGACGTGATGCCAACCGATATCATTCCCCTCTAAACGACATCAGTTGACCCTTAACCTTAAACCCTTAAACAATTGGCAAGGAAAAGCTGATAATAGTAAAATTAACCCAAAATTGAGATGCAACCCATTTAATAAAACAACTTTTAAAATCACAACAATTTACAGAAAACATTTAACAATGAAGATTTTCTTGAAATCATAAAATTACCCACAATTTCTTTTAACCTTAGCAAAGTACTTTAAAAACTTCCTTAGTGGAATGTAAAATATACATCAATAATCCTTTTAAACGTTTAACATTTAGCAAAGTACTTTAAAAACTTCCTTAGTGGAATGTAAAATATACATTAATAATCCTTTTAAACGTTTAACATGATTGGCCTGATAGTAGTAAGCTCAACACTCGGGAATGCACAATCTGTATATTTGGAAGAGGAAAATCATTTGAAAGGATAAGTCAAGAGACTTAGTGAGTGATAGTTTTATAAATTATGTTTTCATAAACAGTTTCACATGAAACCTAAGAAACATTTAGTAGTAGAAATTCATTTCATAACATGGTACATAGAAATATTGAAACTTTTTATAACATTGAATAGAGATTTTGGAAGACACGATCCATAGCCACTGACAGTATTAAACCTCTTCGTTCTAAGACGGAACAGTTGATAGGATACAACTTTTATTGTTATCCCCCTCCTTTAAGGCATAATAATTTATACAGTTCCTAATGACTCATAGTTAAAAAAAGCTCATCAACCTTACCATCAGTATGAAGTTAACCACAAGTGCATAATAGGTCTCATGGAATATTTGAGCTAGGATAAAATATATTTGAAAAGCTTGAAACATACTTTGGCTTTTCATAACATGTGAGATATACTTTTGAACATAGCATAAGCATTGAAAATTAGTTTAAAATCTATTTGTAAATACTTAAGCATTCATTAAAAAAATCATTTAATCATTGACAACAGTTGGTTTGATCCTTTCTTTAGAATTTCCTCCAATTTCTCCACCACTTGAAAAATTTATATGTAAGTCCTAATTAATCTCTTAATCAATGAAATATCCAAAAATTGATAAAAAAAAAACTTTAAAATAGCAAAACAAACAAAAAAAAATGTCTCAAAACAACACATTTGAGCATGCTGGTATGCACTGGCATAGTGTTTGGGTCTGGCGTGCCCGTAGGGTCAGGGTGAGCCTTGTCACATGCTAACCTCGCAATGAGTGTCCCGTGTTTACCTCGTAGTGAGGGTCGTGCCTGTCGTTGCCTTGCACGTAAGCTGTATCACACGCCTATTAATCGCGCACTCAATACCAACCTAATGCGTGCCACTAACCTCCTTAACCTCAAATCTCACTCCCAACCCGCCTTGTCTTGCTTGACACTCGGCTACTGTCCAGAAATTGATTTTCATCCATAAACTTAACTTCACTTTGAAAAATCATAACTAAAAACCCATAATTCTTTTAGACAAACTTTCTTCTATAAAGTTGCTTGAAAATGTCTTAACTTAATTACCTCCAAATGCTAAGCGAAGCGTTCTCTGGCGTCCAAAAAGTGCACCTTGTTCAAAATGATATGAAAATTGACATTCCTCCCTTACTTCAACTCAAACTTAATCCTCCTCACCTAAATTTGTTTCGACAACTCTAATCTTGAAACTTGACTTAATTTGTAAACTTTTGGAAGTAAAATGAAGCAAATGGACAACTGGATTGTGAGAAACCCTTGCCTGAAGTTGTGTATTTATAGTGGAGCCTTGTATGAAACTTAATTGACACCTCTAGCCTCCTTAATCCGCCTCTTAATTTCCTTAATCCACCTCCTGCTTGGCCCAAAAATGCATGAAACATGCTTAAGACACCTGAATTTCCACCAAACCGATTAGCCTTAAACAACCATGTTGCTTACTTAAACTCCTTGCTAACCTCTTAATCATGGCTGCAAGCCTTCCTCGCATTGAAGCATCCTTGCCTAACCTCTCAGCTGCCTAGCTTCCTTGCCTAATAACCTCTTAAATGATAATCTCGTCAAGCACATGACCAATCTTCCTCACATAGCCAACATCATGTCACACTAACCTTTCAATCAATCATCTCGCTTAGCAGCCTTTTGTTCACATAGCACCCTTAAACACTAATGTCTTCGTTTTAGAGGTTATTTTGCTCAACTCCATTAAGCCTCCTCGTCTAGTACTCTTTGTCGACTAATGTCTTTAGAGGTTATTTTAGCCCATTTGGCTGCCTATGACAAGTCCTTAGAGGTTATTCTCTCGCCCTAGGCCATACCAACCAAACCTTGGCCGCTCAATGCATCATACTTGGAGGTTCTTCTCATTACTTTGGCCGCCCAACAAAATCTTTGAACACTTAGCACTCATTTTCTTTGACACTTTGCCATTTTCTAACTTTTCCTTTCTTGACTTAAAACCCAAACCTCAATATTTAAACTTTCCAAGAATTTTTCTTTTCTTTTTCCTTATTAATTTTATTTTCTCATACCTTTACCAAATCTTAACAAGTTCCAAAGGTATTAAAAATTTGGGGTTTCATAGCTCTGTTCAATCTTTAAAGAAAATCACTCACAAACTAAGTTCCCTTCTTCTAAATGCCAAGCTCCACAGATTCTTGTCTTCTTGCCTAGTGACCTCTTCTTGCACAATAACTTCAAGAAATTTCAGCATAACATTCCTTTCTTTTGACCTTTCACTCCGAGTCTTTGATTAGGGCTTGTGTTCAACCCCTAGGCTTTCTCTTTATTGATAGTTGATAGGTCAATATTCTTTACAATATCCCTGTCTTATGGAAGAAGATCATCCCCCTTTTAGGCGAAGGACTGATTAATGGAACTAAGACTTCAGACCAAAAAATAGGCATAGGGGAATGAGAAGTGGAGAAAGAGTCATCAGTCTAAGCATTCTCATAGAAATCCGTTTTCAACAGGCGAGGCGGAAAAAAGAAAGATCATAATATCTAAAGAGGAATAGGAGAGGTTAGAAGTGAGAAAGAGTTTACGAGGAGCAAAGAACTTTCCCTGAGACAATCTACATCAGTCTCAGTTGCTAAGACAGGTCCAAAGGCGCAATGAAATATGCGGGGAATATTACTAGGAGTCAAATCAAAGCTCCAGATGAGTTGAGAAAGCCTAGAATCGAGTGAGCAAAACAAGGCGGCGAAGATTAATTGAGGAGACTCTTAAGGAGATAGAAGAGATAGGAGAGCATGTAATCAAAACCACACCAAGCGCTATGGGTGCAATCTCTATGTTTCGGAATTCAGTTCTACTTCTCTCTTTCGGATCGAACTGCCCGGTAAGACAGTTGTTGGTGCAGTGCAGAAGGAGAGGTTGCGAAAGCAGCGAGAGCTCCTAGGTTGCGATGCTCGACAAAAGGGTGCTATCTTGTTCTTCTTTGCCCCACGTAGCGGTAATTCTAAATTGGATTAGTCATTCTTTAAGTGACCTTAGTTCGCTCGCTCTTACTTGAAATGTCACACATGCAGGTCTAACATTTCTCTTAGCCATACTTAAACCCAACCTTGACACATAGCCCACTAATTAATCACCCTTAGGAAATTTCTCCAAAAATTCTTAATTCTCCTTGCCTGACTTCTTCTCGCGTTAAGCATCAAAACACACAGGTACTCTTGATCGCAACTTCCTTCATCACGTCATCTAGCTTCAACACAAACCATCAAAATGCCTATTCTTTAAAACACCTTTCTTAAAAAATGCTCTTCTAGTTAAATGCCTATTTTCCTAAAAACAACCCTTCTTTTCCAGACTCATGTCTCACTATTGGGATTTATGTCCTAAAACTCGTAGATTATAAATATAATCCATTGACCGTTGTTATTATTGATTATACTATTAGTTTTGTCTTAATAACCCAAATCCAATAAACTAACATTCTAAGTTGTTTAATGAGTCTTGAACAGTATGTAGAGAAATACATGGATCAATGTTCGAGATCAGCTTAAAGGGTCAATAGTATAGGGATAAGGCTGGGTACCTTATCCTGGTAACATTATCGATACGACTCACTTTGTATTTGATACAAACGTAATGATCCAACGTGTTCGTGTAATTGACATGTGAGTGAGGGTATCCTATGCAATGAGTTTGCATAAGATTGGACCGCGAAATAGTAAGCACTAGATGTAACTCCGTTAACTAGTTAGGTTTCTATTTCATTAGGATGACCTAGGTAGCTTAGTCTTAATTCTGAGTGTATAGTATGAACTCTTGTTTACGATGGATTGTTCTTTAATTTGTACAAGTGAGAGTGGCCAGATCGCCGACTTACTAAGCTTATCATTTTTGGGGACAAGCCGAGTGGGGAGCTAGGAACATAATTGCACAAGACGAAATTCACTCCTTCCCTATTTTAGGGTAAGTAGATGAGTGTTCCCTTAAATGGTGTTTCCAGGACTTGAACAAAGGCCCTAACATCTCTATGGCACGAGAGAGGTTTCTGTTTATTGGTAGGACCATAAATAGGTTGTTCATTAGAGGAGCACTGATATTTAAGGATTAGAGGTAACCCAGGGGTAAAACGGTAAATTGACTCAACTGGTGTTACAAACACTCGTGAATGACTAACTTACTGTTATTGGTCTATATTTGTGGATACATAAATATATCTACAGTGAGAAGAGTTCAGATGTGACTCTTTAGTGGAGCGTACACACAGTTAACAAATATTGATTAATGTGGTTAATGAGTTTAGCCAATTAATCTCAAATCGTTGTAGCTTTTGATCCATAGGTCCATTAGGTCCCATTCCTAGCTCGTAAAGGATAATGATGTTTATTTATATTAGTTGTAATTTGAAATGTTCAAAATTACTTTGAAAATTAGTTTAATATATAGTGATACATTATAATATAAAGTTTATCAAAATTAATTTATGAGAGATAAAATATTTGAATGAGTCCAAATATTGATTTAATGTGAATTAGATTCATATTAAAATTATTGGTTGTGAGAGAAACTTATATTTTCAATTTTAATTTAAGTTAAATATAAGATATTTAATTTAGTTATTAATAGCTTAGTTTAATATGATTTAATTAATTATTAACTAATTGATTAATGGTTAATTAATTAGTAGATTTGAAATTTCTATGAATTTAATATTTTTAAATTAATAGAATCCTATGATTCTCTCCAACTCCATTCCTAATCCAAGAAGGAAAGAGAATTATAAATATCTAGAAGAAAACAATTTTCTTGAATGAATTAATAATAAAAAAAAAGTCAATGCTTTTGCTTTCTGCAAAAAGAAAATAGTTTCTCTCTAAACATTTTTCTCATCCCAATTGGTTCCCACAAACTAATCTCATCCCAGAGGATAGGAAAGTCTCCGACGGGTGGTGTTCCAATTTGGATATTTACTTTGTAGGTTCAGAGACATAAACAAGTAAGTTTTCTTTCTCTAATCTATAATTAGAAAGCATGCTTAGCCTTTAAGTCTTAATAAGAAAACTAGTTTCTTAATTATTTTGCCTACGGGTATTTTGAGATTTCCAAATTAATTTGGGAAATGGTTCTTTAAAATCTTCCGTTGCCATGGGCTTTTATCCCTTCACTTACGACATGCAATTAATACTTGTACAAAAGAGTTGCAAACTTATCATGTATATAACAAAAAGAAAAAATAGCATCCTACCAATTGATGAAGAAACCATCAGGAGGGGTGAACTGGTCACACATGTGAGACCCTGATTCCAAAAGGAAGTTCCGTTGAAGAAGAACTCCACTAACATAAGCTATTTTCACCAATGTAGAAAGAAGTGTTCGCCAAGAAGGATGCACTTGGGAAAATGGTGATGCGAAAAGAAGTATTTGAGTGTAAGAGCCATTACATGGAATTAGGTAACACGTTGAGGCTACTGGCAAAGAAAAAATTGTGTTTAATACCTAGGACTAGGCAATTGGAGTAGCCATGCTAGGAAAGTACCTATGCCTAAGAATGTGGCGATGAGGTAAGTGTTCGATTGAAGTGACCAGACAACCCTCTGGGAAAGAGTAAAAGTCTGATGTTTTTCAAGTAGAGAGTCAGACGACTTAAAGAAGTTTAGCTTTCCAAGGAGATTAGGTTGGCGTCTCAAGGAGAGTGTCTATTCGTAACTGACGTTTGACTTACGTGTCAAGTTTGAGTTGGCTGCAGTGTACAACAAAAACGGAAAGTTGACACGTGTAAAGCAGGAAAGTGACCTTAGATGTGAAAGGTCACTATAAATAGGATCAAAGGTCAAACGAAAAACGAAAAAACATTTGATAAACATTTGAAAAACATTCTACTGAATTGAGAGTAAATTTTAGAGTCTTGAAAAATTGGTTGAAGGAAACCATGAGGCAAGAAGAGGAAGCGCAAAGCCAAAGGGAGAAAAAGTTGAGGCTAAGTGTTGTTGTGAGTGATCCTTATAAAACAAATGGTTGTTGTCAACGATTCCATATCCTTCTAAATGAATGCATAATGTTTATCACATAAGTGTTTTAATTTATGATCTTGACGAACAGACAAGTATCTTATAAATGTTGTATGAATAACATTCTTTTGTAATCCTTTCGTTGATGCTTGTTGTATGATATTTGTGTACATGTTGAAAGTGATATGTTCAGCTAATGCCTTTTATGTGATGTATGTGTTGTGACGAGTAATGCTGACTGATTTATCGTAAGATGTTGGTGGAAACCCCGAATTTAATGTGAGACGCTGGTGAGTATGAATCCCAGGTCTAAGCGGGTAAACGCTGGTGAAAGTGAATCCTAGGTTTGAGCGAGTATGAGTTGTGTTCTTGAAATGCTAGATGTTGGTGAGTGTAAATCCCAAGTTTGAGCGAGAGATGATATGTGAAGAAGCTGGTGAAAGCAAATCCCACGTTTGAGATGAGATTGAATATTATGGTGGTGGAAGTCCTAGGAAAATTGCAAGACATTGGTGAGTGTGAATCCCAGGTCCAGGTGATGGGAGAATCTCAGACCCAGATGATATATGAGTAGTGAATACTCTGATGGCTTGAACCATGTGGAATTATTGTAAATGTCGTGGTTGTGTTTGATGTGATAAAAGCTCGTGTTTATTGAGCTTAGTATTAATGTTGTTATCATTGTTGTTATTGAATATGTTGTATTCTCAAAAAAGTTTTCCTAAACCCATCACTCACTAAGTCTTCGACTTATGTTTTAAGTCTTTCTTCCCTAGGTTGTCAGACGTTGATTCCAAGTAAAGAATGTGGGTCTGGCGTAGAAGCCAAGTAAAGAAGGGAAAGAAGGCTTGTTATGCAAACTTGTGCGGTGTCCAAGTCATGTTATCCTACCTTGTGTTTACGGAGTTAGTGGGTAAGAACTTTACTCCTTAACGCCAAGGGCTCCTACTCAAATCGAAGAGAGGTCGCCTGACACGTTAAGGTTGGTGAGGCCAAAAACAATGAGTATGAAAGAACTGAGTCAGGGAAAGAAAGCCCTGAAGGTTGTTCCTGAAATGGTTGTTGGGCGATCGAGGAGAAGGATAAAAAATGAGGTCTTTACATCTCTAAATACCCCATTTTAAGGAGCAGCATTGGGCGGTGGAGGAAGAAAAGTGGATCAGAACTCAGTTTTAATTTTAAATGCCTAGCAAGAAAAGGAATGTAACTATTAAGTTTGAACTTATAGTAAGGTGTCAAGTTAATAAAAAGAAAAGTTATCTTTATTCTGCTGCTTATTTTTTGTACTTATTGCTTAGGAACAAATTTCTTTGTTGTGACAAGAGTGCTACGCGATGGAGTAAGTCTAAAGAGTACAGATTTTACACTACGATGAGTAAAGTTTCTAAGGTTCGAGGCGAAGGCCTTGCAATCAAAGCAATTTGGAGTAAGTTGTTTGCTTACTAGGCATTCTTCGCATCATTTCGCAGTGAGATACGCGGCGAGTGTCTAGGCTTCTCCCTCATTTGATCGCAGGAAGTGGCATTTGGGACATGGCGTGACAACCAACTCCTAACTTGTATAATATGATAAATTTTTCCTTACATGTGTATAGACATTCTTTAAATTTTTTTGTTTAACTTACATTGCTATAGGAAAAGAAATGTAGGTGTCGTGGGACTGCTCTCATCTATTTTGCAGTTCTTATTGCATCAAACTAGAAGTTGTCACGTGATTTTTTATTTTTTGAAAAAGAAATATTAGTTTTGTTTATGTGTGCAGGAAAGGGGCTTATTGCAACTTAAGTACTTAAACTCTCTCTCTTTCTTTAACATATTGTCTAATGTCTTTCCAAATATTTATTTTTCTTTATTATCTAACTGATACACTATTTATAATGCAACTACCTGTCTTTTTAACTTTTCTATCCATCAAGAGTTTTAAAATATGTTCAATCATTCTCTCTTTATATATTTTTTCTCTCCATTTTAAGTGCTTAGACTTTTTGATGTTACTCTCAATTTAAAATGGAGACTAAAAAAATAAACAGTTTTTTTGATGTTACTCTCAAACACAATAAACAGTTGTTTTAATCACTGTTCGATTTATTTTAAATATAATATTATTATTAATGTGGCCCATGTGCATTATGTACTATTTTATCTCTTTCGAGCCTATTATTTTATTAGGTAAGTAGGTAAAAAGATAATGTCCTAATTAAACATCATAATGGATGATGTCTATAAATAGAATCTTAGAGATTGGTCCTCTCATTGCATTAAGTAATTCACTCTTCCCCATCAAGAAAATTAATTATGTTAAGAATGATCAAGTGAGAGAAACACAATCCCTTAGAAGACCACTCATGGATCAAGGTATGTGATTCACTAGCAAAATTTAATATGTGAAAATCATGCAATTCAAAGATCTTGGCATTTATTGTTCTATACAATGTTATGGTTTTATTGTGTATTCATGAAAATAAAACTTACAAGCACACCTAAATGGAAGAATTATTTGGTGAAATTCACCTTCATTTACTAGCTTAAATTTTTGGATCAATTGATAATTTAAGATGGTATTAAAGTAGGGGGGTCTTGTTTTCAAACCTTTACGTTATTGTGTTGTTTCCTCCCGCAATTAATATTAATTTTCACTTGTAAGGTATTTTTTGTATTGCAAGCTTACACATGAAGGAGAGTGTTGAATGATATAATATTACATTCACCTTCCTATATGTTTATAAAAATTGATTTAAGATTTCGTTTCTCTTCTAAGATGTTTATAAAAAAAATGAATTTTCCTTTAAATAGGAAAATTATAAAAAGAAAGTAATAATTGTTTCAAATATAGAGACTAAAAATTCAGTGGTATGCTTTGAACTGATTTTTTTAAGTGTTTATAAACATTATTTTTTGATTTAAAAACATTTTAAAAACCAAACCAAACATGTCCTAACTAGAAGTTGAGTAAATTATCAAGCAAACAAACATTTGGAGAGATTGAGAGAGAGTAAGAGGATGAGAAAGAAAAATTGAAACACAAAACCATCTTAAAATAGAGAGAGAGACATTGAGAAACCTAAGATTCTTTCCATGTGCAAGAGAGAAAGCAGAATAATGTAAAATGAGGCAACCATGTGAGAAGAAATTTCATTGCTCTCATAGTTGAGAATAGACACATCTCTTTTTCTTTTTTTCCTTTTTCCCTTTTCCTTTTTCTCTTTCTCTCTCTCTATATGAAAATGACCAATGTTACATTACCTAAACATGTAGCAAAACAAGCAGGCCCCATCACATATTGCCATGCTACCCCTAATTTCAATCTATGGGGGCTACCATGTTTTTTCTTTTTCATTGAAAGGTCTTTATTTCAAAAGTATATATGTACGCAAAGTTTAACATGCGTTGATGTAGACATGAATGTTTAGATCTTAATTTTAGACAGATATGTAGATAAAAATTTTCATATTAATTCAGACGAATAGTTGTAGAAAAAATATTAAAATATTTTTTTTTAAATGAGTATTTGAACTAAATGAAAATTTCATATTTTAATTAAAACATCTCATCTTAGGTCAATATCTGAAGAAATGTCAATTTGTTGAGGGAAATTCAATACGATATATTCTCATAGAAAAGAAAAATCAATAACATGTAGTTAAGAGACTTTAATAGTTAATTCATATACTGAAAAGAATAATAACAATAATAAAATATTTCCTTTTTCTAGAATTTTCTCTTTTTTTTTTTCATCATTACAAAACTCCAAATTTGCTTTTGCATACATTTTCAAACAAATATGTGAGAGGGTCTTTTCTTTCTTTCCCTTTTTTTTTTTTTTTTTTTTTGATTGGGTGTATCTTTTTGCCTTTTCTTCTTTTCCAAATGATGGGAAGGTGAATATTGAACTAACCCTAAAAATCTCTTTATTGCCAAAAGGGCCATAGGGGTCTTTTTCCCTTTAAATACCAAAAATAAAAATTAAAAAAGAAAAACCCTAAGAGAGAGTCCATTGAGTGTTTTTCTAAAATTGTTTTCTAAAAAATGTCTTTTAGACAAGTTTGAAACAATGGTCAACATTATCAAGTCAATCTATGCTTCATGTCTACTGAAAATTATCTAATTAAAACATGTTAACATGAGTGTAGACCCCAATAGCTAGGTTGAATCAGGTCTCACATCTTTAGTGCTTAAACGAAAAATAAGCCATTTATAACATCAATACAATTTTATAGGGTTCATTTATCCTTTATTAGTTAAGAAACACATACATTGCACCTGAAATCTTATGGTTTTAATTACTTTTTACATAATGCAATAATTTTTATTCTAATGGTTTATCTATCTATTATAAAATAACATGAAATGGTGCATTGTTTCACTCTATAAATCACTACTTTCATATTTAATTTTTTTTTTTTTTGTATTTTCTAAAACTTTGGTTCTCATGAAATTATATTTTTAACCATGTAAATGTAAGTATTTATTTTGTTTTTCTTTTACACATTATCTCACATATACATTGGAAAGACTATTGCATATCATCCTACATACTCATTCAATGTGTATAACCACCTCCACCTCAAACAGATGCATCTAATTGACATTTATTATATTTTATCTTGAAGAGTAGTGTTTGTCAACATCAATTGCACTCTAGAAGTCACATCTCTACTGTCTTTCAAATGGACACCTACACTCGAAAAGTCATTACCACTGAATGAATGGTAATATGAAAGTGCATAAACAATGTAGGCTGTAAAAAAGAATAGCAAATTATGAGTTTTACTTTGAGAAAATAGCAAAAATAATTTTAAATTGTTAAAATATCAAAACATAAAAATTGGAAAAATAAATAAATGAAACAATCCTTCAAATGCCCCTATCCAATATGTAAAATACAATTGTTCACCTAAACCCCAGATACTCTGTAATTGAAATAACACATATACTACACAAATTTTTTCTCCTAAAACATAAAGATTAGAAAAGTTGTCATTAATGGGAAGTTCCATCTCATGCCTGCAAAATTTAAAATCTCTGCAAGTGAGCATTTTTTTCCTTGGACTTCTGCCGCTTACTTCCTTTTTTCATTCGAAACTCTAAAGAAAGTTCGAAAATCATTTGAAACCATCAATTCATCAAAGAATTCAAAAGGGGAGCATTGTTGATATTATAATAAAGATGAAATCATGAAATTATACCATAGAATTCAAAACTTATATACATCTTAGCAAGATATGCATCGGTGAGTTTGTCCATTCAAATCGGTGAGTTCTTCATACATTCAAGATTCATTTGAGTTTTCTCCTCTCTTGTTTGCAAGAAAAAATTTATCTCTCTCATTGTGTTTGTCTCTAGTCGGCGGCCCCCTCTTTCAATCTTCTTCTTTCCTTATCTCTAATAAAACCTAAAAGAAGAAGATTTAAATAATTGCAAAAATGCCATTGAGGCATAATTAAATTCTAAAATTTAAATTCAAATTATTATTAAAAATATATATTAAAATTTAATTTTAAATTTTTATTAAAAATATATATTAAAATTTAATTTTAAATTTTTATTAAAAATATATATTAAAATTCAAATTGTTATTAAAAATATATATTATGTATTATTTAATAAGTTGTTAATAAGTTGTTTAAAATATAACAAATTTGAAAATCTTGTATATAATAAAATATAATAAATTGTTTAAAATAAAACAAATTCAAATTCAAATTAGCGTTTGTCATTATTTTAGGGATTAGATCGAGTAACGGTTGAAAATCTTTTAGCAATTTTTTAGAGGAAATATTTATTAAACATAAGTTTAATGAATTAAATAAATAAATGCTAATTAATTTGATTTAAATTCTAAAAATCCAAAAATTGTTTATGAATTATAGGCATATATTCAGTAGATATTGGAAAAATCTTGCCAATCCCGAAAATATAATAAATTAGTTAATATTTTTCAAAATTAATTGTAGTTTGCAAATACATTGTATTTGTGACTGTATGATATTTGATCTCATTATTTGTATCATGCAAATACTAAAACATGTATTATCCTACATAAATTGGTATAAACACGTATTATACTTCTTGATTTAGACATGTATAGCAAGGATGATTGAAAATAAAACGTCTAATTAAAATAAATATGATTATCAACGTAATTAAAGTGAAAAAATAATTATTCGATACAAGAGGCACAATAAATTATTTTTTTTTTAATAAAAATCAACCAAAATAAGTGTATAATCATAATTAGCACTATTGTAGGGATGATAAAACTTTATTGTTAAATTATTATTAACCATATATACTATGTATTATTTGATAATTTTTTTAAATAACTTGAAATATAAATAATATTTCATGCTTGCCATTATTTTAGGGATATGATGTAATATTTGAATCAAAATATTATGAAATATAATAACTCGGGAATGGTTGAAATTCTCATAATCATTTCTTTTTTTAACCATACGTACTATCTATTATCTAATATTTTTTTTTAAATAATTGAAATATGAATCATACGAAAATATTGAATTAGTGATTGCCATTATTTTAGGGATTAGGTTTCATAATATTTGAATTCAAAATATTATGAAATTATTCAAATAGGATGAAATCTAACGAATAAGGAACGGTTGAAAATCTTTTAGCAATTTTTTTAGGTGAAATCTTTATTAAACATAACTTTTATGAATTAAATAAATAAATGTCAATTAATTTGATTCAAATAGTAAAAATTCAAAATTTGTTATGAATTATAGGCATATATTTAGGAGATGTTGGGGAAATCTTGTCAATCCTGGAATATCATAATTAATATTTTCTAAAACTGATTGTAGTTTGCAAATATACTATTTGTAAAACACGTATTATCCTACATAAAGGGTATAAACGGGTAAAAAAAATTAAAAAAATCATGTAATCACCAATGTTGCCAAAATTCTTACTATTTCTCAAATTTGCTATTTTTCAATTTGTTATCCTAAAGTTTGTCATTCTCACGTTTATCTCAAAAAGGTAAGGCAAAAGGGACATGTAGCCCTTTATATAGTATAAAAATAGATGATTTATTATTTTTTTTTCAAAAAAGACAGAAAAAATAATATATCCCAAACATTTTATTGTGAGTTTTTTTAAGAATAATAAAAATAGCCTTAAAAAAAATACTAAAAGACAAAAATTCACTAAACTTCAAATATTTTTTCCACTTTACCATGTTAAATGTGAATTACCATTTTCTTGTTGTTATTTAAAAAACAATAATTTCATTAACCAAGCCGTAATATTTATCTTGATTATGTGTTCATTTTTTTTTTTGTTGATGAAGTTATTTTTTCTTAGAAAAAACAAATAAGAATATTCCATTTTTATTCTGCACGGTTTTATTATTAAAAAAAAAAGGATTGAAACCCACTTTTAAATATTATTCTAAAAGCCATTGAACTGCAGAGAGACTATTTATCCTCTTGTCCATGGTGAGTGGTGACACTTCTTAAATAGTATTAATAGAATAAAAGAAAAGGACACTTTTTCATGTTGAAATTATTTATTAATGAAAAGTAGTAAATACACATTGTATCATTTTTAAATAAGAAAATATTGACAATATAAAAATGTAAAAAGTGAATAGAGATGAGGGGAATATAATATAGTAATATAGTAATATAGTAATACAGTAATATAGAATGAGATAGGTGTGATGAGGGAGAAGGGCAGAGATAGTGATGGTGCAGAGGCAAGAAGAGATTTGATTGGGTGTTTAAAGTCAGTGATTTAAGAGTTGGGTAATCTTAGATTTGCTAAAGTTTCAGTTTTTGATTGGAAAGCAAACTTTGTGATCTAATTGTACCTAATCATTCTGTCTTCCAATGTGATGTTTTAAATGTCTGCTTTTCCCTAAACTCATCCATATTTTTTTTTTCTCTTTCCCTATTTCATTTTCTAAACATTTTTCAATTCCTTCCATTTTCAATATCAACTTCATATCCAAATCTTAATTTATTTTACACCTGTGTTGTCCAATCCTATGTTCAGATAGAATATATTGATGCCCACAAATGTTTTTTTAAATTTATAGTTTTAAATATTTCTTTTAAATCACAACATTTCTCAAAATATTCATAAATATACCAAAATATCACAATTTATCTATATTAAACCATGATAGACTACTATTTATATCTATCATGATAGAGATAGAAACATACAATAAGCTATCTTGATTTATATATTGGTTCATAAAAAATAGACGATAATATTTTTGCTATATTTTATAAATATTTTAATTCATTTTGCAGTATTTGAAAATAATTATAAATTTATTTAGATTAATAATTAAATTGTTTTTACTCTCATACTTTAGATATTATTAGCAGTATTTCTTTTTATATTGGATTACATAAGATGACACTGTTTTAAACTTTTAAGAGCATTTACCAAAGATGTTGAAGATCCTTTGTGGGTATATATAAATTTAATTGTATAATGCTGTGTAATATATAAATTTTAAATATATAGCTTTTTTGTTTAATGAACAAATAGAGAAAGAAAAAGAAAAAAAAAACATTGAGGATTATTTCAAAATTTGCTGGAAGAGATATGATATGAGTGTAATACAAGAGAAAAGTGTGGGAATGACAAAAATGATTCAACATCTTTTTTTTTCTCTTCCTCCTTAAAAAGGAAAGATAAAATCTCACTCTATATATGATTTCATGAACAAATAAATAACAAAGAAAATCAATGTAATACATATCCATCAACTATACTAAATTCTAAGTTGTAGTAGATACGAAGTTCCGAAAATTATAAACAAATTGATAATATATCACACAACCTATAGTCTTCTAGCTAATTAATATATTTATTCAAACATGCATAATTTTAATATTTTTGGTAATCTAAAATTTTTTTAAAAAAATTATTGTAAATGATAAAAATTTCTAAAATATTTACAAAATTTTAAATTCTACCAATGACATAGACACTAATAAACTACTAATAAACTTCTATAAGTGTATAAATTTTTTTATCAATGATAGACACTAATTCACTCATTTAAGTTTAGTGTCTATAATTGAAAGTTATTTTATATTTACTAGTTTCAAAATTATATTGAAATCTTAACCCAATTTTATAACTTTTTCTCATTTTTGGAAGCTTGGATGTCAAACAAAGGTTTAGGAAAAAAGGTTGTTATTGCAAGCACCATTGAGAAAAATGTTTTAAAAACTCAAAATATCTCTGGATAATGAGATTTTTTTTCGTGTGTATGATGTTAAAGATTTGATCTTTCGATCATATAGATAAAAATGAACTTACAAGCATTTAGAAAATCTATGGTATCATCAAAGATATCGGTGAAGATTGGTATACAATATGATTGTTTTTGCTTATGAACCAAAAATTTGAATATCAATAAAATATCTAATTTAAAAATATGAAGTGTTTCAATTTTGAGTTAGTCTTGAGAAAATGGTATGGCAAAGCATGTTTTGCCTTGCAATGTTAGCAAGCGGCCTGGTACCCTGATGGGGCTTACAAGCGTGCGTGTAACTTACCTGTCGTCCAACCATGTGTCACTCGTGTCAATGTGCCATTTTGGACAATTTTTTTTTTTTTATGTTTTTGAGATATTTTAGCATAAGTTTGGAATATTTAGGACCAAGAGGATTTGTTCAAATTTATAGATTGGACAAATTTATAGACCCATTGGAAGTTAGCTTAAAATCCATGAGTGACAAAATAAGTTTTAAATTTTGATTTTAACAAGAATTTCAAGTTAGAACATTTGATCATGTTGGATTGTTGAAGTATAATTTATTTACTGATTTTACTCCGTTATTTACAAAGCATGAGATTTAGGTAAGCTTGAGTTTAAAAAACAAGAGATTTATTATCAAATGTTAAACATGAATTTAAAGCTAAGTTTTCAAGTATAAAAGTACGAGTTAGATATATTTTAGCAAAACATGTTTTTAAGTATATAAGTTTGCTACAAACAAGAGATCTGTTCATGCATATTATTTCTAAGCTTTAAAGAGTATAAGCTTGAGATTTGACTTATATGAATTTTTAAGCTTGAGTTTATATAAACATACCTTTATTTTATTTTGTACCTGAATTATCTAGAGGTCTATTGAGACCATTATCGGGGAGTATATTGTGCACAAAGTTAATCTATCTTCAAGTGATGGCCTCTAGCTATTAGGTTCCTATAAATTCATCTCTAAGCAGGCCTAGTACGTTGATTAAATCTTGTTATTATGAGCTGAGTTTTATCTTAATTAGAGTTTTGATATTGATTCAATTATACCACACTCGAATTTAGATTTAGAGTATAAAAGTAACTAGAAAGTTTTACAAGTTTATTTATGTAACACCCCAAATCTTAGGTATTTCTTGCAACTTAATTTTCAAATTTTATTAAGTTTTAAGAATTTTGGGTGTTATTTTATTTTAGTTTTGTGTGGAAAAGAATGTAATTGATGGAAAAACAAAGAATTTAAAAAGAAAAAGAAAATGGAAAGGTATTGATAATTATGATATAATAATAATTATAATATATTATTATTGTTGTTGTTATTATATTTATTTTATTTTTAGAAACAAAAAAAGACAAGGAAATTGCTTGCCCTCCATTCTTCTTCCTTCTTCGTGCGTTTTAAAGCCACCGACCGCCCTTTTTTTTTCTTCTATTCTTTTGCGTTCATCTGTAGCCGACGCCATCGTTGCATCACCAGTAGCCTTTATCGTGGGCCGATATATCTTCGTTCGTCGTCGATAGTCAAAGTCGAAGCGTCCCCATTCCTCACGATTTCGACAACCGTTCGTCGTTTAGCAACCATTCACACAGATATATCTCCGTCCACAAAGAACCAGCCGCCACCTCGTCTTGAGTCGTTTCCATTCCATTGAAGCCTAGCTGTTTTCCGTCGTACACGAAGCTAGTTGACATTTCGAGCTTGTCTCCTTCTAATTCACCTGCCGGAGTTCTCTTGTCAAGCCGACGTTCTTCCATTCGTTGTAAGTCGAAGCCCCGATCTAAAGCCGATCTTCTTTTCCAACTGAGTCGCAATCGATTTTGCTCTGCTTTCTATCGTTTGGTTCATTTCTTGTATTGCCGTTTCTGCCTTGCCACGAACAGTTGGGGTTTTCGTGGTGTTGGAAGTAGCGCTCGAGTTCTTGAGTTTCACAACAAATTTTAGACTTTAGTTAGAGTTCGATTCTCCATCTACTTGGGTTTTGTTTCATTGAATTTAATTCTATCAAGAAGCTTAGGTAACATTAAGGTAAGGGGTTCTTACTACTGGACTCTATAAAGAATTTGGAATGTATTGACTGTATGGATTTTACTGAACTGAGATGGGCTGATTGATATGTGAATTTAGATATGATGACTGAACTGTGAGCATTGAACTAATTGAATTGAGGGTTGTTGATTGTTATGTTAATGTTTAGATAGTGTACTGTAGATTGAATTGATTGAACTTAGGTGGGTGACATTTATGTATAAGTATAACTGTTTGAGGAACCGTTATGCTAATGTTTGATTATGTACTGGTTTGCATAAATTAACTGTATATGTGTTGAACTGAAAGAATGATATGATGGTAGCTTAAATTGTAAATTGAATTCACTGTTTAAAATGTTAGAATGAACTAAGGGGAATTGTTAGCTTCATCTATAGTGTAGTGTGCCTTGCAGGTGTCTCACATGATCACCACCTGTTATGTATCCTTCGAGAGCACTAGACTGATATGTGCATCATTTGGGAGCATTAAACTAATTATGTGCATCCTATGGGATCATGAGACTGTTATGATGTAGGATACCATCCAATAGGAAGTTAACAATGTTTACCCCTAACGGGACCAGTAGTGGGTCTCTTATTGGGTATATTTATACTCATCATTTATTGTTTAACTTTTACAGGCAAAAGTAACACAAGAGGCAGACCGACGAGGGACAAAATGGAGACATGATCGCCATAGGGGGAGTTTCTTCAAAATTGCTTCTACTTACAGTTTTTTTGTTATGTTTTACTTTAGTATTTGTGATTGAAATGAGTTTCATGTTTAGAACAACTGTTTATTTCTTGATTTTATAAACGATACTTTCGAACCTTTAATTTTGTTTGAAATAGGGCTCGAACAAAGTTTCTTTGATGTTTAATTAATTTTTTTGAAAAACAGATTTTATAAACTTTTATGTTTAAACGAAGTGTCTTTGTATTAAAGTAATGACCTCAGTTTAGTTCGAAAAGTTGGGTTGTTACAGTTGGTATCAGAGCCAGGTTATAGGATCTGTAGATTGACTTATGATGTAAGTCTATGTTTCTGTGTCCCTATGGCTAACACGATCCTTCGTCACTCGTCAGGTACGCTTTTATGATTTATATGTATGGTTTTATGAGCATGACCTTGCGTAAGTTAAACTAGAATGTATGAAGTGTTTTGTTGTCTAAGTCTAAAGGGGTTATTGGTGGATAATAGAAAAAGTGCCGTCAAGGAGAGGTGTATGTAGGGGTGGTCTAAGAGGCCAAGGTAGAGGAGCAGGGTGTAACCAGCCTGCTGAGGGCCAAGCTGATCAGCATGTCCCTGCTACACCTGTTTCGATTTGACTCCCCCGCTGCTTATCTGGATCAGAGATTTACAGAGCTTATTACTACTACTATAGCTCAGAACCAGCTTGCATCATCAGCCCCTCCTGTACCAACAGTCTCTCATTTACAAGAAACAGTGGTACAACAGCCACATAACGTACTAGATTAGCTCTCGGCTGAAGCTAAACATTTGAGGGATTTTAGGAAGAATGACCCTCAAACTTTTGATGGATCACTGGAGGATCTGACTAAGACAGAATTATGGTTGTCCTCTGTGGAAACCATCTTTAATTATATGAGGTGCCCAAAAGAGCACAAGGTTCAGTGTGATGTCTTTCTACTCAGAGATAGAGGTGTCATCTGGTGGAGGTCTACAATGCGAATGTTTTGGGGTAATTTAAATCAGATCACTTGAAACTAGTTCAGAGATTGATTTTATACTAAATTTTTCTCTGCTAATCTTAGAGATGCAAAATGCCAGGAGTTCTTGGAATTGAAGCAAGGACAGATGACAGTAGAAGAGTATGATCAAGAGTTTGATATGCTGTCACGTTTCGCCCCTGAGTTAGGTAATAATGAGCAAGCCAGAGTAGAGAGATTTGTTAGAGGTTTGAAGGATGAGATCAGAGGTTTTGTGTGAGCAGTTAAGCCATCTACTCAGGCTGAAGCACTACTCATGGCAGTGCACATGAGTATTCAGAAGGATAAAGTTCAGTCAAAGAAGTGGGATAAGGGAACATCATCTGGGCAGAAGAGGAAAGCATATTAGAAGCCTGTTGAAATTCCTCAGATGAACTTGACATCAGGTGGAGACTTTCGCCATTTCCAGTAGAACCTCATTGGGGCAGGTGAAGCTACCATAGAGAAACCGTTGTGCAACATTTGTGGAAAGGGTCACTTCGACCGCTGTTTATTTGGGGCTAGTACTTGCTTCAAGTGTAAGCAAAAGGGACATATAGCTGATCGTTGTCCTCTGAGACCTATTGAGGCTCCGCAGAGCAGTCAGGGGGCGAGTGCGCCACAACAGGGTAAAGTCTTTGCCACCAACCGGTCTAAGGCTGGGAGGGCTGGCACAGTTGTGACAGGTATGCTACCAGTGTTAGCGTATTATGCGTTAGCCCTGTTTGACTCTGGTTCCTCTCATTTTTTTATATCGTCGATATTTGTAACACATGCATGTTTAGAAGTGGAGGCCTTAGATTATGTTTTATCAGTGCCTACACCGTCTGGAAAAATTATGTTGTCAAAAGAAAAGATTGAAACATGTCAAATAGAGATAGCTAGTCGTGAGTTGGATGTAACCTTACTAGTATTGGATATGCGTGATTTCAATGTAATTTTAGGTATGGATTGGTTAGCTGCTAATCATACTAGTATTGATTGTTCTCGCAAGGAGATAGTGTTCAATCCTCCTACAGAGCCTAGTTTTAAATTTAAAGGAGTAGGGATTGCGGTACTGTAACGATCCAACTTTTCTAACTAAGTCGAAGTCATTAACGTTGACAAGACCACTTGATTGACACAAAACATAGTAAACTTTAGTTAAAATAATAAGGAAATCGAAGAAAACTTTATTCGGGTCCTATTTCAAACGAATAAAATTCTAAAGTATTGTTTACCAAAATAACTATTCGTAAACTCAGTTCAGTCATAAAAAAAAAATATAAATTTGAAACCATCAGCGGAAGCAGTTTAAAAGACATTTCCCCTATGGCATTCATGACTCCTTCTTGTCTCTCGACAGTCTGCCCCTCAAGTTACCTTTGCCTGAAAAGTTAAACATAAAAGGGTGAGTATAAACATACCCAGTAAGAGACCCACTACTGGTCTCGATAGGAGAAAAATTAACTGTTAACTTTATAATAGGGTACCCTGCACAGTCACAGTCTTGTGATCCCGAAGGACACATTATCAGTCTAACGCCCCGAAGGACGCAAATATCAGTCTAGTGTTCTGCAGAAACACCTATCGGTCTAATTCTCTCAAAAGATGCACAATAAGTGGTGATCCCGTAGGACACCTGCAAGGAACACATCTCAGTTGAAACTAACAATTTTCCCCTCAGTTCTTTCTAAACATCCTAACAGTCAACTTATTGCATTTTAGCCCAAAGACAGTCAGTAACCTATCAACACATCAGTCAAACAACTAAGTAATCATAACACCCCTCAATTTACTAGCACACAACTATACTTGGTATAACTTACAACCAGTCCACACGACAACCAACAGTTCACATCCACATATTACATAGGCAAAATCCACATATTTTCAAGTATTTCAACATCCATATGTATATATAAATAGTTCCAGTCAAACACAGCATACATTCAATCTCAAGTCTACTTCAAATATATATATCATATCTGACATCCATTCTCAGTTTAGGGACAACATACAGTCAACAAATTCTACTTTATAGGTGAGTCCAGTAGTAGAAAATCCCTTACCTTAAAGTTAGGTAAGCTCCTTAACCGCGCAAAGGTTTATGAAGACGAACCTAAACATTAAGATAAATACTCAATATCTTTCTCCAACGCATCATTCATTCAAAATCAACCCAATGTGATGTTTCACAACTTACCTAAATTAACGAAACAGCTCCAACTAAAACTAATATTTGTTGTGAACCCAAGGAAATCAACGCTACCTTGAAGAATGTCAATTTAACAAATCAATCGGGATTACACTCAACCAATATATATATATATATTTTTTCCCATGTAGAACATAAAGCCCTCAATTCATTCTTACCAAACACACCCAAAAGTTCACAGCAAGGCAGAAGCGTCTTCGAATAGGTGAAATCGATGCGTGCAAAAAAAAAAGATCTAAACGACAACAAAGGTGGACGACAACTTGCAACCCATGGCTGGAGGATGGGGAGTCGCGTGGCGATGCTTCGAGGATGGAGGTTGGGCGCGTGCTCGACTCGGACTCGATCGACGCAGGGCTGCAACCAAGCTTCAACGGACGGTCCTAGGCGATGGCGGACAGAGACGCAAGGACGGAGGAGCGGCAGTTGCGGACGGAGACAGGCCCGGAACGGAGTGTCTGACGAAGGTGTGGCGGAGAGACATCGTACGACGTGCAGCTGACAGAAACGATTGGTGGCTGGCTTCGTCGGAACGGAAAAGAGAAAGGGGAAGGAGGGTGGGCCGCGGCTAGGGCAAGGAGAAAGAGAAACGAAGAAAGTGAGGGGGGAGGGGTGTTCGTGCACGAGGAAGAAGAAGAAGAAAAGAATTTTTAATTTTTTTTTTTAACAAAATATAATAATAATAATATTAATAATAATAATAATATATTATTATTATTATTATTACCTTTTCCTTCTTCACTTCTTTTCTTTCCCATTAATTAAATTTCTCTTCCAAGCCAAAAGAAATAAAATAACACCCAACTTAATAAAAAAAAATCCTAAAAATAGAGCAATTTGATTAAAATCAATTACCTTAGAGTTCGGGGTGTTACATTCTTCCCTCCTTAAGAAACTTTCGTCCTCGAAAGTTCTAATCTTGGAACAAGTCTGGGTAACGAGCTCTCATATTCTCTTCCCGCTCCCATGTTGCCTCTTCAACTCATGATTCTGTCACAAAACCCTTTCTAACGAAATTCCTCTATTACGAAGCATCTTCACCTCTCTAGCCAAAATCTCGACTGGTTGCTCCACATAGCTCAAATTCTCGTCAATCTCTAGTGGTTCATAGTCCACTACATGAGATGGATCTGCCACATACTTTCTCAACATTGAAACATGGAAAACATTATGAACTGCAGAGAGAGGTGATGGTAATGCCAAACGATACCCCACAACACCAATTCTCTCTAAAATCTTGAATGGTCCAACGAAACAAGGACTCAACTTCCCTTTCTTTTCAAAATTCATAACACCCTTCATAGATGCTACCTTCAAGAACACCTTATCTCCCATATCAAACTCGAGATCTCTTCGTCTCACGTCAGCATAAATTTTCTGTCTACTCTACGCCATTTGCATACGCGCTCTAATCTTATGAATAGCCTCACTTGTGGACTGAACCAACTTAGGACCCATCAATCTCTGTTCCCCAACCTCATCCCAATAAACAGGAGATCTACAACACTTACCATACAAAGCCTCAAATGGCGCCATGCCAATTGTAGCTTGAAAACTGTTATTATAAGCAAACTCCATCAAATGCAAGTGAGAGTCCCAACTACTTGGAAACTCTAATGCACAAGCTCGTAACATATCCTCCAAAACTTGGTTCAAATGTTCAGTTTGACCATCAGTCTGTGGGTGGAAAGCTGTACTGAAATCTAACCTCGTGCCCAAGCAATCTGAAGTCCCTCCCAAAACTTGGAAGTAAAACGTGCATCTCGGTCAGAAACAATCGACACAGGCATTCCATGCAGTCTCACAATCTCAGTTAAATATAACTGTGCCCACTTACTAGCGGTATAAGTGGATTTACCTGGGACAAAATGTGCTGACTTCGTAAGCCTGTCTACAACCACCCAAATCACCATGTACCCTTTTAGGGTTCTAGGCAATCCTGTAATAAAATCCATAGACACATTCTCCCATTTCCATTCTGGCACGCTCAAGGGCTGTAACAAACCTGCAGGTTTCTGTCTAGGTGCTTTAACCTGTTGGCACACCAAGCACCTACTAACAAACTCTACCACTTCTCTCTTTATATTACGCCACCAGTACACTCGTTTCAAATCCTGATACATTTTTGTACTACCAGGATGCATAAAAAATGGGGAACTATGAGCTTCATTCAATAGCTCAGTCTTAACTGCAGTGTCTACTGGCACACACAAACGCCACCCAAACAAAAGTCCACCATCAGAGGAGATGGAGAATCCATCAGCCTGCCCTGTTTCTACAAGGCGACGCTTCTCAACCAAATAAGGATCATCACCCTGAGCACCAATAATCTTCTGCCTCAAAGTTGGTTGCATTGTTAACTGAGCCAATTGTGAGGTAACTGCCCCCACAGATACTGCAATCTCAGCTCTCTCAAAGTCTCAGTGTAATGGGGCCTGTCTAGTAATAAGCGTTGCTGAATGTGATACTTTTCTACTAAGAACATCAGCTACCACATTCGCCCTACCAGGATGGTACAATATCTCACAGTCATAATCCTTTACTAACTCGAGCCACCTTAGCTGCCTCATATTTAACTCCTTCTGAGTGAAGAAGTATTTAAGGCTCTTATGGTCAGTAAAGATTTGTATCCTTTCACCATACAAATAATGTCTCTAAATTTTAAGTGCAAAAACTACTGTTGCCAGCTCCAAATCATGTGTAGGATAGTTCTGCTCATGACTCTTCAACTGACGAGAGGCATAAGCAACCACCTTACCCCGTTGCATTAAAAACACAACCCAATCCTTTCTTAGAAGCATCACTATAAATCACAAAACTACCAGATCCATCTGGCACTGTAAGAACCGGTGCAGTAACCAGCTTCTGCTTAAGGTTCTGAAAACTACTCTCACATGTCGAGCTCCAAACAAAAGGAGTCCCCTTCCTGGTCAACTGAGTCAAGGGAGTAGCTCTACGAGAAAAGACCTCCACAAACCTCCGATAATATCCTGCTAAATCCAAAAAACTACAAACCTCAGTAACTGTAGAGGGTCGAGACCAACTGGTAATAGCTTCAATCTTTGCAGGATCCACAGAAACTCCCTCACTAGATACCACATGACCAAGGAAAGCCACCTGCTTCAACCAAAATTCACACTTTGAGAACTTAGCATAAAGTTTATTGGCTCGAAGAGTCTCTAAAACTTTATGCAAATGCTCATCATGTTCCTTCTCTGTCTTGGAGTATACCAAGATGTCATCAATAAAACTATTACAAAAGTGTCTAAGAAATCCTTAAACACTCTGTTCATCAGATCCATAAATACAACAGGTTCATTTGTCAATCCAAAAGACATTACAATGAATTCATAATGTCCATACCTTGAACGAAAAGCAGTCTTAGGAATGTCACCATCGCTAATCCTCAACTGATGATAACCTGAGCGTAAATCAATCTTAGAGAATACAGTGGCTCCTTGCAACTAATAAAAAAAATCATCAATTCTGGGCAGTGGGTACCTGTTCTTAACTGTCACTTTATTAAGTTCCCTATAGTCAATGCAAAGTCGCATCGACCCATCCTTATTCTTCACAAAAGTACTGGTGCTCCCCAAGGCGACACACTGGGTCGACTAAAACCTTTGTCTAGTAACTCCTGTAACTGTACCTTCAATTCCTTCAATTCAGCTGGAGCCATCCTATACGGGGCTCTAGAAATGGGATCGGTACCTGGCTCCAACTCAATAGCAAAATCAATCTCCCTGTGAGCCGAAAGTCCGAGAAGCTCTTTTGGATATACATCAGGATATTCCCTTACCACAGGTTCTGAGGTCAAAGAAATCCCAGCTTCCCTAATATCGACCACACTGGCCAAAATACTCCAGGTACCCTGGTTGAGTAACTTACTGGCCTTCATAGCTGAAATTACTTTAGGTAGCACCACAGTTCTTACCCCTTTAAATTTAAAACTAGGCTCGGTAGGAGGACTAAACACTACCTCCTGATGAGAACAATCAATACTAGCATGATTTGACAGCCAACCAATCCATGCCTAAAATCACATCGAAATCACGCATATCCAGTACCAATAAAGTTACATCCAACACATGACCAGCTAACTCAATTTGACATGCTTTAATCTTTTCCTTCGACAACATAATTTCTCCAGATAGTGTAGACACTGATAAAACATAATCTAGGGGCTCTACTTCTAAACATGCATGTGTTACAAATATCGAAGATATAAAAGAGTGAGAGGAACTAGAGTCAAACAGAGTTAAGGCAAAATGCCCTAACACTGGTAGCGTACCTGTAACAACTGTGCCAGCTCTCTCAGCCTCAGATCTGTTAGTGGCAAAAACTTTGCCCTACTGTAGTGCTCTCGCTCCCTGACTGCTCTGCCCAAACTCAGTAGGTCTCAAAGGACAACGATCAGCTGTATGCCCCTCTTGCCTACACTTGAAACAAATCCTTGTCCCAAATAAACAACGACCCAGAATGCGCTTTCCACAAGTGTTGCACAATGGTTTCTCTCTGGCAGATTCACCTGCCCCAATGGGATTCTGCTGGAAACAGCGAAAACTACCACCTGACCTCAAGTTCCTCTGAGGAACTTCGCCAGACTTCTGATCGACTTTCCTCTTCTGACCAGATGATGTTTCCTTATCAACGCTCTTTGGCTGAACCTCATCCTTTCCAATACTCACATCCACTGCCAGACGCACTGCCTCAGCCTGAGTGGAGGGCTTTAGTGCTTGCACAAAGCCTCTGATCTCATCCCTCAATCCTTTAACAAATCTCTAAGCTCTGGCTTGCTCATTACCCACAAGCTCAGGGGCGAAGCGCGACAACATGTCGAACTCCTGGTCATTCTCCTCAACTGTCATGTGTCCTTGCTTTAACTCCAAGAATTCCTGGCTTTTAACATCTCTAAGGTTAGCCGAGAAAAACTTTGTATAGAAGCAATATCTAAACTGGTCCTAAGTGATCTGTTTCAAATTTCCACCCAACATACGCAGTGTAGATCTCTACCAGATAACACCTCTATCTCTAAGAAGAAAGACAGCACACTGAACCCTGTGCTCTTCTGGGCATCTCATATAGTTAAAAATGGTTTCCACAGAGGACAACCACAACTTCGCCTTGGTCGGATCCTCCAATGATCCATCAAAAGTTTGAGGGTCGTACTTCCTAAAATCCCTCAAATGTTTAGCTTCAGCAGAAAGCTGATCTGGTACTATCTGTGGCTGCTGTACAGTTGCTCCCTGTACAGGAGGAACTACTGGTGCGGGAGGAACTACTGGTACAGGCTGATTTTGAGCCATAGCAGCAGTAATAAGCTCTGTAAATCTCTGCTCTAGGTGACCAGACAGAGCAGTCAAATCTGTTTGAGTAACAGGTGCAGCAAGGACATGCTGGTCAGCTTGGCCCACAGTAGGCTGGTTACGCCCTGCTCCTCTACCTCGCCCTCTAATACCACCCATACGTGCACCTCTCCTTGGCGACATGTTTCCTAATATTCACAAAAAATCCTTTTAGTCTTAAACAGCAAAGCCCCTCAGACAGTTTAGTTTAACTTAGGCAAGGTCACGTTAATAATACCATACTTATTAAACATAAAAGCATACCTGACCAGAGAAGAAGGATTGTGTTAGCCATACGGACACAAAATTATAGACTTATATCATAAGTCAGTCTACAGAACCTAGAACTTAGGCTCTGATACCAACTGTAACGACCCAACTTTTCTAACTAAGTCGAAGTCATTAACCTTGACAAGACCACTTGATTGACACAAAACATAGTAAACTTTAGTTAAAATAATAAGGAAATGGAAGAAAACTTTATTTGGGCCCTATTTCAAACGAATAAAATTCTAAAGTATTGTTTACCAAAATAACTATTCGTAAACTCAGTTCAGTTACAAAAAAAAAACAATTATTTAAAACCATCAGCGGAAGCAGTTTAAAAGACATTTCCCCTATGACATTCACGACTCCTTCTTGTCCCTCGTCAGTCTTCCACTCGAGTTACCTTTGCTTGAAAAGTTAAACATAAAACGGTGAGTATAAACATACCCAGTAAGAAACCCACTACTGGTCTCGATAGGGGATAAATTAACTATTAACTTTCTAATGGGGTACCCTGCACAGTCACAGTCGTGTGATACCGAAGGACACATTATCAGTCTAACGCCCCGAAGGACTCACATATCAGTCTAGTGTTCTGCAAAAACACCTATCACTCTAATGCTCTTGAAGGATGCACAATAAGTGGTGATCCCGTAGGACACCTGCAAGGCACACATCCTAGTAGAAACTAACAATTTTCCCCTCAGTTCTTTCTAAACATCCTTACAGTCACTTATTGCATTTTAGCCCAAAGACAGTCAGTAACTTATCAACAGATCAGTCAAACAACTAAGTAATCATAACATCCCCTCAATTTACTAGCACACAACCATACTTGGTATAACTTACAACCAGTCCACAAGACAACCAACAGTTCACATCCACATATTACATAGGCAAAATCCACATATTTTCAGTTATTTCTGTTGGGATTTATGTCCTAAAACTAGTAGATTGTAAATATAATTCATTGACCGTTATTAATAAAGTGTTATTATTGTAATAATTGTTATTGATTAAATTATTAGTTTTGTCTTAATAACCCAAATCCAATAAACTAACATCCTAAGCTGTTTAATGAGTCTTGAACAGTATATAGAGACATACAGGGATCAATGTTCAAGATCAGCTTAAAGGGTCTATAGTATAGGGATAAGGTTGGGTACCTTATCCTGGTAACACTATTGATACGGCTCACTTTGTATTTGATACAAACGCAATGATCCAACGCGTTCGTGTAGTTGACATGCGAGTGAGGGTATCCTATGTAATGAGTGTGCATAAGACCAGACCGAGAAATAGATGTAACTCCGTTAACTAGTTAGGTTTCTATTTCACTAGGATGACCTAGGTAACTTAGTTTTAATCCTGAGTGTGTTATGAAGTCCTGTTCGCGAGGGATTGTCCTTTGATTTGTACTGGTGAGAGTGGTCAGATCGTCGACTCAATAAGCTTATCATTTTGGGAACAAGACCGAGTGGGGAGCTGGAAACATAATTACACATGATGGAATTCACTCCTTCCCTACTTTAGGGTAAGTAGATGAGTGTTCCCTTAAATGGTGTCTCCAGGTCTTGAACAAAGGGTCCTACCCTCTATATGGCACGAGAGAGGTTTCTGTTTATTGGTAGGACCATAAATAGGTTGTTCATTGGAGGAGCACTAGTATTTAAGGATTAGAGGTATCCCATGGGTAAAACGATAAATTGACCCAGCAGGTGATACGAACACTCGTGAATGACTAACTTACTGTTATTGGTCTATATCCGTGGACACAGAAATATATCTACAGTGAGAAGAGTTCAACTGTGAGTCTTTAGTGGAGTGTACACACAGTTAACGAATATTGATTAATGTAGTTAATGAGTTTAGCCAATTAATCTCAAATCGTTGTAGCTTCTGATCTGTAGGTCCATTAGGTCCCCTTCCTAGCTCGTAAAGGACAATGAGATTTATCTATATTGGTTGTAATTTGAAATGTTCAAATTTACTTTGGGAATTAGTTTAATGTATAGTGATACATTATAATATAAAGTTTGTGAAACTTTATTATATAAATTTTGGATATGATTCAAAATTAATTTATGAGAGAAATTTATATTTGAATATGATTCAGATTTAATTTAAGTTAAATATAAGATATTTAACTTAGGTATTAATTAATTGGAGAATTAATTAATAATTTAGTTTTATTTAATTAAATTTGATTTAATTAAATTTATAAAATAATATTGCCGAGATATTCATCCAAATAAGATTTGAATGAAATATTAATTAAATGTGATTTAATTAATTATATAAACCTATAAGATATTGGAGAGATATTTATTCAAATAAGATTTGAATGGAATATTAATTAAATATGATTTTAATAATTATTAACTAATTGATTAATTGTTAATTAATTAGTAGATTTGATAATAGAATCTCGTGATTCTCTCCTCCTTTTCCTGTTCCAAGAAGGAAAGAGAGCTATAAATATCTAGAAGAAAACAGTTTTCTGAACCCAAATTCATTAAGAAAAAAAAAGCCAAGTCTTTTCTCTCTGCAAAAGAGTTTCTCTCAAATATCTCTAAATCTTTTTCCATCCCAATTGGTTCCCACAAACCAATCTCATTCCAGAGGATAGGAAGGTCTCCGACGGGTGGTGTCCCAATTTGGAGATTGATTTGTAGATTCAGAGACGTCATCGAAAGTAAGTTCTCGTATCTTATTCTTTAAAAGCATGCTTAGAATTTATTTAGAATTTTGATTCTAAAATTTTTCCAACGTATTTGTATTTTAATATTTCCAAATTAATTTGAGTAATGGTTCTTTAAATTTTTCAGTTGCCATAGGGCTTTTATCCCTTCAATTTCAACATCCATATGTATATATAAATAGTTCCAGTCAAACACAGCATACATTCAATCTCAAGTCTACTTCAAATATATATATCATATCTGACATCCATTCTCAATTTAGGGACAACATACAGTCAACAAATTCTACTTTATAGGTGAGTCCAGTAGTAGAAAATCCCTTACCTTAAAGTTAGGTAAGCTCCTTAACCGCGCAAAAGTTTAGGAAGAAAAACCAAAACATTAAGATAAATACTCAATATCTTTCTCCAACGCATCATTCATTTAAAATCAACCGAGTGTGATGTTTCACAACTTACCCAAATTCACAAAACAAGCTCCAACTAAAACTAATGTTTGTTGTGAACCCAAGGAAATCAACGCTACCTTCAAGAATGTTAATTTAAAAAATCAATCGGCATTACACTCAACCAATATATATATATATATATATTTCCAAGTAGAACATAAAGCCCTCAACTCATTCTTACCAAACACACCCAAAAGTTCACAGCAAGACAGAAGAGTCTTCGAATAGGTGAAATCGACGCGTGCAAAAAAAAAGAAGATCTAAACGACAACAAAGGTGGACGACAACTGGCAACCGACGGCTGGAGGATGGGGAGTCGTGCGACGATGCTTCGAGGATGGAGGATGGGCGCGTGCTCGACTCAGACTCGATCGACGCAGGGCCGCAACCAAGTTTCAACGGACGATACCAGGCGACGGCGGACAGAGACGCAAGGACGGAGGAGCGGCGGTTGCGGACAGAGACATGCACGAACGGATTGTCGGACGAAGGCGCGGCGAGAATTTTTGTTTAAAAATTTTTTTTTTAACAAAATATAATAATAACAATTAATTATAATATATTATTATTATTATTATTACCTTTTCCTTCTTCACTTCTTTTCTTTCCCATTAATTAAATTTCTCTTCCAAGCCAAAAGAAATAAAATAACACCCAACTTAATAAAAAAAAATCCTAAAAATAGAGCAATTTGATTATAATCAATTACCTTAGAGTTCGGGGTGTTACAGGTACTGCCTAAAGTAATTTCAACTATGAAAACCAGTAAGTTACTCAACCAGGGTACCTGGAGTATCTTAGCCAGTGTGGTGGATACTAGGAAAGCTGAGATTTTCTTGATATCAGAACCTGTGGTAAGGGAATACCTTGATGTATTTCCAGAAGAGCTTCCAGGACTTCCGCCTCATAGGGAGGTTGGTTTTTCTATTGAGTTGGAGCCAGGCACTGCTCTCATTTCGAGAGCCCCATATAGAATGGCTCCAACTGAATTTAAACAACTGAAGGTGCAGTTACAGGAATTACCAGACAAAGGTTTTATTCGACCTAGTATGTCGTCTTGGGGAGCACCAGTACTTTTTGTGAAGAAGAAAGATGGGTCGATGCGTCTTTGCATTGACTAGAGAAAACTTAATAAGGTGACAGTCAAGAACAGGTATCCGTTGTCCATAATAGATGATTTGTTTGATTAGCTACAGGGAGCCACTGTGTTCTCTGAGATTGATTTACGCTCAGGTTATCATCAGTTCAGGATGAGAGACAGTGACATTTCTAAGACTGCCTTTCGTTCGAGGTATGGACATTATGAATTCATTGTAATGTCTTTTGGTTTGACAAACGCTCCTACAGTATTCATGGATATGATGAACAAAGTGTTTAAGGATTTCTTAGACAGTTTTGTAATGGTTTTTATTGATGATATCTTGGTTTACTCCAAGACAGAGGCTAAGCATGAGGGGCATTTGCATAAGGTTTTAGAGACTTTTCGAGCCAATATACTTTATGCTAAGTTTTCAAAGTGTGAATTCTGGCTGAAACAAGTAACTTTTCATGGCTATGTAGTGTCTAGTGAGGGGTTTCTATGGACCCAACAAAGATTGAAGTTGTTACCAGTTGGCCTCAACCTTCCACAGTCAGTGAGGTTTGTAGCTTTCTAGGTGTAGTAGGTTATTATCGAAGGTTTCTGGAGGATTTCTCTCGTATAGCTACTCCTTTGACTCAGTTGACTAAGAAAGGGACTCCTTTTGTTTGGAGCCCAGCATGTGAGAGTAGTTTTCATAATCTTAAGCAGAGCTTGTTACTGCACCGGTCCTTACAATGGCAGATGGATATGGCAGTTTTGTGATTTACAGTGATGCCTCTAAGAAAGGACTGGGTTGTGTCTTGATGCAACAAGGTAAGGTGGTTGCTAATGCTTCTTGGCAATTGAAGAGTCATGAGCAGAACTACCCTACACATGATTTAGAGTTGGCAGTAGTGGTTTTTGCACTTAAGATTTGGTGCATTATTTGTATGGTGAAAAGATACAAATCTTTACTGACCATAAGATTTTTCACTTTTTCACTCAGAAGGAGTTAAATATGAGATATCGAAGGTGTCTTGAGTTAGTAAAAGATTATGACTGTGAGATATTGTATCATCCAGGTAAGGTGAATGTGGTAGCCGATGCTCTTAGTAGGAAAGTATCACATTCAGCTACACTTATTACTAGACAGGCCCCATTACACAGAGACTTCGAAAGAGCTGAGATTGTAGTATCTGTAGGGGCAGTTACCTCACAGTTAGCTCAATTAACAATGCAACAAACTTTGAGGCATAAGAGTATTGTTGCTTAAGGTAATGACCCTTATTTAGTTGAAAAGCGGCGCCATGTAACAGGGAAAGCTGATAAGTTCTCCATATCCTCTGATGTGGGATTTTGTTTAATAGACGTTTGTGTGTGCTAGCAGACACTGTAATTAAGATTGATATGTTGAATGAAGCTCATAGTTCTCCATTTTCCATGCATCCTTGGGAGCACTAGGCTGATATGTTTTTTTTTGTTATGTTTTACTTTAGTATTTGTAATTGAAATGAGTTGCATGTTTAGAACGACTGTTTATTTCTTGATTTTATAAACGATACTTTCGAACCTTTAATTTTGTTTGAAATACGACTGGATAAAGATTCTTTGATGTTTAATTAATTTTGAAAAAAAAAAACAGATTATATAAACTTTTATGTTTAAGCGAAGTGTCTTTGTATTGAAGTAATGATCTCAATTTAGTTTGAAAAGTTGGGTCGTTACAATTTATTCCTTTGCTAAGTTTCTTACACACTGATTTATAAATCATATTTTATTTTAAAATAGTCACTCACTGGGTTGCAAGCTCATGTTTTCAAAATGTTTTCCACTTTCCAGGAAGAGATCTTGGTCCTAGAGCCTAACGTACTGTTGTTTGTCTGTTATCCTGTTCTCTAGTTTTCTGTTGTTATGTGTCATATACCTTGATCATGCAGTTTAGTTTATACTGGTGTGAGGATAATGTTGTTAGATGGAAGTGTGTCTAGTGGTTTGTTAAATCTTTGTTTTCGTTGGTTAGGGTTATGCTATATTACTCTAAACTCTAATCCTTAGTATAGTGTTATTATTGCACTATCAAGTAGAATTTTCATTTATGATTAGTATTACATATGTTTTTCTTCATTTATCTTCTAGTAATAGAGTTAGAGTTAGCAGTCAAGATAGGGTTAGTGAGTGTTGTTTGGAATTGAGCAATACTTGTTGGCTTCATGCCTTCTCTTAAGTTTAGGGAAAAGCTTCTAGGATGGGGTGTAACAAACCCTCATGGAACACACTACGACATAATCTCTACATCCATTTTGTAGACTCCAAGAAAATTCCTCCAAGTTTTAAGAGAATATAAGAGTTCTTTGAAAATCTTCTTTCCCTATTCTTTCTTATCTTTTCGCAATTGTTCTCGTTAGTCGATGAGGATTAAGTAATCATGCAGCGAAAGCAATTGGATCAAATATCATCCTAATTACATCAATTTAATGGATTAAACATGCCTTGATAAATCTTCAAAAAATAGAGTTTGAAGGCGTTATATAGCTCAAACGTCAACGTATTTTGTGTTCTAATAGATAACAAACAAGCTGTGAACCACCACCAAGATCTTTTCTACCATTCTCTAGATTCATAACTTGTGGGATCAATTTAATAATCAATTTGATGAGTGTTTTTTAGAGAAGAGAATGCAAGACACAAAGTAATTTCTAGCATATTACTTGATGTTCATTAAGTTTTTTAATCACATTATGATTCGAGTATAGATAGCCAATCACATGCAAACTAACCATTAGTTTTAAATTTGATTGTTGCTAAATGGAATTCATGGAGCTTTGTAAGTTTAACAACACAAGAAGTCAGCATCTTATTAATCTTCAACTCAAAGTTGGAGAACCTCAAGGCTCGTTTGTTAACGTTTTCGTTCCCTGTTTCCTGTTTCCTGCTCCATGTTCCCTATTTCCTGTTTCTTTTTTTTTTTTTAGAATAAGAAACATGAATGTGTTTGATAACTGTTTCTTATTTCCTGGTTTTCTTCAAGATTTATTTATTTTATTTTATTCATGTTATTTTATTCACATCTAATTCAATTAAACATTACACCCCTCACTTTATCAAACCAAGATAGGAAGGTCTTCTAGTAATCTTATGGAGATCAAGATGAAGATTGAGATTTGAAGGACAGAGCAGGCGGGGAGAAAGACAAAACCCCACGATGAAGAGGAAGACTGAAATCCACGAGAAAGAGGAAGACAAAGACCCACAGCGAAAACACAGGTCTGGCGATCAAAAGCCACAGCGAAAACCTAGATCCGTGTGAAGAGAAAGAGGAAAACCCAGATTCGGTGAAGAGGAAGACGTCGTGTAGAGGAAGACAATGAGAGGCGAGGAGGAAGATGGTGAAGACAACGAGAGGAAGAGGAAGACAATGGTTATTTGAGAAAGACGATGGTTATTTGAGGAAGACGATAAAGATAAGAGGAAGAAAAAGAAAAGCACGTAGAGTGGTTATTTGGGAAAAAAGATGAAAATAAGAGGAAGAAAATGAAACCACGTGGAAAAATGGAAAAGGAAAAGGAAATAGAAAAATAATTGAGAAAAAGGAAAAGAAAACCAATAAAAATAATTAAGAAAAAGAAAAAGAAAACCAATAAAAATAATTGAGAAAAAGGAAAGGTAAAACAATATAAATAATTTAGAAAAAGAAAAAAGAAACCAATAGAAATAATTGAAAAAAAAACAGAAAAAGAAAAGGAAACCAATAAAAATAATTGAGAAACGGAACAGGAGAAACTACTTTTTTTCTCCTAATAATTTCTTATAAAATGAGAAACATTTCTACTTTTTTTTAGAACGAGAAATAGGAAATGTTACCAAACAACTCTGTTTCTTAAAAAATGAAAACATAAACAGGAAACAGACCTTCAGTAACCTAAAGTCAATATTTTGACTTTTTGAATTTAATTTCATAATTCCATTTATTTAAATGAATTTCACAATTAATCTAATTAATTTCAAAAAATTCAATTAAATAATAAAATAATAACAATTAATCAATTAAACTATTTAATTAATTAATATTTAAACTACGGATCATGAGCTCTAACAATTCGAGATTAACCAGCTAAACATTTTAACCTAGCTAACCAACATTCAGTAACTAATAGGATTGTTCACTATAGCCCATAGCTGCACTCTCGTCACTATAGATATATTTGTGTCCACTTGATATAACTATTTTTAGTAAGTCTACCCTTCACAAGTTGTTCAGCTCGACTAGGTCAAAATACTGTTTTAACTTCGAGATTATATCTTGTTTCTCAAGTCTCAATTGATCCTTTAATGAACAATTGGTTTATGGTCCAACCCTTAAATCGAATCTCTCTCAGGCCAATGAAAGAGTGAGACCCATTGTTTAAGTCTCAGACTCAGCACTCAAGAAAATAACCTCTCTCTACTATCCCTACAAGCCAGAGTAGGAGAATTTCGTATTGCACCCTACATCCTCAATTATCCACTCGATATTACCCCTAAAATGGGAAGTCCATTGGATTAGTGCTATTGAGCTGCCATCACTTATGCACAATTAAGGATAATATCAAATAAACAAGAGCTCATAGTTAACTCAAGATTAAGGTCGAGTTACCTAGGTTATCAAAGTCGAAATAGTCGATTTTAAACACTAAAGAGTGTTATAATGTAAAAGTACTATCTCGTGGTCTAGTCTTATGCAAACTCTTTGCATTAGGACACCCTCACTCACATGTCTCTACATGGGAAATTTAGGATAACATCGTTTGTACTATATACAAAATGGGTCACATCCATACTGTCCTTAAAATAAGGCACCAAACTCTATTTCTAAATTATAGATCATTTAGACTATTAACTCGAACTTGATCCATTTTTATGTCACTGCATAAAGTTTAAGTTTTCGTAACAATCTAGGATCCTTAATTTATTAGATTCAAAATTTACAATAAGCAAGTTGTTAATTTAATAAACACATGGTACAAAAATTAGCAAGATGTGCACTAAAAAAGGATAAATTGGAATATAAAAAAAAAACAAATATAGAATTTGATTATCTTGCTCTACGTGCCGAATCAAAAAGTTCAATAATGTTTGAAAATTTGCAAGTCCATTATTGTCACCCATTACATTATTAACAATACATGGACATCAACATCCACTTCATCTTCCATACAAGCATTTGAATAGTAGATCATATTTTAGTTTTGTTTGAATAGGATAGGGCATTAAATAATTAATATTTAATGCAATTAGGATTGTCGATTTAGTTGTTTATGTTTAGATTTGTTCAACTTTTTGAGTCATTATATAAAATATTTCGACTTTAAATTTCTTAACGTACTTTAAATAACTTTGATTTTAAATAAAAAAATATATCTTCAAAAGCTCTTCTTTTAAAACAAATAATGAAAATTAGCTACCAACGTATCCATTACTAAAAGTTGAAGGTTTGATTCTCATTCTAATAATTGTTTTACCAACAAAAAAGAAAAATTGACTCAAGCAAATTTAATCAACTTACAAAGTAGACAGCCCGACAAACTATATTCGTCGGAAAAAAGTTAGAATAATTTGTTTGACTTGAATTTCTAAGTTTCTTTAAAACTAGGTATGTTTTTAGTTTACTTTTTTTCTTCTTTGTATATATTTTATTTCGCTTCTTTTTCTTATTCTTCTTCTTCTTTTTTTAATGCTTAGATTCAAAATTGATAAACGTGTTAATTTTTGTGTTTGAAATGTTTTTGAAATATTATTTTGCCTACGTTTGAGGGGTTAAAATCGACTATTTTGACATTTTTTTTAATACTAATAATGTGGAATAGAAGATTGAACCTCGAACCTTTTAAGGTTGAAAGTTGCTAATTACTACTTAGAAATATATTTTCATATATGATTTGTAAAATTATTTTGCATTTGTATTTTGATTTTAGTTCATTGTTAGTTATATATATTGGATTTTATTCTGAATGAAAAAGAGAAAGGAAACAACTTTCCTATCATTGTATCCGAATCTACTAAATCCTTTGAGAACGGAGAAATGAAAAGAAAAATGTAGCAACCAACATCCATAATCTTTGCTGTCATCTGGGTATTGCCGATTGTGGCTTTACCGTCTTGGTTTTAGTGATCTGCGTTTGTTTCAAGATTTTGTTCAATTTCAAAGAAAAAAAAAGAAGATCCCTCACCATAACTTTGGTGGTTTATTATCTTCCATTATTTTGGTGGTTTATTAGCACCATTACTCCCATTATCAATTTTTAGTTTTGGTGGTTCAAGACTTCGCCCATTTTTAGATCCTTTGCAATCGTCCAATTGGTTGTTTGGGTCAAGTGTCTGAACTCATTTGCCAACTTTTCATTGGTTTGATTTATCAAAATAGCTGAGAACTGTAACACCCCAAACTATTAGGTTATTTTTTTTATTATTATTTTATTTGGTTTTGAATTTGTGATTGGTGAATTAAATTAAGTTGGAAGTTTTATGGGAAAATTAAATGGGAATAGGAAGAGATGAAGGAAAAGAGGAGTTATTTAGGGGAAATTAAATAATAATAATATTAATGGTATTATTGTTATTATTATTAGAATTTTATTTATTTAAATACACCCTCGGGATGCGTGCCATAGTTACTATTCATCATCTTCTTCCTCACAAAGAACCCTAGCCGTCGCAAGGAATCTCTACCGTTCTCATCTCCATCCGTCCCTTCCGTTGACAGCCGCACGTCGAATTTTACCGCCGCCGCCGTTTGACCTTCATCGCGTCGTCTGAATCGGAGTCGAGACCGGCAGCCGCACGTTTGAACGTCGCAGCCGCACGTCCGTCTTCTAGTAAAGTTGGGTTGTTACAAGAACACACTTGAAATCTGAATGTAGAAGCTGATTGGATTTTATAAATTGTGTTTAAACAAGTTTATATATGGAGTGTATTATTGATATTGGAGCATCTCATCATGTGATTGGCAATCTAAATTTGTTAACTCAGACAAACACAATCATCCCAAGTTTTGTAAGCTTGCCAGACGGGACGGTGGCATTCGCTACAACGGAGGGGCATGCTACCCTTTACCAACGTGTTTTATTAGCACTTGCCTTACAACATAATTTAGGGTCTGTTTGGATTGCCTATGAAAAAAATGATTTTTTAATAATATATTTTTAAAAAAATCTTTTTTGTAAAATGAGTTTAAAATCTAAATATTTGTATGTTTGATTTGACATCTTTATAAATATTTATAGGTAAATGTGTTTGATTTTTCCTATATTAACAAATGTTTATACGTAATCAAATTCCCATAAAAGACTATTGAACATCATTTTTATTTTTTTCAAAAATATATTTTAAACTTAATTGCACTTTGTTTTGAAATTATTAATTTTTTAGTTACTTAAAACATTATTTTTTCTTTGTATTAATTTTCTTGGACAATTCAATTTTAGAAGCACAAATAACTTAAAATGTAAATACATAACAACAAAAAATATTTGATTCCCAACAACAAAATATAAATAAGATAAATATTTTTTTCTAGACAATATAATATCAATTAGACTAAAAGATGTACAATTCGATCATGTTCTTAATTCATCCTTATTTCACGAACCGAACGTTCTTCATTGACATCCTCATGATTTCTTTCACAAATTAATGTTAGGGTGAAGTAGATTTGGCTGAGAAAGGAACATTTACAAATCTTTATATTTAAATGTATATGAACACACACATTGAAAAAGTATTCAAAGTATTTGAAAATTAACAAAAAATAAAAAAATAAAATAAAAAAAACGACGGAGTGAAAAATAGATAGTAAAAAGGAATATAAAAAATAGAGGAAGAAAAATAGATATTTGGAAGAGATTCCTCATTAAACATCAAATAAACATTTATTCTAAAATTTGGTTGCATATGTTTTCTCTAAAATGATTTATTTCATAATTTCATTTTTCTAAAAATTATTTTAAACCAATGCCAAACACCTCAGTTTATCTTAAAATGAATTATTTTAAAAATTAAACACTTCAAAAATCAATCCAAACACATCATTAATATCGATGTCACAATTGATTGATGATGCTAATTGTGTTGTTTGATTTACACTACTTTGTGTGCTATATATGACCAACATTTTAGGACCCTGATTGGTGCCGGTGGACAAAAGGATGGACTCTATTATTTACGTGCGGTGCAATTCCTACATGTATGCAGTAAAGGTTCTAGAAATATCTGAGTTTGAGTTATGGCATAGGAGATTGGGTCATCCATCAAACAGAGTGGTAAAGTTAAATGTATGCTTGAGGAGTATTTGCACCATTTTGTTGATGCAAGACAAAACAATTAGGTCCAGTTACTGAATGTGGCTCAATTTTGTTTCAACGCTCAAACTAGTTCGTCAACGGGGAAGAGTCCCATTGAAATTGTAAGTGGAAGACAACTTTTAATGCCTTATATTGTTGATCATCCTTAGACAAGAAAAAATTCAAAAGCTCACAACTTCACGAAAGAATGGAAGCAGACTACAGACATCGCTCAAGCTTACTTAGAGAAAGCCTCGAAGCGTATGAAAAATGGACTGGTAAGAAGCCACGTCCTCTCGATTTTCGAGTAGGAGATCAAGTCTTCATCAAGCTGAAGGCAGAGCAAATTCGATTCAAAGGGCACAAATACCAACACCTCGTCATAAAATATGAGGGGCCTGTGGAAGTTATCAAGAAGATAAGAACTGCATCGTATAGCGTGGCGTTCCCTGCATGAATAAAAATTCATCCAGTAATTCATGTGAGCAACTTAAAACCTACCATCAAAGACTCTAGCGACAAGCAATGCAACAATTGTGCTCGACTGTCTTTCACTTGAAGTGGAAAGAAGATAAAGAAGTTGAAGAAAACCTTGTAGATAGAGTAAGGAAGGGTAGAAGGCCCACGAAGAGAATCCACACATTTCTGGTCAGATGGAAAAACCTCATCGTGGAAGAAACAATTTAGGAATGTGTTCAAGACCTTGAAGCGTGGAAGTAAAAGATTGAAGAGTTCCAGCTTCGCCAGTCAACAGGGATGTCAATTGTTTAATTGGGGGAGAATATCATGAGCATGCTTGTCCATACACATGTCCAAATATCCTCACACCACCTTATGTAACGCTCTCCGTTTAAATCTAAAAGTTGAATCGTTGTACATTGAGGTAAATTGTCATTATGTTCGTAATGTAGTTCAAAATGACATCATTGCTAATGTCATGTTTCTACTAATGTGTAACTTAGCTTGCAAATATCTCTTGGAAGGCTTTAGGAAAACAAAAATTTCTTTATATTTTTCACAAGTTGGGCATTTATGATCCACATGCTCCAACATGAGGAAAGGTGATTTTACATTTGTATTTTGATTTTAGTTCATTGTTAGATTATATAAATTGGATTTTATTCTAACTGAAAAAGATGGGAAACTACCCATTACTCTTGAGATAAACTACCTTTAACAACTATTTCAACTTAATGTGAGTCAATTAAATGTTTTTTTAAAAAAAATTTAATTAACTTTTGTTTTAAAGTTGAGATCCATGATTGGACTAAGCTGGAATCAAACTAATGGATGTTAGTATAAGTTTATATTTGATCGTCATGAATTTAAATCTATTCTTGAATACATTTAATCCATTAAGAAGTTTAATGGATACTAATTGCAAATGCAACAATTTTGATAAAGGGAGATTTTATTTTTCAAAAATTTTAAATGACAATGTGATAGTGATAGCTAGGAAGGTACTTAGCCCAAAGTCTCTTAGACAATAATTTTCATATTTTCAAATATTTGAATACTTATTAAATTTCGAAAAAAATAAAAAAATACTTACGAATCTGTTTTTCTCCCTTTAAAACCTAATTTGAATCTTAGATACCAAAATAAATTAATCTATACCAAAAAGTATTATTTATTAATTTGATATTTAAAAAGAATACCATTTTAAATACCAAAATTACGAAAAATATTTATAAATATAATAAAAGGGATTTTTTAAAAAATACAACAAATTGGTAAAATATTTACATTGTATAGAACATTTTGAAAAAGAAAAAAAACCTAGAGGTCCAAACTGTGAAATACCAAAAATACTTCAATCAACACGCAATTAATCCACTACACGCGTTCAAGTAATCTTCTTTTAAACGATTATGTATAAGTTGCAAACAAGATGAATAAATCGCAAAGAAGAAGAAAAAGAAGTGAAGAAGTATACAACTCATCACGCAATATTCAAAACCAACAAGGGCATATATGAAATTTATGAAAAAATAATCAGGTTTCATGGGCTTTTCTTATTTTGTTAATACGGGCCATAAATATTTAGAGTGTGTTTAGACCCCATATTATCACTGTGGGCTTGGGTTATAATAACCCTAACCCACGTTTGGAGCCCGTGTTATGGAAACTCTAGTTTTAGGGTTTCCATTCTTCCGTTTTTAACCCTTAATCCATCGTGTTCCCTTCTCAACCCTTGCCGACTTCGTAAGATTTTCTCCCTCTCAACTCCTCTTCATCCCTTCTCCACTTGTCTTCAATCTCTCCTCAACACCCACTTCATAATTTCCTCAACCTATTTCACCCTTTCCCAATTTCCAAAGGAAATCATCTCGTCGTCTCTTGAATCCTCTTCAACCACGCTGATTTGGATTTAATGGCCAAAAAAAAAAAATTCCCTTTTTTCTCAACTCATCTTCAACCTATTCCGGTTGTTCTTTGACCTTCATTTTCTTTTGAATAAAAAAACCTCTCTTCCTGTAAATTTGTTTCTCTCTCACTCTTAGTCCTCCAACGTTTTGTTGAAGGCCTCGCTCACCGTGTTGCCTCCAAAACAAATGGGTCTTCCTTTTGGTTTTGTTGAACGTCAGGGTTTACACTTTGCCTCTGAAACTCAACCTCTTTCATGTTCAGCACTCGTCTAGATAAACATGCAATTTCGAATCGGTTTTCTCCTTCCACTTCCCCTTGTCGCTTGGACTCCCATTTGCCGATTGGGTATTTCTTTTTGCACTGATTTAGACACTTGCTACACTATCCTTACTATCATTTTATGCATATGGGATGCTTGAGCAAGGTAGGGTTGGAGGTAAGTAATTCAATTTCGAGTTTTTATCAAAGCCGATGATGAGGATTACATTTTGTACTTGTTTGAATAATTATTTTTTATTAGTTTTGTTTCTCACTTCAATTTACTTCCATATTTGGGCATATTTGGGCATCTCGGTTAGAAACTACAATGTTGTTTTTGGTTTTGTTTGTTTCCCATTAGTTTTGTTTGCTCCAATTAAAGTTTTTTACGGTTCCTAGAATTCTGAACATTGCATTTTCGGACATTTTTTGTAATCAGTACCTCAAATATGTTGTCATATTTATTTCTTTTTCCATTTGAGTTTTCCATGTTTACGGTTCCAATATATTTGCAATTAAGATTCCTACTGGATTTGGTTTGTTGTGAAGTCTGTTCTCCTTATTTGCATGCAACTCTCATCCATCCATAACTCTGCTATGTCTCTGTTCAATCCTTTCGTTCTGCCTTGGTTATGCATTTATCCATTCATATCTTTTCCTTGTCCTTAATATGGTAGGTTTTGACTATCTCCTCACCTTTCTGTACACATATGTCATTTGCAGAGATTCTCTTCTTTTATTTTTTTTGGTTTGGGTCAATAAAGGCATAGTTTATTGACCATCTAAACCTCTATATATACCTCTTCATTTGCTGTATTTTATTGTGTGTTGTTTTCCTCCTTTCTCGTCTTGCTTCCTCCTCTGTTCCTTCTTGATTTGGTAGGTAAGTTCATTTTCATTTCTTTTTTTCAAGTTCCATCTGTCCTTGTATGTTTATTGTCCATATCTATGTTAACAATAATGTGTGTGTGCCCTTACTTTTCAATTCTCTGTTCTGTTTAAGGCATAGTATGGGTCATGACTTTCTTTATTTATGCAATGATACACCATCTTATACACAGTCGTATCCACTGCCATTTCATACTTTCTTGTTTTCTTTTCATGTCATCTCATGTTTACCGTCCATATCCATTTTATTGGTTATTCATGTTGTATAATTGTTTGTATGCATTTCCATCCCCATATATACTTCGTTGCACATCCTATTGATGCGTAATTTTTACTGATGTTTCTACTACTAGATTCAGTTCGTCACATCGAATAGATTTAATTCCTCTGAGGCACAACGTTTTATAAAATAAAACGGTCACATTTTCTCATTCATTTTAACTATTGTTGTTTTTTCATTTGAACGTCTACATTTGTCCAAATTTTACGTAATCGTTACACTTCATCCCTATAGTCTTTTAACTACTACTTGTGTTAGGTCGGGACACTGATTTCCTTACTTTCATTTAAGGATACCTGACTCTATACTTCCATTGTCGAGGTACGAGGCATTGGCGCTTCTATAGTACCTTTTTTTTGTTTCTTTTCGTACAATTTTTCTGTCGTATAGTTTAATGTATTTCGAACATTATTGACCCTCTTGGTTCTTAATTAATTATGTTATTTTTGTCTTTTACTATTCTATGCTTGTTTCCGCTTACAAATTACTTTATTTATACTTTCAATTTTACGACCTCTATATTTCGTTTCCATAGGTTTCATATTTGTTGTTCAATTTACAATAAAATGCTCATCGCTAGATTGTAATCATAATGTGCTCGGGTATTTCATAAAACACGTAAGGGCGACTTCGTATTTCATAAAGCATAGGAAGTCGCACTATTTTTTTTTTAATTGAATTACAGTGGACCATTAATTTTGAATAAAATATGAGTTTACATTTTTTACAAACATTATTAACCATTTTTTAGCACATGCTAATTGATTTTAAAAAAATGGACAACTACTTTTCTCCATATTAGCAATGCTTTTCAAACTCAACAACATGAATTTGGAAAAATATTTTGGCCACGCACACAAACTCATATTAGCAACATTTTGGTCAAGCATAAGTTCATTTTACTTAACTACAGTTTACAAGTCAAAAAAAGTATTATATTCTAATGCATGAATTGTAAGTGTAATAGCATTCCAATTAGAAAAGTAGATAGTCAGGTTCGTAGTCGCTAACCGCAAATGGCGTATGAAAACATACTCACTAATGAATCATTTAGTACTGCTATTGGAGGCACTAATGAACGACAATAAGCAGGTGACACATACACCGTACGAAACAAGGCATAAAATTAGACAGCTTGCGTACTTTTGTATGATCCACTCCTCCAACCTCGTTTTTCGTCAGAGTACTAGAATGGACAGATGAATTTTTGTCATTCTATGTCACTTACTGAAGACAACTGTTGGTTTGACATCGACGAAAATCGCCGATATGGAGGAGATGGTCGCAATGTTTCAGCATATTTTGGTGCACGATGTGAATAATAGTGTCATCCAGGGAAACTTTGTGCAATCGGGGGAGATTGTTTCCAGTCACTTCAACCTCGTGTTGTTGGCTGTGTTACGATTGCACTTGTTAAAGAAACCACAACTAGTAACTAACACATGCATCGATGCACGATGGATGTGCTTCGAGGTCACATATTCTTCAATTTCGTTACTTATGAAGCACGAAGTTCAACTACTTGACTGCGCTATGTTTCAATATGCAGTTACCTTGGGGCACTGGATGGAACGCACATCAAGGTAAACGTGCTACAAAATGATAGGCCTAGGTATAGAACACGTAAGGGGGAAGTTGCCACAAACATTCTCAGTGTGTGTGACACGAAAGGCGACTTCATGTTCGTCTTGGCTGGCTGTGAAGGGTTTGTAACTTATTCGCACATTCTTCGAGATGCTATTGCACGACCAAACGGCTTGCAGGTTCCTAAAAGTAATCAAAAGTTATATGCCTCCAGCAACTATACCTACTACGTAAATCAAATTAGTTAAATCTAACACATTCGTAACAGGTTATTACTATCTATGCGACACGGGGTACCCCAACGCGGAGGGATTTCTGGCTCCAAATAAAGGACAAAGATACCACTTGCAAGAGTGGCGAGGAGCGGGAAATGCACCTACCACCACGAAAGAGTACTTCAACATGAAACATTCCTCCGCACGGAATATTATTGAGAATGAGCGTTCGGTGTGTTGAAGGATCGATGGGCAATACTTCGGGACAAGTCGTACTACCCTGTGCAAGTTCAATGTTGAATCATTTTGGCATGTTGCCTACTACACAATCTCATCAACTACGAGATGATGAATGTCGATTTTGTTGACGACATGGACGAGGGAGACTCCACCGACACGATGACCGGAGATGATGACATTCAATTCATTAAGAACTCAAACGAATGGATGCAGTTGAGGGATGATTTGGCCGCCGAGATGTTTAATAAATGGCAGTTGCATAATCAATAGACTATGTGTGTCGATTTACTGTTCGTGTATTTGTTTTAAGTTAGTATTTGGCATGTCTTTCTGTATAGTTTAATGTATGCATGCATGAACAAAATGAATGGAACTGTTTTCCTTCACGCAATAGATGCTATAAATTGCAATTTTTTTTATTTTGTCTTTGTATGTATCGAAGTTACTGATTTCTGTGCCATCATTTAAATTGTTAGTATGACAAGTTCGTCACGTGCACCTAAGCATGTGTGGACGAAGGAGGACGAGGCAACCCTCTTGGAGTGTAAGGTGGAGTTGATGTCTGCTGGTGTATGGAAGTTAGACAATGGAACGTTCAGACTGGAGTAATTGGCACACCTTCTTCAAATGATGGCGGCGAAGTTGTCAGGATGCAATGTCCATGCGACTACAGTTATTGACTAAAATGTGCGACCCATCCTACAGCGGGTTCGGCTGGAATGACGAAGCAAAATGCATCGTTGCTGAGAAGGAATTGTTTGATAGTTAGGTCAGAGTATATGAAAAGTATAACTGTACACTGATATAATTCTTACTTCAATATGAAACAAGCCTAATTTTTTATTTTTTTCATCATGCAAAGTCATCCTGCAGCCAAGGGTCTGCTGAATAGGCCATTCCCATATTACGATGAATTTTTGTATGTCTTCGAGAAAGATAGGACAACGAGAGCGCGTCCGGAGACCTTTGTCGACGTCCAATCGAACGTTCTTAGCGGGTTTGAGGAATTTGCACATGTGGATCTAAACGATATGGAAATTCCTACTATGTTCAGCCATGGATTTAACATGTTCTCTGACGACATCGCACGACCTAATTGAGGAAGCGATTGTAGGACATGTTCGAGCAGCTCAAAGCAGAAGCGGGGATGGGTGAATTCAAAAATAGAGTGGCCACGGTTGGCACTCGAGGATGAAAACAGTACCCGTAGGGGGGTCGTTTGAGCATTGCGTGCCATACCTGAGCCCACTAGGTTGGAAAGGAGGCAATGCAATCGAATACTGATGAACAATTTGGCTGACATGAAGGGTTTCCTCGGATTGGCAGACGACGAGAAGTTTGACTACTGAACGGTGATCCTACGAGGTACTAGCTGATTCTTTCTTTTACTTCAATGGACTATTGTTATTATTCTACCTGTTAACTATTTTTCTTTATGCTTGTAATGGTATTGCACTCCATGTTTTTAATTCCAATTATTCATATTCGTATTAAATGCGACGTAATTTATTTCTTTTTTATATATATTTGCACTCCTTTTTTCGCTTTTACGTGCTGCATCACAAAAAATAATTGAAATTGTGAATGTACTCAAACGTAACAACTAATCGACAACATGTTCAATATAGATGTTACCAATCCACAAATTAAGTCAATTGTTTCAGGCAACGTTGGAAAATTTGGTAAATAAAAATTATTCACTTTGACTATCGGATTTTAAATATGAATTTGATAAAAAAAAAATTAAAAAAATAAATCTATCACATCACTACCAACATAACCCTTCCTCCAAACACATCTTATCATAACACTATCATAATATTACCTAAATAACCTTTCCCCCAAACACATCTTATCATACCACTTTCATAACCCTTCCCTCAAACACCTCTTATCATAAAAACTAGTTTTATAATAACCCTAACCCTTCCTCCAAATGTACCCTTAAGGGTTTTGTTACGTTTATGTAAATTAACCGATAATAAAATTTACTTTTTATTAGAGACAAATACTTATAGATGCCTATTTGAGTCTATCACGGTTTATTTTTTTATAAAAAGTAAAATTTATTATATTTATAGATAGTTTTGACCGTTTTACTCTATGTAAAAACTCTATATATATATATAACCAAATAATTACGAAGGAAAATATATTTTGTTATTTGTTTTATGAAAAGAGAGAGAATGTGATTGGTGATGATAGAAGAAAGGTAGGGTTGATGTAGGGTTGATAGGTAATGGAAATGTAACAAAAATAAAATGAATAATAACTCCAAGGAAACACAACCAAACAAAGGCAAACAAAAACTCCTTGAACGAAATTATTAGAGGGAAGTCCCATTATTGATGTTATATTAGGGTCCTACAAAAAAATATCAAATCAAATTAGGATGTGGGACCCAATGATGGCCATAGAGTTAAAATAAACCCATCCCATCACACACATACAAAATAGGAAGTAGAGTAGCCCAAACATGTTATTTTTCATCATAAGAGCTCTTTGTTGGGAGGCATTTGTTAAACATCATCATGCTCCAAACAAACTCAAAACCCTAAATATAATCAATGCTTTCCATATTGCATTTAATAGTACTTGGTAAAGTCAATCTATACCATTCTATAAAATATAAATCTTGTATATATGAATAAATTAAATTTGATTATATTGTAACAATCTAACCTTTGGAGATCTTTAATTGGATCCATGCTAAATGAAAACTAAATAATCTTTTAAACTTAAAATAAAATACTTTCTAATAAGTAAAACCTCACAAAATAGTATCAATCAAGGGGCATTTTCAATATTCAAATTAGGTTTTGAAGGGAATATAGAACAAAAAAGAAACATTTTTAAATTCAAATTTTGTTTTCTTAGAGGCCATTTAATTGATACAATATTTACTATTTGCTATAGTTTTTACTATTTGACATTTATCATTTTTTTATTATTTGCTACAGTGTTTACTATTTCTTTATCAAACTAATAGTTTAATCCAATAAACTAACTTTGGTTATATGATGTTACTTGAACAATATGTGGTTGACATATAAGTGGTTCAAGTTCAAGTTATAACCCAACAGATCATAGTAAATGAATAGAAGGTTTGGTGCCTTATTCTAGTATGACTTTAAATATGACACACATTTTAATCGTTATATGAGATTTAGTTGTCACTGTAGTCACATATTTTTGTCCGGCCTAATTTTATTACTCTAAGGTTAATTTTAAAAGAATAAAGCAAAATGATAACAATAATTAATCAACATTTAAATGTATGTTTTCCAAATTTTAAAAAATGGTGAAATAAAATGTTTTATAGAGGGAAAATAAAATTTGAATTGTGAGAACTTTTATTTATGAGAAAATCAATTTAATCAATTTTGACAAAATTTAATCACCCATTATTTTTCTTTTTAAAGAAAATCAAATCACACAATACTTGGTTAAATTAATCATGTTTAATTTCCTTTTTTTTTTCTTTTAAATGTAATTTGTTTGATTCATTTTCCATTTGAAGGGAATTTGAATTCTCTGTAAATTGGGTGAGCTTTGACCATGTGAGAGGATGTTTTTTTACGTTATCACACAAGATCTCTAAGAAAGTGACACACAAAAAAGATGTAGATAGAAAAAGAGAGATTTTTACAAAAAAAAAATAATAATAATAATAAAATAAAATAAAACATAAAAAGAGAGAAAACGAGTGAATTTTCTACGCATCCACATTTCACAAGAAAGCTTCGGTGAAATTCATAAGAGTTTAGTTAAAATCGAAAAATTCATAATTGAGTGAGGTCTACTTCGTTGGAAGTTGCATTTTGGTAAGGCATTTGTTCTAAAGATCTGCATCTTAGACAACCAACAACTTCAAATTCTAGATTCCAACCTTCAATCTTGTTCTTCTCTCTTAAATCTAAATAAATGGAGACGAAGAAAAAGGTTATGAGATAAATTGATTTTTATTATTATTGTTTTTTTCCTTTTTATATTTTATTTTTATTTCAATATTATGCTATCTGATATCTTATTTTGATATGCATTACTTAAGATCTATCATTGTTACTTTTTTATTGGTTAGTTTTAATTTTATTGGTATTCATCTCTTCAAATCTCTTGGATTTCTCTTTAGTTTTTGTTTGTTTGTTTTATATTATATTTAACGAAAAAAAGTTTTGTTTGTTTTATATTAAAAGAAAGAATTTTTTTTTAAATAGTAGATTTTACAAAATATTTACAATCTATAGCAAATTGTATCATTGATAGTCATTGATATGCTATAGTGATAGAAGACTATCAGTAATAAAATTCAAAATTTTACTATAACTTATAAATATTTTAATTTATCTTTGCTATTTAGAAAAATGTCCCTTCAAAGAAAGTAAAATTGTGAGAAGATGGGTTGACGTAAAAAGATAAAAGAAAGAAGAGAACAAATGAAGGAGAGAAAAATGAGAAGTTTATTTATATTCCATGTACCTGTACTTGTTTTTACTTTAAATGCTGTTTTTGGTTATTTTCCTTCTATATGCTATTAATTCTAATATGTCCATGTCATGTTATAAATTTATTAATCTTTATTAGTTTTTTTTTTCAAAAAAATTTATCTGACAACATAATCTAAAAATATCTGAGGGTCTGTTTTTTTAAGTTGTTAAAGGAAGAGATGATTCTTTGAGAGTCTCACATCGATCACCAATAGTATTTTAAAAATTTTAATAATTTTATTTATTTTACTTAATTTTATTTTAAGTTGTTAAAGGAAGAGATGATTCGTTAATGATGGTTTCTTAATTCATCTCTTATTTTATTTCTATTTAAAATTTTCAAAGTTTTGAAAAAAAAAAGTTTTAATTCTAATTTCTTTTAAGCTTTAAAGTCTTTCATAGAACTTTTTCTAAACCAATTAAAATTTGGAGTATCTTAACAAAAATAGTAAAACATTAAAATTATTTATAAAATATAATAAAATTCATCCAACTCTTCGTAACGTATTTAAGTTTTTTTGTTATATCTTGTAAATAGTTTCAATATTTTACTATCCATAATATTTTTTTCTTAAAATTTTGAGTTTTCAAGCATAAAAAAAATTATATATTAATTCATAAGGTTCTATAATGAAGGTTTTCTAATATTTTTACTTTTTTAAAAAATAAAATCTTACCATGAAATCTAAGAAATGTAATAGTTCAATTTCTAGAATTCGTTAGATGAGGAATCAGATTTGAGATTTGATCTCAAGAAAAAAAATATTTTAATTAGTGATTTTAAAAAGTATCTTTACTAGAAGACTGTTTCTTTGACAAATTTTGAAATTGTACTAATTTTTTGCATTCTTGAGGTGAGGAATAATTTCTTCTCAGTTATTATATAGTCCAAATGGATGGATTTTATTCAACTTATTCTATAGAATAATTGCTCCAATATTTTGGAGTGATCCATTGAAATTAAAAAAAAAAAACTTTATTTTTTTAAAAAAAATAAATAGTATATTTCAATTCAAGATTTGAAATTTAGCCATCGTTTTTCGTCATTTTTCGAAATGGGTATTATGAGGTGTTAACATCTTTCTCAAACACAAATAACTCCCAAACTCAATTCTAGTTTTCGCAAACCATTATTTATTAAAAAAATTGTTTATTTTATTTCGATGTGCAATCACACTATAAAAAGGATTGATGGCGACTTCTTTATATTTTTCTTTAAATTAACCCACTTTTAAGAAGTTGACCGATCTGCATCATCTTAGACACATGGTGACAGTTACAAAAAATATGAACCATATTGTTCATGTGAAGACATATGAGTGGAGGTATCCTGTATAATGGAGTTTATACATAAACCAAATAGCAAAATAATTAGTTTCTCTTTATAACAACGTTGCTTATAGGAACCAATATTTCAGTAGGATGACCATAGGAGACTTGATCTTAATTCTAAGTGAGCTGTGAACTTCTGTTTATGATGCCGATCTTTTAATCTATATGGGCAAGAGTGACCTTGACAGCTAACTCAACAGGTCTACCCATTTTGGGGATTTGTCTAAGGAGGAAGTTTGGAACATAACTGAACAAGATAAAATACACTTCTTCCCATTCATTGGAATAGTAGATAGTTACTCCGTTAATGGTTGATTCAGGGTCTTGAATAATGAGATCTTAACCTTGCACTGGCAAAAGATGTGTTAGTTTATAATTGGACTATAAGCTATTTGTTTGTTAGAGGAATCAATGGTATTTAAGAAGAGATGTAACTACGGGAGTAAAATAGTAATTTGATCCAACTGCAGTTGTGAGAAATTGTGAAGAGTCCACTAACTATTGATTGGCTATATTCATTTACATAAAAATATATCTACAGTGTGAAGAGTATAACGACCAATCTTTAATGGAATGACCAATAGTTAATGAATATTGATTAATTAAATTAAATTAATTTAATTGATTAATCTCATATCATTGGAGCTTATAATCTGTAAGTCCCTTAGGTACCCATGTAGTTCCATAACAAATATTTAAATTGTTCAAATTGATTAAGAGAAATTTATACTAATATGATTAATACAAAATATAGTGTATTTTGATATAGTAACAGAGATGTAATATTTTGATAGAAAATTGTGTTCTTCATCCAAACCACATTTGTTATTTAAGCATGAATTGTTATGTTCTATGACCACTGTGGTGTGTATTCTTCATTTTGTTCTTCCTCGTTGCTCTTTATGTTTTGTTACAAGTTTTTTATTCGTTACCGTAAGACACGTGTCTAATAGAAGGGTCAATTTTGGAAAATAAGCATTTTATTGTGGATTTTGAAGAAGGTTTTGAAATTAAGAAAGTCTTTTAGAAGCTATGTGTTATGTTGAGTCGTGTAAGGTCAAGCGATGCAAGGAAGGAATATGTGTTTTGAATGCTTGGCTTTGAGATTAGCCCACACAAGGTGAAGAGAAGGCGAGCAAGCCTGTTAGGTGATTTGAAGCTTTGCAATGAAGAATTAGGAATTTGTTGGAAAATTTCCTAAGTATACTTAATAGGCCACGTGTAAGAGCTTAAGCTAAGCATGCCTAAGATAAATATTAAGCATGCTCGTGTAAAGTTCCATGTAGGAGTTGACAAGTTATTAAGGACTTAAGGATTACTAATCTATTTTTGGAAGATTAGTATAAATAAAGAGACAGTAGAAGGAGGATTATGCAAAAATCATTAGTGACACTCTGCTGGAAAAAAAGAAGAAGTTAGGCGAGCTTGAAGACTAAGCATTCTTAGATAAGGGAAACTTAGGATTCATGAGTGACTTTCCAAAATGTTTAAAGACTTCAAAAGTTTTCTTCTAAGTTTCTTTTTGATTCTGTAATATTGCTTCTATATGATTATGTTATTCAAAGGAATGATTTTCTAAAGAAGCGTTTACGTTTAAAGTAAAGTTATATATGCAATGAGTGTATTGTATGTTATAGATGCTGATGATTAAAACATTGGTTTTATTCCTATCAATAAAGTTAATTATTATGTGCACATAAGAAGTAAAGGTAGCCATGTGCAAAAAATAACTGCAAGGTAGAGTGAAGTTGGCTAATGCGTAAAAGAATCGTATTCAGCTTAGTTGTCTAAGCAACGAAAAATGAACCAGGAAGTTCTCCAAAGGATGTTGTTGATGAAAAGGACATCACAATAGTCTATGCATGGGAATGGTTCATGTTCTTGGAAGAAATGGATATGAAAGGCTAATGAATATTTCTGTTTTATGAAATGATTAGGCGACGAGAGCCATATTTATGAAAATGACTTCATCTACTTTTTGCCAAAACAAAATTTCTTAAAACATCACTCACTAAGTCTTTGACTTACGTTTTAAGTTTTCGATCCCTTTCCCAGGTGGTTAGGCGTTTCAGCTAATTAAGTAAGGAAGGATAAGATGAGTTGCTACGCAGGAAAACTGAGCAAGCGATCTAAGTTCTTTTACTTTATAATTCATGTACATAAGAAATTCTTTTGTGTATATAAAAGCTTTGTACTAGTAGAGATGGATCACAATTCTGTGTGAGCTAGGCAAGATGATTGGTTCAAGTAATAAGAAATGGTTTGTTTATCAGGTATGTTTGAAGTTTAATAAATTTCCGCTGCTTGTTAAAGTTTAGCATAAAGGCAAGGACATAAGTGAGCGTTCTTGCAATTCACTTGAGGAGTCAGGGTTGCTCAAGTCGCGTTTTGTACCATATAGGAAGATTTGGATGCAGGCGGTGTGGGGCATGAGTACAGTTACTTACAACATACAAAAGATATTTATGGTTTAGAAGGAGCCTAAATCATTATTGTGGAGAAGAGAATCTCAATCTTAGAGGGTACCTAAGCCATTGTTGTGGAGAAGAGAATCTCGGTCTTAGAGGGAGCCTAAGACACACCATTTAGAAGAAATTCTCTATCTTAGAGGGAGCCTAAGATTCATCGGTGAAGGGAGTTTGTTGATCTGTAGGAAAGATATTACTGCGAGAGATATTAGTGTGAGAGAGAGTCTCACGCTCACTATTAGAAGCTGAAGTGAAGATAATAATTAATATTGCCACTCTTAGGGGGAAGCCTAAGCAAGTGGAGAGTGAGAGGAGCTCACACTTAGGGGAGGTTAAAGTATTCTTGAGAGGAAGTCTCACGTCTAGGCGGAACCTAGGTAATCATTAAGTGAAGTTCTATGTGAGTCATTATAGAATAAATATTGCAAATAAGTAATACCATGTAAACTACTTTAACTTTCAATATTACTGAATTATCTTTTCTAGGTACTCTGTCCGAAGACATAAGTGGTATATCGTCAAACTTGGTTACCAACTTTTGTGCCTTTTTACTTTTATTTGGTTTTTTTTTTTTTTTACTTGTTTCAGTTGTTGTATGTGCTTTTCATGTGACATCTAGATCTGTAAGCTTGAGATGAGTTATTCATACACTTTTTTAGTATGCTCAGGGTTGAAATTGTTTGTAGGTAAGAAGGTGACCCCATATGAAGTTTTGTTGAACTAAATGATGGGTTGACCTCGAATAAATCATTATTGCAGAGAAGAAGATCGACATGTAGATCTATGACCTTTATTTATTGGAATAAATTGGCTGTGTCTAGCTAAAGATAAGAAACTAGGCACTTCTTCAGAGACCTATACTCTTGCTTTGCCTTGTTTTTCTTTTAATCTTAACTCTGCCTCACAATTAATCTCGCCAGAGTACTAAATATGTCACTTTGAATCCCTCACTCTAGTGTGTCTAATTTTTTTTCTTTTCATGCTAGTGGAAAAAATATAATATTTATAGAATTTGGAAAATGATATGGCCTCAATTTTGGTGATGAGTAATATTCGATTACAATACATGAGAATCTATTGGCATGGTTGTTCTGACAAGGTTAGTTTTTAATGCTGTTATTCTCTAAAGTAGAAAAATGATAACAAAATTTTGAACTGAGTCTTCTAAATCTCTCTTTGAATCCCTCTCGTTGTATTTGCTTGTTGAAAAACATGTTGAGAGAAAAAAAAGAAGAAAGCACAAGAAAAGGAAAAAGAAAAAAGTTGATCTTGTAAGGTGAATGTATGACTAGATAGGGAAAAAAAATGTTGTCTCTGCTGTGAGGAGATAGAGCACCCATTGAGCCAATATTTTAAGTAAAAGAAATGCAAGTTTAGGGTATATATATTATATATTTTAGTGTTTTGATTCTTGAACTAAATTCAAGGAAAAATTACAGAACCTTTCTCATGTGATTTGAGTTTTGAACGTGACATGCATACATTCTAAAGTGATAAAACGTTTTGATTTAGAAGTTGCTAACGACGGGATAGGTACATAAAGAACAAAATGAAATCCCCCTTTTCCTTTTTTTGATGTATGTTATTAAATCTATCTGCATTATATATATATACAAGATAACAAACAACGTTATCATATTTATTAATTTCATATCTACATCTTTTTGCAATGAACTACCAAGTCAATGTTAATAGAAAAAGAAATAAATTACATATTATATAATAGAATATAAACATTCTATGATGGAAAAAAAGTAATTTATAAATTTTCCCTTGAATCTAAATTGATAAATTGATACAAAAAAGGAGAGACAAGATGATGAGAGAAAGTTATGATTAGCATGTTGCCACCCATTATCTTCAACGTGAATACATTACACAGTACACACTCAAAAACTTAGCTTTTCTTTTACCCCTTAAATATAATAATTTGACTTTTTTAAAGTATGATATTTATAAACAACCAAAATGTTTATATATATACTTTTCAATCTCTAAATCGGCTCACTCCATTCACTGGCCAATACTCTAAATTCACTCACTGAGTACGAATTTGAAATTTTAATTCACAAGTTTCTAATATTTAAATTGATATTTTACTAAAAGCTTATTTTGTTAAATTAAGAAGAGTATCTAAAAGAAGTTGCAGGTGTAATCAATTTAACTTTTCAAGTCTTTAATTTTAAAAATAAGTTATTTTGGAAAATTTGAGGTGTATTGCAACTTTTTAGATGTATTTTAACAACTCAATAGAGTTTAAATAAATGTACAGTTTTTTTAAAAAGAAATTCAATTCAAATGGACAGTTTTTCTCCTTTTCCTTTTTGGTGATACATATCAAATTTGCTGTAAGAAATATTTGCGTAAAAGAAGAAAAAGGACAAAAACTTTTAAAGAGGGGATTTTTTTTAAAGTGTATTATGAACTTTGTAAATTTTAGGCTAAAAGTTCAACTTTAATTTCTGTATTTTAAAATATCTAATTTTAGTAATTAGTAATACATTTTTTGTTTGTAAATTTTAAGTTTAGTCTTTAATACTAATTTATTGTAAAAAAAAATTCTTATCCATTAATAATTTTAATATAAATTTTGAAAATATATTTCCATACTCTATTTTTTATATAAAAATTATTATTATTATTAGAACTATATTAAATTTAAGATTTAAGATTGATTAAAAATAGATAGAATATGTAAAATTAAAGAAAGTCTAAGAGTATATGATAATTTAAGATATGAGTTTAATAATATAATAGTAATAAAAAGGTAAGTATTTTGAAAGAAAGAAAATGAAAATAATAAAGTAGAGTTTGTGTATGGAGGTTTTAGTAAGTGAAAAAGTTAGAATAGAGGAGAAGTGAAGGGGACATTAGGGCAGGAATCAAGGGGTAGAGAGGACCTGTCAAGTGTAAAGGCATCAAACAAAGCCTATACCCTCATCATTTCCAATCATTTCTCTCTTCATTTCTCATTTTTCTTTCTTTTCTTTTTCTCTCTTTACATAATTACTTTATTCAATTTATGTACCAACATCCCTATTCTTATTCATTATTCATTATTCATTATTATTTATTATTCTTATTCTTATTCTTAGCGTGGGATTTGAAAGATAAGAAATTCTTTCTTGACCACTTTTTTTTTTTTCTTTTCTTGCTCACGTTAATTAGTTTGATCATCCTTAAAGTTTGTAAATATATTTTAAACGTTGAATACAATAATAAATAATTAAGCTACAACATTTAATTATTCAACATGTATGAAAAGTCAGACAATAGTTGACATTAGTTGACATTGAAGAATTGATGTTATCAATTACTGTTCAATTAAAATTTATTTTTGGATTATCATCCAAATTATTAATATTTTAAAATTTTGTTTATAATCAAATGTCATACTTTGGCTTGTTAAATTATTAGCATATATATATATATATATATATATATATATATATATATGTATGATGAGGCAATGGACCAAGGGCATTGTGGCATGATAACATCATAAATATATAGCATCCTAACTTTGACTCTCTCTCTCTTTGTTAATGATGTGGGTACTCCTCAAACCATTATCATTATACCAATACCTCTCTCTCTCTCTCTCTCTCTTCACATTTTTTAGAATCTTAAGAAGTGGAATAATTAATACTATACTAAAAAAATAAAGACATTTCAAAGATATGGATATCATCTTATAAATATATCATAACTTTAGGATCAATCTTTCTATGTTAGAGATCAAATATTTTAAGATCTCTACTTTGGTTTTTAAATTTCAATATTATTTTTTAAATAAAAAAACTAAATTAGAAAGTTGTCCAATAATTTTGGTATGATCTTCAATATTTTGACCTTGGTTTCATTTTGAAACTTAGATATTGGGTATAGCTTCAATTTAACTAGATTTTAAAAGTTTCATTTTGATTTTGATGTTAACTTGATGTTTAATTTATAGTTGTAAAAGTTTCAATTTGCTGCTTAATTAAATCTTGCAAATCTATGTGATATTAATAAGATTTTGAACCCTGTATATGTTGCAAACTTTACAAATTAACTAATAGATTGTGGTAGTGGATTGTACGTATTAGTGCTTAGAGAAAAATAAATAAAAGAAAATAAAAGAAAGTTTTTTTTTAAGTAGTTAAAAGACACTTTATGAACAAAATATAAAATTTTCACCTAAATTCAAGCCATCGAGACTTATTAATTGAAACATTTGAAACCATAAAATTAAAACTATACTAACAATATATGGAACAAAATTTACCATTTACATATTATATCAATTTTTATACATTTTTAAACAAACATAAGCATAGAAAAAAAAATTAATTTATGAACTTTCTTGTAATTAAATGGTGGAGGTTGCTCCAGAAGAGGCCCAAGACTCGTGAACAGCCTAAACTCTAAGAAAATTAGGAAACAACATGAAAAACACACGTCGTTCCAAAAGGTAAAAGATTGACCTTTAAATTCTAGGTCAATTAACTTAGCCAACAAATAATTATACTAATTGAAAAATAATCAAGCTAAACTCAATTGTGGCCCTCTGCAACCTCAGGTCAAGGATTACAATCATCCTAACACCATCAATGTGACAAATAATTAACCACAGACAAGTGGCAGACGAAGGGAACATTATAAATAATACTTCATTCAACAACCCTAAAGATAAGAGTAAGTAAGTTTAGCTAATTTACATTTTTACTCCCGGTACTAATTTGAGTTTGGTCGACTCATCATCACACCGATCCAAGTATTCTCACACATGTTTGTTCCAAAGACGAGATGAAATCAAAGAAATAAACTAGTAAAGAACTCATGAAGGGCCACATGACGCATGCAGGTTCCATTTTGACAACAAAATAAAACCCTAATTTCTTTGCAACCTAATTTAAAAAAAAAAAAAAAAAAAAAAAAAAAAAAAAAAAAACATTTTTTTTTTTTTTAAAAAATAAGAAAGAAGAAAAGAGGGGTCTTAATCCAAGAAACAACCCTAAAACATAATTGGGAATTGCATAGACAAAAACCCATTTGGTTTGTTAGGGAACAAAGTTCATGAAAATCGGGTTCTCTCTCTTTCCCTCTCTCTCTCTCAAAGGACAACAAGACTCCCCAATATCTCCCACCTTTCTACCAATGTCATGTGAAGGGGTGATGGGTGTGGGGATAAATTCCACTTTATAAAATCATAATTCTCATCATCCATGTCACCACCCAAAATAATATTATATATATATATATATATACCAAAAAATAAATAAAAGAAATAAAGCAAATGGGATTTTAGTATGATTGGGATTGAGCCCTCCCTTTAGAAGACATGTATCATGACCATTGTACCATGGATTGTCTCACCTATTTTCCTTTCTCTCACTCTTCCTATCCATCTCCTATTTTCCTTTTTCTAACTTTTTGGTTGGGATTTTCTTTTTCCTTTTTCATCCTTTTTCCCCTATCCTAACATTTATACCAAGCATAAACACAACATTATAGCAATTTATTTTATTTTATTTTACAATTTAAAAAAAAAAAAAAAAACTTTTTTTTTTATTTTTTTTTTTTAAAAAAAAAAAAAAAAGCAACATTTAAAAATTGTTGGATTTTTTTTTCTTGTGCAAGCTCTGAATTTCAGTTTTTTATTATATAAATGTTGTAAGCTTGAATCATTTTAAAATAGTTTAAAATACTTACCAAATATAATAATTTCTTTTTCATCAACGATATTTTGTCTGGTCATTTAAACCAATTTTTTCTTTTTAATTATTTTTTTGTGAATATTAATTTAGTAAGTTGAAGGTTGAATTATTTGATGAAATTTATAGTTTAAACTTAAAAATTAAGTTTGAGAGGAAGAAAAATAGAAAATTCTTTAGAAGCTAGATAATAATTATGAAGAGAGGTAATAAGGATTTTTTTTTTTTTTTTTTTGTCAAAATTGTGGTGTGGTTATCATGTAAAGGGAGAGACCACATATTTCTTGAATTCTTGGCTTGCACAGTTCATGGGCCAAAATTTAGAGAAAGAAAGCCCAAAATGTAGCCCATCAAAAATTTAAAAAGTGATTTTGGGCCAAGCCCATCAGGGGCTTGGAACACTAAGTTTTAAGAGAAATTCAGCCGATTAGAACTAATTAAACTTTGGGTCCTTTACCTCATATGAAATAAATTGATATATGATATTACATAAAAGACCCAAATTACTAATAATTTTCATAAAAGTCTTAAATCGGCCAATATAATTCATAAATGTAGGGCCCAAATTACATGTTTGCTTATTTTATATTATTTAATTAATTTATAATTTATATAAATAAAAAAAAAGTCAATCGTGTGTTTTACGGTTTTGGAAAGTAGTGGAAAGGTTTTATTACTTTCCATATACCAAAAATATTACAACTATATGTTATTAAATAATATAATTGTAAATAATATGTGATATATATATATAATAAAACATCATAAAGGTAAATTAAAAAAATATTATAATAGAAAATAAGATGTGGTATATATATAATAAATTAAATATACAACCTATTATATTTTGTGGGAATATTAAAAAATTAGTATAATTGTAAATAATATGTGGTATATATTTAATAAATCACGTCAGAAAACGATTATACCTTAGGGGTATATAGTTAATTTATAATAAATATAAATCGATGATATATTGTCACTGTATATTATAGTTTACTACTGTTATCGGATGACATACTGTAAAATATGTGTATTATATATGTGTTCTTGTAATTAATGGAATGAAGAATAATGAGAATAATTGATAAAGAATACTACCGGAAGTTTAGTGAGAACAAAAGGAAAAAATAAAACTCCGACCAAATATGAAACGATATTGAAGGCAACGAATTCTACGAAAAAAAATAAGGTTAATGTGAAGGATGTTGAAGGATGAAGAAAACTAGAAATTTATGAATGAAATGTTAGAAGGTTAACAGTATGGAGATGAAGGGTTGTCGGCGACAAAATCTATGGAAAAAAGGAAGTTTAACATTATGGAGTTAAAGGGTTGCCGGCGACGATTGAAAAGTGGGTGGAGTTTGGTGATGGAGATGAAATAATTTTCACGGTTATAATAAATTAATTTCCATAATCATCCATATTAGATTATATTTTGTATTATACTTCATTAAAAAATATTTTCAGAATATTACCATAATAATAACACACATTTATATAAAGAACTAATGAATATCATAATAAATTGAACGTATTTTTAATAAGAAAATAATTTAAAAATTATTACGAATATAATATAAAATTAATATGGGTTATAAGATTAGTATTGTCCAAAAATTATACGAATTTCTAATTAAGAAAATAATTTATACTTTAGGACATTTGTGAAAATTCTTAGTCAATTTAGGCTTTTTGTCTAAATCGGCTAACAAGAAGTGTAAAATAGAGGTTCAGTTAGGATAAATGGTAAAATTATTTTTAAATTAATAAAATATTAAAATAGAAAATTTTGAAAATAGAAAATAGCTTGAGCAATATCTTAAATGTCTCTACCTAAATGAAAAACTTGAATCCTAGGTACAATTGTTCAATAAACCTCAAATACCATATAATTAAAATAAAACCTCTCACACACAATTAAAACCTATGAAAAATCTAATTTCCTCCAAAAACTAAAAAATAACACGTATCATCATCGAAGCTCCACCTAAGCTCTGCAATCATTTCACATCTCCTTCAAATCGTGCAACATTGAAAACTTTCTATTAATTTCACGTTTTGAAACCTTAGAAAATTTTGAAAAGTCTTCTGATTGCATCTCCAATATCTTCCATTACCTATCTACCGTGTTTGTTTCACCGAAAAGGGTTCTTGCATAACGACTTCAAAATCAGCTTCAAAACCTTCAAGTTCTTCATATGTGCCCTAACTTTGTCCGCTTGAAAATCTTCAATTATTTGCAGAAAATGATTCGTCCCATTCAAAACCTTTGTCGTTCTTCATAAGTTCCACTCAAATCGGTGAGTTCTTCAGTTATCTTCATAAATTTGAGATTCATTTGAGCTCTTAATCAACCAAAAGATGAGCTTCTTCAATGGACAATTTTCTTCTTCGCATTTCTTCTTTCTTTGGAATAATTGCGATCTTCCCTATATTGGAAGGTTCGAAAGAGAAACCTAATTTGTATAATCTTTTTTTTTTCTTTTCTTCTTCGCATTTCTTTTTTCTTTTTAATTTTTTTCTTCATTATGTGTAGAGAAACGTAAATATGTATTATGTATTATTTAATAATTTTTTTATAAATATTTTGGAATATAAGTTGTTAATTTTTAAATGATAATAATTTGAATTTTAAAGTTTAAATTTAAATTGTTATTAAGAATTTAGCTATGTAAGATTTGAATTCAAATTGATTTATATACTAAGAATCCAAAAATCTGGTAGAAATTGAACATATCTATTATGAATTATAGAAATAAACATATCTATTATGAATTATAAAAATAAATTGTTAACTAATTGATTTAAATCCTAAGAATCTGAAAATCAAATAGAAATTACCCCTATATTTTTAGGGGATGTTTGTGCAATCTTCTCCAGCAATAAAATATCATATTTAGTTAAAATTTACAAAAACTGAATGTTGTTTACAAATACACTGTATATGTGTCTTTCTGATATTTGTCTCATTCTTTGAACTATTCAAATACACTTTATCTGTAAGAAGTGAATTGTCATATATAGAGTGGTATAATTAGGTATAAAAAAGTTTGCGGTTAGCGGTTTTACTATAAATCTTAATATTATTTTCGGAATTTGCTATTTTTCAGTTTATTATTTAATATTTTTCTATTTACACGGTTATCTCAAGTGAAACGACAGTAAATGAAGAATCCAGTTCATAAACGAAAGAGACAAGTGAACAAAATGAAGGATCAATAGATAATAAAAAGGAAAAAAAGCATACGAAAAAGGGAAATAAGGTAACTATAACGCCTCGACTTTCCTACTAAGTTGAAGTCATTACCATTTAAATAAATATAGACTTTTTATTTTTAAATACAAGAAAATACTAAAATTAAAGGAAATGTTTTAAATATTTCTTTCAATTAAATAGTAAAGTATGTAAAGAAGGAATAAAATAAATAAAATAATTAATTAAAATACTAATTTGGACCCATAAAAATAGAAGAAATATTTATATATAAAAAAACATGAGTTATAAAATAATTTTATGAAAACTTATTAGTGAAAGCATAATTGTGGAATAAAACCTAAATTGTCCCCCTAGGGTGATTCACGGTCATTTCTTGCCATTAGCTAGCTTCCCTTTTTCTCTACCCTTACCTGAAAAATTAGACATTTAAAAGAATGAGTATAAATTTATACTCAGTAAGGGACTCACCATTAGCCCCGCTATGTGTCTGTTAAGTTTCCGTTAGAGTCATGTAAGAAGTACCTTCTAACTATTGTGCTCCCGAATGCACGTTATCCAGTGATCCTCTAGGGACACATCTGGACTCTCAGTGACCCCGAAGGGAACACCCTCAAGGAGAGTCGGGCTGTAAGTGATCTCGTCGAATTACATATAAAACTGGCCACACAGGCATATATAGGTGGTGATCCCGAGGAACACCCATAAGGTACGACTCTAATAGTAAATCTTAACAGAACATCATAGGTTATATACCTATACCATATCATGAATATCATAGCTCAGTCACACATAATTCAATTACGACACATCTAATCATATCATGTCTCATTTAATAAGTAGCTTGGTCAAAATGTATCTAGTCATACATATCTTTGTCATACTTATGGCCACCTCTAACAATCATATTACGCATGTTAATACTTTACTGATAATAAAGAACATACATGCAGCTTTCAATATGGAGGTCTAATGGGAAAATCTCTTACCTGGAGATTTGCTAAAAATAATTCACTGGTTGACAGTCCAATCCTCTTACTACTCTGTCTTAAACATGAACAAAATTAAAATTAATAATTTGTCAACTATCAACCAACTGTTTAATTAGACAACCAACCTTATCCAAACTTACCGCAAGATTAAGATTGAATCCAACACAACCTTAAATGAAAACAATTTACAGTCTCAATTCCTCAAATTACACTTGAACCTTCAAGCAAACATAAATCAACTCATTCCAAATGCAAACTCATTTAAGATCCAAAATCAATAATTATTTGGGCGTACCAAACCCAACAAAACTTACCACAACCACAACTAGCTCAAACTGGTGGCTTAGCTAACAAAGAAAGGGCTCAAAATGGCTTGGTTTGAGGGCTCGGCGCACCCGACTAAGGGGAGAGGTGTGCAGCTCGCATATGGCTCGAACTAAAAGGTACGGGCGCCCGAATTGGCTTGGGTGGAGGCTTTGGCTTCGAATCTGGCCTATCGTGGCTACCAACGATGCCTGACGATGAAGATCTGTAGCAATTGATGGAGGAAGGCGGGCTTCGCGACGGCTTCGCTGTGGCAGATGAAGATCTATGGTCGAGAACGAGGAGACGAGATGGCTAAGTGGCTCGGCTTCACCTACGTGTGAATGGAGAGAGAGACGCGACCGAGAATGATGGAGATGAAACATCGCGCGACGGTGAACGGAGGCGAAAAGAGGCAACGGCTAGGGTTCTTTGGATGAAGGAGAAGGTGAATAGTAAATTTTCTTCTTTGCACATTTTACGAGGTAACCTTATTTAATAAAAATAATAACATAAATATCATTATTTCCTTCCTCTTTTCCAAGTTAAATAATAATAATAATATACTATTATCATTATCTTTTTCCTTTTCTTTTTCCAAAAATATAATACATTTTCCTTAATAATTATATTATCCCATAATTATATTATTCCTATTCCTCCATAATTTAATATATACACATATAAATACTTAACCATAATGCTTTCAACTTTACCAACTTAATTCACCAATACCAATAAATCCAAAAATCAAAACTTTAACAATAGAATTCTAATTTCAAAAATTAATTACATAACCTTCCAAAATACTTAATTTCCACAATTTCAAACAATTTCTCAAATAACACCCAAAATTCAACATAATAAAAATTAAAAATTAACTTAATAGTTTTGGGTGTTACAGCAACCATATATAACATTTGATAACAGTAACATTTTTATGGATTTTCGCTATAAATTTGCTTTTCATAACATAGGTCAAGACTACTAACAAGGAAGAAAAGCAAAATAAGATAGAAGATGGAAAGATAAAGCACCGATGAAACAAGAAAAGATTGAGTTATGTGTGATATGGTTCTACTGTTTAGATGATATAGGAGTAATTACACTGTATTTATGAATTCTATTGTATATGATGCAATCCATTCTGGAATAGACTAAAACTCATTTATCAAAATTATAATGTATTTGTATTATGTTTGGAGTGTTATGCATTATGGAGTATGATACTTTGAAGTTTGATAACTTAGGGTGCGTTTGGGGGAAGGGTTGAGTTATGGAAGGGTTAGGGTTATGATAAAACTAGTTTTATGATAAGAGGTGTTTGAGGGAAGAGTTATGTGAGTAGCGCTATGATAGTATTATGATAAGATGTGTTTGGGAGAAGGGTTATGTGGGTAGTGTTATGATAGTGTTATGATAAGATGTGTTTCGGGAAAGAGTTATTTAGGTAGTGTTATGATAGTTTTATGATAAGATGTGTTTGGGGGAAGTGTTATGTGGGTAGGGTTATGATAGTGTTATGATAAGATGTGTTTGCGGGAAGTGTTATGTTGGTAGTGATGTGATAGATTTATTATTTAATTAATTTTTTTTTATCAAATTCATATTTAAAACCTAATAGTGAAAGTGAATAATTTTTTTTTTACCAAAGCATTCGACGTCGCTTGAAGTAATTGACTTAATTTGTGGATTGGTAACATCCATATTGAACATGTTGTCGATTAGTTGTTACGTTTGGTTATCTATTGTGATGCACAACACGTAAAAGTGGAATAACGAGTGCAAATATACATATGCATATATATATGTATATATATATATATATAAATTAAATTACGTCGCATTAATTTTACTACATGAATAATTGGAACAAAAACACATGACTTGTAATATCATTAGAAAACATCAATAAAAAACAGTTAACAGGTAGAGTCATAAAAAAAAACCATAACAATAGTCGTGCAAGTAAATGAAACAATCAGCTAGTGTCTCGTACGATCACCGTGCAGTAGTCAAGCTTCTCATCATCTGCCAATTCGAGCAAACCCTTCATGTCCGCTAAATTGTTCATCAGTATTCGATTGCATTGCGCCCTTTCCAACCTAGTGAGCTGAGGTATGGCACGCAATGCGCAAACGACCTCTCTACGGACCCTGCTTTCATCCTTGAGTGCCAACCATGGCCACTCTGCAATGAGCCTCAGCTGGTATGTTTGGAAAGCCATGTCATCCTTAATGACATCAACTATTTTCCAAATTTTGCCTCCCCGCTTTCGCTTTGAGTCACTCGAACACGTCCTACTATCGTTTCCTCGACTGGACATAGAAGGAATTTTCATATCATTGAGATCCACGTGGGCAAATTCCTCGAACCCAGGAGGAACGTTCGATTTGACATAGACAAATGTCTCCACACGGGCTCCCGTTGCCCGATATTTCTCGAATACATACGAAAACTTGTCGTAATATGGTAATGGCTTATTCAGCAGGCTCTTGGCTGTCGGATGACTCTGCATAAGAAAGAAAATTCAACTATTAGACTTGTTTCATATTGAAGTAAAAATTATATCAATGTACAATTATACTTTTCACATACCCTGACCTAGTTGTGAAACAACTCCTCAGCAACGATGCATTATGCATTGACATTCCAACCGAACCCGCTGCATGACGAGCCGCACATTTTTGCGATTGTCTGGTATGAGGGCTTCAACGTCTTTCTGCAGTAGTTAATGGCAGTGGTCGCATGGACATTGCATCCTACCAACTTCGCCGCCATCATTCGCAAAAGCTGTGTCAGATACCTCGGTCTAAATGTGTCATTGTCTAACTTCCATCCACTAGCAGACACCAACTCCAGCATACATTCCACGAGGGTTGCCTCCTCCTCCTTCGTCCACACATGCTTAGGTGCACGTGACGAACTTGCCATACTGACAATCATACAATAACTCATAGAAATCAGTAACTTCAATACACAGAACGAAAAAATTGTTAAAATGGCAATTAAAACTTCTATTACATGAAGGGAGACAATTCCATTTGTTTTGGTCATGCATGCATACATTGAACTATACAGGAAGACAGGCCCAATACTAACTAAAAACAAATACAGGTATACTAAATCGACACGCATAATCTATTTATTATGCAACTGCCATTGATTGAACATCTCGATGGCCAAATCATCCCTCTACTGCGTCCATTCGTTTGAGTTCTCAATGAATTGAATGTCATCACCTCCGGTCATCACATAGGTGGAGTCTCCCTCGTCAACATTGTCAACAAAATCAACATTCGTCATCTTGCTGTTGATGAGATTGTGTTTAGTAGACTACATGCTATAATGGTTCGACATTGAATTTGCACGGGATAGTACGAATTGTCTCGAAGGATTGTCCATCGACCCTTCAACACACCGAACACTCGTTCAATAACATTCCTAGCAGAGGACTGTTACATGTTGAAGTACTCTTTCGCGGTGGGAGGGGCATTTCACGCTCCTCGCCACTCTTTCAAGTGGTATCTTTGTCCTCTATAGGGAGCCAGAAATCTCTTTGCCTTGGGGTTCATGCGTCGCATAGATAGTAATAACCTGTTACGAATGCGTCAGATCTAACTAATTTGACTAACGTTGTAGGTAGTATATGTTCGAGGCATAGAACTTTTGATTACCATTAGGAACATGCAAGTCGTTTGGTCGTGCAATAACATCTCGAAGAATGCGCGAATCAGCTGCGAACCCTTCCCAGCCAACCAAGACAAAGACAAAGTCGCCTTTTGTGTCGCACACACCGAGGACGTTTGTGGCAACAGGGGAACCTAATGGACCTATAAATCATGGGCTCCAATGATTTGAGATTAACTGGCTAGAATCTTTTAGACCAAGTTACTAAACATTTGTTAACTAACGAGTCATTCTACTAAAGCGTCGTAGTTGCACTTCCTTTACTATAGATATATTTGTGTCCATCTGATATAACCATGATCAGTAAGTTAATTTTTCACAGGTTGTTCCTAATCTCGGCTAGGTAAAAATACCGTTTTACCTCCAAGACTACATCTTACCCCTTAAGTACTACCGATCCACTATTGAACAATTGGTTTAAGGTCTAACCTATAAATCGAATCCTTCTCATGCCAATGAAAGGGTGAAGCCTCTTATTCAAGACTTAGATTCAGTCCTTAAGGTAATAACCTATCTACTAACTCTAAAGCGGGTAGAAGTGAATTTCCTCTTGCACCCTATGTCCCCAGCTATCTACTTGGTCTTACTCATGAAATGAGAGGCTTATTGGACCAACGTTGATGAGCTGCCCTCACCTATGCAGATCTAAGAATAATCTCATATGAACAAGAGTTCATAGTTAGCTTAGGATTAAGATTAAGTTACCTATGTTATAAAAAATCGAAATAGTTAGTTTTAAACAGTAAACTTCATTATAACGTAAAAGTGACTATTTCTTGGTTCAGTTTTATGTAAACTCTTTACATTGGATACCTCCACTTTCATGTCTCTACATGAACGATTCGGGATTACATTGTTTGTACTAACTACAAAGCAGGCCGCATCTATAGTGTTACAAGAATAAGGCGCCCAACCTTTATTTAGTGTACTATAGACCGTTTTAGGCTACATACTCAAACTTGATCCATTTTTATGTCTCTACATAAAGTTCAAGTTTACTTAAAATAGCCTTGGGACCTTAGTTTAGTGGATTTAAGATAAAAGTATTCAATTTCACTAATAAATTCTCAATAATGACTTTATTGAATAGAATATGATTACAAATTACGAGTTTTAGGACATAAAATTCAATAACAACTGAACAACAACAACAATAATATAAATGATAATATTAACATAAATAATAATAATAGTAATAATAAAAATAATAAAATTTTCTTTATTCCTCGTTCTTTCTCTCTGTGTTTTAAAGAAAGAAAATAAGAATCAAGAGTTGAGACTAAAAAAGTAATGGTAATAATGGTAAATAAGAAAATAAGACAATCTTTTCCTTATGGCTCTTTCTTTTATCTCTATATTTTTTTAGAGAATAAAAATGCTAAGGATTTAGAGAGAGAAAAATAAAAGGAAATAATGATAAGTAAAAAACGAAACAAGAAGTAAGAGAAAACAACAAGTTATTGATAACTTGTAAAAATACAAGTTATTATAGCCTTTTAGGTAGAATAATGAAGCCTTAAGGCATAAGTTTGGAAGAAAACAAGTAGAAAAATAGAGAAATTGCTTAAGTTGCGCGTCACAAGTTACAAAAGAGCTTTCTTCCTGTTTATCACGTTTTGCATGTTTCATATCCAAGATTTCAAGCGAAAAGAAGTATAGCTTGGACGAAACATTAGGCAAAGAGACAAACACAACCAACAAGGCGAAACGCAGAGCAAAGCTATGCATTTCGAAGTAGTAGCAAAAAAAAGTGGTTGGCGTGAATGTCAGAAAGGACGAAAAGGACATCTGTGACACAGAAACAACTTTATTAGAGAATTAAATAAAGCCCAGAATGTCCTTTCACATCATACCTTGCTTATAAATAGTCGAGTCTTCTTCATTCTTAAGTGTGTGAAATTTGACCAATGGAGAGCAAGCTCATTCTTCCATCATTTCCTTTGTCTTAGTTGAGAGTCTAGAACAAAGAGAGAGATCCCTTTACCGCTTCCCCTCAGTGCAAAAGGCAAAAATCGGAGCCATCAAGTATAAGAAATCATACTCCGCGATTTGCCTCATTCCTTTGCATTTCATTTTGTAATTTACTTGTATTAATTTGTAATGATGACTCCATGTCCAGTTGTCACACCCTCTTTCGGATCACCTACTCTCTATCCAGAAGACGACTTGAAGTCAAGTGACGTTTTCCTTTTGAATGACACCGACTGACCCTTAACCTTTAACCTTAAATCAAATGCAAGCGAAAGCTAAGGGGCATAACTTAAACACAATTGAAATAAACTCTTTCCATTAAAAACTTTAAATAAGTTTTACACAAATATTTAACAATAACAAAAAATACATCGAAACAAACTTTAACTCTAACCCTTTAACAACTAAAATCAAATTAGCCTGGCATAGTAAGTCTAGCACCCTGAGCAGCAAAATCTGTACCCAGAAAATAGAAAACATTTTGAAGAGTATGAGCTAAACGGGCCTCGTGAGTGATAAGTTTTCAAATAATATTTCATAAACATTTTAAAACAATAAACAAAGAACGATAACATAAATACTTTAACATGATAAACATTTGAGAAATAGTAAGTCAAATCCTTATTTTTCTTATTCATACCCCAAGTATCTACTCTTGGGAGAAGGTAGAGGTTACACAATACTTGTCACGCCCCACCCCAACTGTCACTCCATGCGACCAGGTGGGAGCGTGCCACCTAGACATCCTTTATGTATCTCTCTGTGAGATGACGCGTCGAACACCTAGTAACCGAAACAACTCCTTTCTCTGATCTCTTCTTAAAGTTCCTTACTTGAACCTTAGAGACCTTCACAACTTTTTTGCAGTGGAAAAACAACTCTTGAACTTAGCTCCTTCGCCTGGTACTTAACACTTGACTCTAAACAACTTTAGCTTCTAGGCGAAAAACACAAAAGTTAAGATACAACGAAATATAAAGAATAACTTCCTCTCTTTATTAACTTAACACTTTACATAGAGTTCTCAAATTACAGATACATTCCTTTTCTTTCTTGCATAAAATAAAACCCAAGCTGATCTTCATGTCCTTTTTCTTCCACCTTTCCTCGTCCACCACCTAATGCTGCTTCTTGAGACAGGGTACTTAGAGGTGTAAGGCCTTCCTTTCATCCTTCTCCTCAGTCGCCTAACCAATCTAACTCAAGGACAAGCATTAGGGCTTCCTTTCCCTAGCTCAACTCTTCGAATATTTTGCTCTTTAGCTTGACCTCACCAACTTAAGAGCAGCACTCGCCTTCCTTATGAGTTGGGCCATCTGCGCCAAGGAGCAACACGCTTTCCAACTGACTCCTTAGACATGAGATAAGATGACATGACTAGCATGTCGTATAAGCTTACGTAATAGCCCTTCCTTCCCTCCTTAACTTGGATTTCACACCTAAGAACCATCCTTTACTTAGCTTCAATGTCTGCTGACCTAGGGAGTGGAAAACTTAAAACCTAAGTCAAAAGGACTTAGCAAGTGATCAATTTGAGAAAAACCTTTTTTGGGCAAAACAACAAGATTTAGATAATAAATAATAATAAGATCATATCATAAACAAATAATTCTCATCACATCAAACCACAACAACCATCACCACAGGCACAAAAGAGTTCCACGTGCTCAAGCCAACATGTGTTCCAACTCATCATCGGGATTTGGGATTCTCCCCTAGCCTAAACTTGAGGTTCACATTCAACCAACGTCACACAAGTTACCTGGAATTTCTACCAGCTTCTCGTTACATTCAATATTTTCACAGACCTGTAATTCACATTCAACTAGCGTCTCATCATATTCAATCTTTTCACAGACCTATGATTCACATTCAGCCAGTGTCTAGAGTCAAGAATTCATCACAAGTTGCCCTAACGTTGGGATTCACACTTGACTAGCATCACGTGAGTTACCAACTTCTTGCAATAGATAATACCATACTATAACGCACAATCTACATAATTAATAATAAAGAAGTATTAGTTCAACGCTTACTCCTAACACAGATCATCTTAAAAATAACAAAGTCATTCAATAAGCACAACATAAGGTTACAAATAATACTTGTACATAGCATTTACAAAACACTTCTTTCTACAACAACGATCATAACTGCAAATGTTTCCATTACAAATAACCATTCATTCATACAGAAATGCTTGTTTTACTTTAGAAAGAATCATTCGCAATATTCATTCATAAACTTGTATTCGAGCAAACAAAATATTTAAACATAAGTAACAGTTTAGAAATCGCTTTCGAAATCTATTTTGTCATCACAACATTTGATCATTAAAAGGATCACACACGAAAATACTTAGCCCCAACTCCTTTCTTCTCTGCTTTTAACTTTCTCCTCTTGCCAAACGGTTCTCTCAATTGGCCATTTAGCATCCAAAATATCCTCATTTTCACCAGAAAATCTATTATCTTTGAAAAAGTTTCTTTTTCCTTTAGTCTTTTAGCCCTATTTATAGTGCATCATCCAAAGGTCACCTCCACACTTTACACATGTCTCCTTACTGATTTGTCGCGCCATGCAATCAACACGAACCCGACACGTAGGCTAAAATTTTAGTGGCGATTGGACGTTCCCTTGAAATGCCATCCTTATCTCCTTGGAAAGCCAAACTATTTATCCGATGACTCTTCCTATCTTCTCAGGAAGCAACAGATATTTACTTTCCTCAGAGAGTCATCTAGTCTTGTCAACAGGACACCTACTTCCTCACCACACTCCTTTAGGCGTAGGTAATTCTTCTCGCATTACTACGTTAAACGCTTAGCTCTTGGAATCCAACGTATGCTTCTTCCTCGTTAATTATTCTTATCAGGTCGCCTACCTCAACTCTATATAACTTAGACTCAAACATTTCTTTTCATGTTGCCTTTCCTCTTCTCGCATCCTTTTTCACAAGATGTCCCATACTTACACTTATCCGAGGCAGCTTCCCAACAAGACTCCTCTTCAACATGACTACCTTTTTCCAAATTAGGGCCTTACAATACTTGCTCCAAATTTCAGAGATGGGAATCCTTAATTCCTATTCCTGGGAGATAGGCGTCCCTAGCTCCGATCTTAGAGATAAGTGTCCTTATCTCAAATTCCTTGGCACCCCAATACCTACGCCAAAGGGCTATTTGAGACATCTTGGATTCGATAAAACATTTATAAAATCATATGCTTCAAACCATTTAAGAATCCTCTTGCATAAAGCAACCTTTAAACACAATAATACCTTGATAAACTCATTTTCTAATAAGAATTAATCATTTCTCAGTAAACATGCTTGAATAAATACATTGATGAAAATCATGCTTTGAAAATCATTCATTAAACAGATAACTCGAACATTTAATTTAAACATTACTTCAAACATTAGCTTTAAGTACATGCTTTAAAATTACTTAATAAATTCATTTTCATCTACAAATAGAAGCTTCATATCCTTTTTTTTATAAATATGCTCGATCTTCTCTTGACTAAAACTTGGCGCCGAACTACCTATTCCTTTGACTTCAACTCTTGCATGCAACTCAAATTTTCTCTACCTCTTCTTTCTACCATATCCTTAAAATGGTGAGAAATGAGAGAAATGAGAGAAATGAGAGAAATGAGAGAAACGAGAGAAATGAGAGTTTATTGACTTTAAAAACACTTCTTGCATCAGAAAAACTCTAACTTTGCACGATAGAAATTTCCTGTTTGTCTAATCCTGAGTTTTGAACTAAGTTGTATGCTCATGGGGTTAATTATCTAGAATTTTGGTCCAATGGTTCGTATGTGAAAATTTTAGTCTAATCCTAGGTGCTTTGTAAATTCAAGGACCTTAGAAGCATCAAATAGATTTTAGCGGCCTTACGAAGTATTTTTGCAAATAGTTGTAGCCTCATATCATATAAAGATATTGATGTGACCTTGATCATTATTTTAGGCCAAATTGAAGTGGGAAAAGCATGCAATTCTGGGGATCGAGTTATTGTCTGTGAGTGTCTCGTTTCAAGTTTTCTTTATACTTATAAATGTTGTTTTACGAGACTTCTTGGAAATTACCATTGTTTAAATTTTTTATAATTTTACATCTTTATTTATACTTAAACGATGCGTTTACTCACGATGGTTTCAAGAAAATGTATGTTTAGAACTATTTTATGAAAATGGGTTTTCTAATCATCTTTGACTTTTAAGCATAAAATATGTGATTTATGAATGATGATGATTTACCCATAAGCTACGCAAATGTGTTTCCGTAGCACCACCTACAATCGTTAGAGGGTTCCAGGGCTGAAAGAGGCCATGGCCAGAGATTTGAAAACCTGAACCTAGGTGAGAATGTGGATAGAGGAGTGTGATATGGCTTTGGGCCTTTAACCCATGATGGGTGGCTCTAAGTGCACATAAGAGTAGAGATGGAGGTGGATACCGTGGTAGATGCTAAGTGCGTGTGAGCTACGTTTGGCCGCATGTTTTCTTGTGGATATGGATCACGTGTGAGCTATTCTAGGTCATGTATTTAGTATGCTATCATGGTTGGATTTGAGGGATGATGTTACCGTGGTAGGTGCTAAGTATGTGTCAGCTCCGTTTGGCCTTGTGTTTCCTTATGAATATAGATAACATGTGAGCTATTCTGGGCCGTGTATTTAGTATACTATCATGGTTGGATTGGATGGAGGTTGTTATTGTGGTGGGCACTAAATATGCGTGAGCTAGTTTTGACCGCATGATTATTTGATTATGTGCGAGCTATTCTTGGTTGTATATCTAGGCGCTTTGTCATGGTTGGATCGATTACAGGTTTGTTTGTTGACTTGTGCATTATGTGACAACGTCTTTAGTTAATATTTCATTATCGATGCATATTTACACATCTTGTTGAGCATATTTTACGAGTTTTTACATCTAATTACTTGCCACTCACTAAGTTATCGACTTACGTTTTTAATGTTTTCTTCCCCCCCCCCCCCCCCAGTAGCTATCTAGGACCAAGCATCGATTGAACTCCATCACTATTGTAAATCTTCATTTTTGTATGTATATAGTTAAATTTTTGTATTGCTTCATGAGGTTGTTCGTCGTATCCAAATAGACGCTAAGAAACTTGTGTTTTGAAAGATCCCTCATTAGATTGAAATCTTTTGTATATAATAGTTAATTTAAACTTTAAACTCTAGTTGAAGCTTTGGAATTGTTTGGATGTATTGGAGTATATGAAGTTTGGTTATATGCATATAGAAGTGAAATTATCTACCTTTTCAGGTTTGGCTACCCTATATATTTAGGGGAGGTGCTGTCAAAATTTTTAAAAAATTTTCTGAAAAGTATTTATGTAAATCTGTTTTTATTGGAAAGAAATGTTTTAAGGAGTAGATTCACACCACGATCTAGGTTAGAAAGAAAAATCTAGAGCGAGTGTGACAATTTTTTCATACAATCATAATTCACAAAGGAAAGATGGTTTTTTACAAGTTTGTAAACGGAAAGACTCAATGATAGTATTTAATACATGTAGATGTGGATGACCAAAGCGATTATGCTATAAAGAAAAGGAGTATGAAGAGGACTTGATTCCAACATGAGCAACATATAAATTTTTCATAGTGGAAGAGTGAGGTGTAAATGGACTAAGTCTATTTGCACTAGGTCCTTGGTGCAAGATCGCCTCATAAGATTGTGCTAGATGGTGATTTTTTTTACCAAGGAGATAGTACATTTATTACCATCATCTAATTTATAAATGAAAAAAAAAAAAAGAAAAAAGAATGTCATAGGCATTGAGAACATATAAGAGATTGTTAAGTTGAAAGGAAGTAGTAGGTGAAGATGAGTGTACTACAACCTATATAAGAAATTGGGAGTGTGTGACCATGGCAAAAAATGATGTTATCTTCTCCATTGGACTCATTTGAGATAGTTAGATTGTTTAAATTAGAAGGTAACATATGCATTGCAACTCAAGTTTGTGAGCCAATGCTGTTGATTTTGAAAATCAAGATATTGCTGGTTTTGAAAAGCAAACATTGCTACCAACTACAGAGTAGGATGACGACCTTGATAATGGCAATTCATTCTGTTGTAGAAATTGAAAGCAGTGTAACCAAGATGACATATTTGGCAGTAAACTTAATTATTATTTTGTGGCTGGAAACCACTTCCTCTTCGAACATTATTCATATTATTGTGAGGAAAAAAGTCACATCCTCTTTCAGAATTTTTTCCACAACCTCTTTCTCAGAAGGAAGGATTAAAGTTGGAAGACTAATTAGATCGAGAGTTATTCTTATTCACACTGATACCTAATTGAGTAGCAACCATCGTAGTAGGTTAAAGAGAAAGATCCTCTCGTTTACTATGTTTCACAAGAATAAATTCTTTAGATTTCAAGAGAGTATGAAGTTTATCAAAGGTTACTAACTGTGGATAAGTGTGCATAGAGGTGCAAAAATAATGTATTCATCTAGAAGTCCATTCAGAGTGTAGATCAACAAATCTTCATTGTTTACTACTGAAATACATTTACAAGTTTTGAACCCCCTCTTGTATGAATCAATAGATTCATCATACTTCTTTGAAATCGATTGAAGATTAGTCTTGAGATTAACAATATTTGATCGTAAATTTGAGTAGTGATTTTCAAGTGTAGACGAGACTTCCTTTGATGAAGTACGACCAATAATGTAGGCTAGGGCTTCTACAGAAAAGTAACATTGATCAAGGTCATAAGAACTTGATCTTTAGCAATCCAATCTTCATATATAAAGGATTTGACACCATCGTCGATTGATTTTCTACTATAGATGAACTAGACTTTGTAGTGTTTGAAGAAATTGAAATCGATTTTGCTAGAGCTGTACTTGTGTCATCAACAAATCCGTATAGCTTGTGTCCTCTCAAAATGGTGGAGAATTGGAATTTCAAAGAAACATAATTTGTTGATTCTAGTGTGATAAATACGAGGTTACATATATTTGTGAGGAGGAAGATCAGAAATTAAATTTCTTTTGTTTAAGAAGACTCGTACGAAGCCATTGATGGAGAGAACAAAAAATAGAGAGGAAGGGTAGACGTAGGTCTTTGATCTGCTGTGATACCATGTGATCTCGAGCAAATTGTGAAAAGATAATCTCCCATTTTCTCATAACTTTACAATAATAGAATATGGGTAGCTATTATAACCCAATTTACAGAGAAGATACTAGCTGATTACAGCAGAATTAGTAACTAAATCAATTATTAAAACTAATACTCAACAATAATTACCAAAGAATTAGTGAATTTTTTACCACCAATTTATAGGGTAAAAAGCGAACTTTTACCAAATGAGTAAAAAAAAATGGTAAGTTCAAATGGATGGTGAGGAATTAAGACGAGTAGCCTAAAGTACATGGAGAGCTAAAGGACTTATTATCTTCCATTGGTCCCATTGAAGGCCACAAAGAAAATATCAGTCTCTTTTCTCTTTAGAGACACAAACCCAAAGTAGAAAGAATCTTTCACAAGAATTAGGAATTTAATGCAATTTTTCTTTCTTTAAAAAATCTCCAATTTTCTATCTCATTATCCACCCTTTCCACTCTGAACTTCACTACAATTTGATGAAATCTGTTTCCACCAATCAGATTGCACCAAATTCCATCAAAAAAGCCCCATCAGATAATTATGGATGTCTTCTTCTTCCTCTCTTCTTCCATGGCTGAAATTGAAGCTCAACCTCAAAAATACATTTCATTTTCAAAATTCCTTGATGACCCAATTCGCCACGTGTCCCTTCCATTCACCACTACCCACACAAAACAACTGTTTCTCTTCCTCTTCCTCTTCCTCTCCATTAAATTCCCAAACCCATCCCTCTGCAACTTCGAATGTAACAGAAAGAAAACGAAACAAAATTCCCTAGAGGGATTTCTCATTTTTGAAGCATAATTCAAAGATTAAACCTGTATTAACCCTCTTCATCTTGCCAGAGGTTTGATTTTTTGATCGAATTGTTTTATTGTTTTTTTTTTCAAGGTCACCAATGTCGTCCTTGGTGTCATCGCCATTTCTAGCGGCTTCAAAATCTGAGCTTCAGTTATTTTCATTCTCCCAGAAACATTTCTTTCTTCATTCCTTCATTCCCAAAAAATCCCATATCGCCATTTCTTCTAAAACCTCCATTAAGGTGAAATGTGCTGCAATTGGCAATGGCCTTTTCACTCAAACCAGTCCCGAAGTTCGTCGTGTAGTTCCTGATAACACCAACGGCCTTCCGACGGTCAAAATCGTCTATGTTGTTCTTGAAGCTCAGTACCAATCATCACTCACAGCCGCCGTACAAGCTCTCAACAGCAACACAATCCACGCCAATTTCGAAGTTGTGGGTTATTTAGTTGAAGAGCTACGTGATGAATCGACTTACAAAACTTTCTGTAAAGACTTGGAAGATGCTAATGTGTTCATTGGGTCTTTGATTTTCGTTGAGGAGCTTGCTTTGAAAGTGAAAGCTGCAGTTGAGAAGGAAAGGGATCGACTTGATGCCGTTTTGGTGTTCCCTTCAATGCCTGAAGTGATGAGATTAAACAAACTTGGGTCATTCAGTATGTCACAATTGGGACAATCTAAGAGTCCATTCTTTCAGTTGTTTAAGAAGAAGAAACAATCTGCTGGTTTTGCTGATAGTATGTTGAAGCTTGTGAGAACATTGCCTAAGGTATTGAAGTATTTGCCTAGTGATAAGGCTCAAGACGCTAGACTTTATATTTTGAGTTTGCAGTTTTGGCTTGGCGGGTCACCTGATAATCTTCAAAATTTCTTGAAAATGATATCTGGGTCATATGTTCCTGCTTTGAAAGGGGTTAAGATTGAGTATTCTGAGCCTGTTTTGTATTTGGACTCTGGGATTTGGCATCCTTTGGCTCCTTGTATGTATGATGATGTGAAGGAGTATTTGAATTGGTATGGAACAAGAAAAGATGCTAATGAGAAGTTGAAGGATCGTAATTCTCCTGTTATTGGGCTCATTTTGCAGAGGAGTCATATTGTAACTGGTGATGAGAGTCATTATGTGGCAGTGATTATGGAGTTGGAGGCTAGAGGGGCTAAAGTGATTCCCATTTTTGCTGGTGGCCTTGACTTTTCAGGACCGGTCGAGAAGTATCTTGTTGACCCAGTGACGAAGAAACCTTTTGTGCATTCGGTTGTGTCGCTTACTGGCTTTGCTCTTGTTGGAGGGCCTGCTAGACAGGACCATCCAAGGGCTGTTGAAGCACTCACTAAGCTTGACGTTCCTTACATTGTTGCTTTGCCTTTGGTGTTTCAAACTACTGAGGAATGGCTTAATAGTACCTTGGGTTTGCACCCTATTCAGGTGGCGCTTCAGGTGGCTCTACCCGAGCTTGATGGTGGCATGGAGCCTATCGTTTTCTCGGGTCGAGATCCTCGTACAGGTATGTAAAAGTTGTTGTATTCATGTCTCAACAGCCTATCGTTTCCTACACTATGCAAGTGATTCATAATTCAAGTAGATAGTGATTTCTGTTGTCCTCTTGATTTCGAAATGGTTGGTAGATCATTGATTTTGTTTGTTGGTTTATTCATGAAGAGTCAAATATTTGCAGCTTGTTAGTTGTTTAGGACTTGAGCAATATAAACATTCTCGATAATTTATTTTAGGGAAATCTCATGCACTTCACAAAAGGGTGGAACAGCTCTGCACCAGGGCAATCAAATGGGCTGAACTGAAGAGAAAATCTAAGGTATTCACTTCTATAACTCAGCGCAACAGCTTCCATTTTCCATAATCAGTAGTTAGTTAGCACATTTCTTGGACTCCTCATCTGTTAAATTTTGTAAATATTTTGGTTTATTTTGCCATATTGGTAAATTACACTTCTAACTTTTTTTAAAAAAAAAAAAAAACCAAAATTTCTTGCCTATTGACAATTTCTAATTGGGCAACTAGTGGGCCATAAAAACAGATGAAGCCCAAAATAGATTCAAGGACATCAAACTTTAATCCAACTTCTTGATATTGTTGTGCTCGTAACTATATTTCCCTTTAGTCTTTGGTTTCGACGATCTTTTACCATTATTCTATAGGAACTATTTCTTTTATTGGAGCCAATTTTTGTAGTTGGGTTACTTTTTAGGGACTTACTTTTTCGCATGCCTTTCTTTTAGTTTTTTCTCAATGAAAATAGTGGTATCGGAAGAAAGGAATATCCTCGTAACTATGTGTGATATTGATGTACTTGTAACTTTCTACTATTATGGACATATTATGCTACTGCTAGGTAACCGTTCAAAAATTTCTCCATCTCATGATAATTATTTGCATTTTTGCAGGCTGATAAGAAGTTGGCTATAACTGTCTTTAGTTTCCCTCCTGATAAGGGGAACGTTGGAACTGCTGCATATTTGAATGTCTTCTCATCCATCTTCTCTGTCTTAAAAGACCTCAAGAAGGATGGATATAACGTCGAAGGCCTTCCTGAAACTTCTGACGCTTTGATTGAAGATGTTATTCATGACAAAGAGGCACAATTCAACAGTCCGAATCTCAACATTGCTTATAAAATGAATGTTCGTGAATACCAACAATTAACACCTTACTCCACAGCATTGGAAGAGAATTGGGGAAAACCTCCTGGCAATTTGAACTCTGATGGAGAGAATCTGCTGGTATATGGAAAGCAATATGGAAACGTCTTCATCGGTGTTCAACCGACATTTGGATATGAGGGCGACCCGATGAGACTTCTCTTCTCTAAATCTGCTAGCCCCCATCATGGTTTTGCAGCATATTACTCTTATGTTGAGAATATCTTTAAGGCTGATGCAGTTCTTCACTTTGGAACTCATGGTTCGCTCGAATTTATGCCCGGAAAGCAAGTTGGAATGAGTGATGTTTGTTATCCTGATAGTTTGATTGGAAACATTCCGAATGTCTACTATTATGCAGCGAACAACCCGTCTGAAGCTACAGTTGCTAAACGTCGTAGCTATGCTAATACCATAAGCTATTTGACACCTCCAGCAGAGAATGCAGGGCTTTATAAGGGCCTTAAGCAGTTGAGTGAGCTTATTTCCTCGTACCAATCACTTAAAGATACGGGTCGTGGGGCACAAATTGTTAGCTCGATTGTCAGTACTGCTAGACAATGTAATCTCGATAAGGATGTTGAACTACCTGAGGAGGGAGAGGAAATCCCTGCAAAAGATCGCGACCTTGTTGTCGGAAGGGTATATTCAAAGATCATGGAGATTGAATCCCGCCTTTTGCCTTGTGGACTTCATGTCATTGGTGAACCACCGTCCGCCATGGAAGCCGTAGCAACGTTGGTTAACATTGCTGCACTCGACCGTCCTGAAGATGACATTTCATCTCTTCCTTCGATACTAGCGAACACAGTTGGTAGAAACATAGAAGATGTGTACCGAGGGAATGACAAAGGAATATTGAAGGATGTTGAGCTTCTTCGGCAAATTACCGAGGCATCACGTGGGGCCATTTCTGCCTTTGTGGAAAAATCAACTAACAGTAAGGGTCAAGTCGTCGATGTTGGTGATAAGCTCACTTCAATATTAGGATTCGGCATAAATGAACCATGGGTTCAGTACTTGTCAAACACCAAATTTTACAGGGCAGACAGGGAGAAGCTTAGGAAACTATTTGAGTTCTTAGCCGAGTGTTTGAAGCTTGTTGTTACTGATAACGAATTGGGGAGTTTGAAACAGGCTTTGGAGGGAAAATACGTCGAGCCAGGCCCTGGTGGTGACCCGATTAGAAATCCAAAGGTTTTACCAACAGGAAAGAACATCCATGCCCTTGATCCACAAGCAATTCCCACAACAGCAGCAATGCAAAGTGCAAAAATTGTGGTGGATAGGTTGATAGAGAGGCAAAAGGTTGAGAATGGAGGAAAATATCCTGAGACAATTGCTCTCGTATTGTGGGGAACTGATAACATTAAGACCTACGGTGAATCTTTGGCTCAAGTTCTGTGGATGATCGGCGTAATGCCCGTGGCTGATACATTTGGTCGCGTCAATCGTGTAGAATCTGTGAGTCTTGAAGAGCTCGGAAGGCCTAGGATCGATGTTGTTGTCAACTGTTCTGGTGTTTTTAGAGATTTGTTCATCAATCAGGTAGATGCTCCTACATTTCTGAATAATTTACAATATGCAGCCTTTCAGTTTCTTTTTTACGCGAGCTTAAAATTTGTTTTGCAGATGAACCTTTTGGATCGAGCAGTGAAGATGGTTGCAGAATTGGATGAGCCTGAGGAGCAAAACTTTGTCAGGAAACATGCAATGGAACAAGCCCAATCCCTAGGTATCGGTGTTCGAGAAGCTGCAACTCGAGTTTTTTCGAATGCGTCTGGATCTTACTCATCCAACATAAATCTTGCTGTTGAGAATTCTTCATGGAATGATGAGAAGCAACTCCAAGACATGTATTTGAGTAGGAAGTCCTTTGCTTTTGATTGTGATGCTCCTGGAGCTGGCATGATGGAGAAGAGAAAAGTTTTCGAGATGGCTCTGAGCACAGCTGATGCCACATTCCAAAACCTCGACTCGTCCGAGATCTCACTGACCGATGTCAGCCATTACTTTGATTCGGATCCAACTAATTTGGTTCAAGGTTTGAGAAAGGATGGGAAGAAGCCAAATGCCTACATTGCTGATACCACTACAGCAAATGCTCAAGTGAGAAATGTTCAACAAATGTTCTCACACGCATATACGACTCTCATCATACTCTAAAGCTCTATATAAACTGATCAATCTTTTTGAAAATACAGGTTCGCACGCTTGCTGAGACGGTGAGACTGGATGCAAGAACCAAGTTATTGAATCCCAAGTGGTATGAGGGAATGATGTCGAGCGGTTATGAGGGTGTCCGAGAAATCGAGAAGAGGCTAACCAACACGGTTGGATGGAGTGCAACTTCTGGGCAAGTCGACAACTGGGTTTACGAAGAAGCAAACACCACATTCATTCAAGATGAGGAGATGCTGAACAGGCTGATGAAAACCAATCCAAACTCTTTCAGGAAGTTGGTGCAAACATTTTTGGAGGCGAACGGGCGCGGATATTGGGAAACTTCAGAGGAAAATATCGAAAAACTGCGCCAATTGTACTCTGAGGTTGAAGACAAGATTGAAGGGATCGACCGATGAAGGTTATTGATCATGAACAGCTAAAATTTGTAAAACCAGAACAACAAGAATGTAAATTACTTTCCCAATTTATTTAACCATCATGTTCTCTTTTTAGGATGGATGGATGTAATTTTTGTAATGTGAAATTATTTGACTTTTTTTGTACTCTTTTTGAAAGTCTTAATTGCAAATCTCATTTGATGTATATATAATCTTTTGACTTTCTAGTTTATAAACATTTTTTTTGAAGTTACAAACACTTTTTCAAATGCAATTGAAGAGTTAGATTATGATAAAAATAGTGTTATGATAGTTTTATGATAAGAGGTGTTTGGGGAAGGGTTATTTAGGTAGTGTTATGATAGTTTTATGATATGTTTGGGGAAGTGTTATGTGGGTAAGGTTATGATAGTGTTATGACAAGATGTTTGGGGGAAGGATTATGTTGGTAATAATGTGATAGATTAATTTATTTTTTTATCAAATTCATATTTAAAGTCCAATAGTCAAATTGAATAATTTTTATTTACCAAATTGCCCGACGTTGCCTGAAGCAATTGACTTAATTTGTGTATTGGTAACGTCCATATTGAACTTATGTTGTCAATTAGCTGTTACGTTTGATTACATTCACATTTTCAATTATTTTTTGTGATGCAACACGTAAAAGTGGAAAAAGGAGTGCAAATATACATATAAGAAATAAATTACGTCCCATTAATACAAATATGAATAATTGGAACAAAAAACATGACGTGCAATGTCATTACAAACATAAAAGAAAAACACTTAACAACTAGAATCATAAAAAAAAACAATAACAATAATTCCTTGGAGTAAAAGAAACAATCAACTGGTGCCTCGTAGAATCACTATGCAATAGTCGTTGGCCTTCAACACTTGGATGAGATGACATGAATATTAGAAATTTGGATTATTGGGCCTTAGATTAGTTAATTTCAAGGATATTTATAATGGATAACAATTTTATGAATAATAATTAAGTTTATAGTAATATTTTAAAAAAAATAGAACAAAGTCTTTTAGTGATAAACTTCTAGTATTGATAAGCTTTGACATATTTGGTTAAATTTGTAATTTTTAAAAAATGTTGTTATATATGTTAATATTTTGAATCTAACTATTATATTTATAATAATTCCTACTTTCAATACATAAATATTATTTCTTATCATATAATTAAAAATATTTTTAAGAAGCGGTCAGCTAAATCTCAATCAATGTTGGTTAGTCTTCTACATTATTTTGAAAAACAGACCTTAATCAATCTCAAAAAATATCCACTTCCAAAGTTTGTTATATTTTATAAATATTTTAGTTTATTTTGCTATATTTGAAAAATATGCATTATTTATTTATTCTTTATTAATATTGAAATAAATTTTTAAATCACGGAAAAAGAAAAAAGAAAGCATATAAAATGAAGCATAGACGTGAAATAGAAAAAGGGAGAGGAGAGAGAGAGTGAAAAAATTCAAAAAAATTGAGGAAGGTCCCGCCACAAAGTCGTTATTCAGAAGAAGAAGCAATGGCGGAATTCCCTTCCCCTTTAGAACGCACCGTTGCTTCTGCTCTGCTCCTTCTCTCCATTTCACCATCTCCTCCATCTACGTATGATTTTCAATTCTATTCCCAATCTTCTTTCTCTTCTCTTCTCTTCTCTTCTCTTCTCTTCTATGATTGTTCTTTCAATCTCTGTTTCTTCTGTGTTTGTTGGCTGTGCAGACCCATTTCTGAAGATGAATGGCTGTTTGAGGAGAAAAATATTGAAGGAAAATGCTCCAGAGATATGTCGGCGTTTTGTGATTATTCCAACTCTTCCTCTTCCATACTCACTACATCAGACGCATCCTCCCATACTCCACCGCTGGAACGCTTACTGTTCTCTACTTCTCCTTGTCGCCACCAGCTAAAGCTTAATGTAATGCTTCACATTCTTACATCTCTTACTTAATTTCTGCTTCTTCTATGTTGCTTCTTTCTGCTTCTTCTATGTTGTTTGTTTTCACTAGCTGTTTTATGCTCTGTTTTTTTGTGTGCGGGTTTTCATATGTGTGCGATGGGTGCCTTAGTTTGAGTATATGAACACTTGATTTGGTATGAGCAATCTGTGCGATTACCAATTTTTTTATTATTATTTGCATTAATTTCTGGATGAGTTGAATTTAATCGTATTCTGTTGCTGAGACTGGGAAACGTACTGCTGGTACCCGAATTTAGTATGTGTTCGATAATGTTTGGTTTATTATTTCCTTTTTCTGCCGATGTATGGCTATCGGATCCTTCTTGTTGTTTCTTTTTCAATATGAAATTCAATCTGATCCAAATGTAGAAAACTCTATTTCCTTCTCATGATTACTTACCTATCTGTCACTGTTCTTCAATTGCTTGAATTTCAACTCCCAATAATTTGACCGATGAAGCTTTTAGTGGCTAATTTGGGAAATACTTCGTTGATTTTGAGTGCGTAACTCTTTAAAGTCTAATGAATTCCACACAGGTCGTGAGAAAGAGTCGTTCGAAGTTAGTAAGGATTTCCGAGAACCGGAATCTAAGTTTTACAGACGAAGTGACCTTGTCTTCAGGTTCGGCGTCCTCGGAGACGACTTCTTGTTTGTCAAGCAGTGCAAGCGTGGTCACAAGCGCGCCGATCCATCGCCTGGTTACGAGAGCAGAGAAGAAATTAGAAATGATTCGTGATGCTTGGAGGAAAAAGCAGATCGCATCGGCTCATATGCGGCGGCGTGCGGAAGCCATTCTGAGTTTCCTCTCCGATGGCTGTTCGTCAGAGGTGAAGATACGGAAAGTGATTGGTGACAGTCCTGACACAAGCAAAGCTCTCAGAATGTAATTACTAATTCAGTCTTCTCTCTCCCAAACTCATCACCACCTTCCCTCTAAACTCATGCTTTTATCCAATGCCTCCAATTCTCACACATTTACTCTTTCACGGTAGGATCATCTACGCCTTTGCATTACTCTCATCATCATAATTTTATACGATTAAGGTTTAAACATAGAAATTGGGAATGAATTTAATTTGTTCATATGTAGATCCATACTTCTTTTCAAGCTTAAGGGTTGATTAAGATTAGATCAGTCTTATGTTAATGCAAATGATTTGGGCTCTGTTTTTCCCTTCTTGTGCAGACTGTTGAAATTGGAAGAGATCAAAAGATCTGGAACAGGTGGGCGTCAGGATCCCTATATGTACAAGGTACAACACGCTCTCAAACGTAATTCACGGCTTTAAAGCAACCAAGTCCAACAAAACCCATTAGTTTGCATAGAAAATTGAAAATGTTTGTTTTTCTTTCCATTTTCCCTTTTTTGCAGATTGCTTGACAAACTCTGAGTTAATGATCCGTTCATTTATTGCTCGACAAACTCTTAACTCAGCCATCGAGAGTCTCAGGAAAATCCGTGTTTTGATTTTGCCTGCGTTGTAAACAAATTAAATATCGTAGGATAACACAAAAGGATGCTAGAATTGGTGATCCAAGCTTCATACGAATCGTACAGAGCTTTGAAGTATAGATCTTAGCTTGTTTCCCCATTTTGGAATCTCCCCGTTAATATTTCCTGTTAGGGGAAGAATCATTGATGAATTCAAATTTGTTAAAGATAGCTATAATAGCTATAATAATGTTGTAAAATAAGCCTGGGAATATGCCACTGATTGACGACCCGCTCCTTGTGATTATGGGTTATTCTTATTCTTATAGATTGGTTTCAAGATTTTATATTATGTTGTGGAACAAAACAAAACAACTATAACATTGTCCAAGATCTTATTATCACTTGTTAAGAGAAGAATTATTGATTGTGGTTCGGAACAATGAAAAAACTTCAAAAAGCAACTCTTGGATATATATGAGTATTATTTGGGAGGCCAATATCTAGGCTGGAACAACTATAACATTATCCAAGACAGGGCCACACAAATGGCCAAAGTCATGAAGCTTTGTGTGATAATAAGCACTGTAAAACGTAATCCTTGTGCTAACAGAAACTGCTTGAAACTTCAAACTTGCAGTTTTGGAGCTTCCAAGGCCTCTAGAAATGAAAGGAACTTTGATGGTTTGCTGAGCAGCAAAAGCTTGGACATCCATGGAGCCATGACAGCCATTTCTAGCATCGCCAATGGTGAAGGTCAGATTATAAAACTTATTAGGAAGAGTTGGGATTATTTGGGAAATAGCACTTTCTCTTCCAGCAACCAATTCAATGGCTGCATTCCCCGAAGGAACAAAGAAATGGGGCCTGTCAATGTATTTAACAGGCTTGAGAGATTCAATGATCCAGCCTGGGAGTGGAGAAGTGTGATCGGTTTGCAATGGAGGAAGGAGTATTCCATTGTTGAAGCTCTTAATCACATGAGGGCCAACTTCAAAGTTTCCATTCAATAAAAGGTTACCTGCCAAACACAGAAAAAGAATTTGATTAGTAGGAAAGGGATGTGGTAGAGTAGAAATCAAATGGGTCCAAAATAAAATGAAGATTTGAACACCGGGAGGAGGGATATGAAAATATGTTACCAGGAAGGCGACGCACAGGTGGCATCTGCTTGATGAAGATTTGATCCAAGAGAGGTCCACAAGTGGGGTCTTCTTGAACACCAGGGTTATGAAAAGTGAGCTTCACATTGTTCCTATTAGCCCTAAAAGTGAAGGCATAGGTATCGCCACCATTGCTGTATAGAGTTTGAATAGAAACATTAGCTGATTGACCAGCAGCTTCAATTCTCAACACTTCATCTTGAGCACAGGTCCTGGTGGTTCCAAAGGAGAGCGTATAAATGGAACGCCATCTTAACCTCACCGTCTGGGAGATGGAAGCGTCGTTCCCTAACCTAACAGCGTGGGCCCCGCGGGGGATTGGGAAGTAGAACCCACCTGGCTGTGGCCCACCTGACACGTATTCAACCAGCTCATTGATTTCCCATTTTGGGAGAGAGTATTTCCCTAATATCACTGTTTTTCTTAAGTTTGATTTTTGCGGTGGAGTTTCAAAGTCACCATTTGGGACAAGACCTGATCAAAATACAAATACAAAACAAAAACAATTTCTTTCACTACCAGAATCAAACCAAAACGCACATAAACTGTACCCACAAAAATATTGTCGCTATTTTCATCTTCAACAAGGTTTAAAATCTGAAATGTTAGACGAAGTTATAACTTCAATAACTGCACAAATGTCAAAAAGAGAAAACAATATAAACAGAATCTCTGTGTTTTTATGTTGAAGAATAAGAAATAAGAATAGAATAAATTTAATTGATAATAGAAATGGAGGAAGAAGAGAGTGATTTTGAGCTTTACCATCAAGATAGTGATAAGGAGGAGGAGCTGAAGAAGCAGAGAAAGCAAAGAGTGTGAAAATGAATGAAGAAATTAGAACAAAATTGCCCAAATTACTTTCCATTCTCCAAATATTGTGTTTGGGCATTCAGATTTGAAAGATGCTTTTCTCTCAACTCTCTCCATTATATATACACGTCTACGTTTAAATAAATGGTTGATTGATAATTTAACGTAGACGTCAAAAGAAAAAAAAAAGGGAAAATAAAAGAAAAGGAAAGGAAAATCCCCAAATTCCAATGCACCATTTTCTAAACTTCTTTGCCACTTAATCTGCCGTTTGATCTGTTTCTCTTTTCCATTCATACCCTCCAAGAAATTTCCTATATATATTTATATATTATTATATCAATTTTGATCTATTTCGACTAATTTCATAAAACAACTAATATATCAAATAAGTTGATAGAGTATTAAATTCTATGTAGATAATTTAATTTTTAAATACATTATAGCAGCTATGAAGTAGTATCCAACTTTTTATATTATCAAAGAATATAAATTTGATCATAATTTAGGTATTGTTTGATAATCATTATATTATTATTTTTTGAAAAACTAAGTCTATTCACACAATTACATAGATCTAGGGAGGACTCAAACTCCCCTCAACTTAATGCTCTTTATATCATATATATAAAAAGTAAAGTAAAACCAATTTTAAAAGTTAACTTAATGGTAATCATATTTTCTAGTCTCTTCTAAAACTAAGTTCAAGTTTCGTTCTTCATTTCTGTTGTCCCTGAAATTAAAAATTTAAACTGTCATGTTAGAGATTTGTGGAACCAAAAAGAGTGTAAGAAGCATAATGTGAAGGTTGTTAATATAATTGTTGGATACATCCAACTACCATAAAATTATCATCGACATTATATTTCAATCTCCTTTAATGATAAAATTTCTTGGAAAATCAAAACCCCATTCTTCACACTAATCCTCCATCAACATATATCTCTAAAGTTTGAGTATTGGTTTCTTCCCATATTAGTGCGCGGACCCCACATGACCTTTAATTATATCGCCATAAGAGAGACTTTTGAGACATTGCCTTCAATGAAATAATATATATATAGGTATATTTAATTCTAGTGCTCTCTCTTTAGATCTCTCTTTTAATTAAAATATATATTTGGTACCTACGAAAAGTTCCATCGGTCAAAAGTGCAATAAAGAAAGGTTTGTTGTCCTCTTTTCCACAATATAATCTTTACTTTAACTCTATTATGTTGTGCCGATTAAAAGAAGAGTAGTTGACCTATAATTAGGACCAAATTCTTCATAAAGTACACAAATAAAAACATATAAATTATTGTATGGAGGGAGGTATGAGACCCCCCGAAAGTTAAAGCATATGATATATGGCCAATGGACCAGATCGAGTAGGCACATAGCACAGTCATGGGTTACTTGGAGGTTAGCCAAGTTCAAGAGTCTAAGATGTTGAAGGATGCAGGTTGGTACACAATAAGCTAACAGATGGTTAATTGGACAATAAGCACGATGTGGGCAAGTGACCCACTTTGTGCACTTAGCCCGCAGGTAGCATATTAGACAATTAGTATGTTAAGAGTTAGTTATCGGTTTTCTTCAACCTCCAGCTTGCTAAAGTAGTTTCATTTATGTTACAACCATTATTAAACTCCCATGTACAGACTTGTATAAATTCCCTCACTTGTTCATAAATAAATTGAGTGAAAGCTTCTTCAAAACTCTGTTCAATATGGTATCAGAGCACACCCTTTCCTCCTAAACTTTACGGTGGCTGAATTCTGTTCATACTCTGCCACGGAAATCTTCCGCTGCAACGATGACGACTCCGACCATCAATGTGTCACACACCTCGCCGAAAAACCAAGAAAATCCCAATTCGAATCAGTCTGATACCTCTGCCCAAACCTCTTTCGATCAAAACCAAGGATATTTGAATCCTTATTTCCTTCATCACAACGATAATATGAACTTAGTACTTGTCACGGAGCAGTTGACTGAGGAGAATTACGTCTCTTGGAGCCGAGCGATGACCATTGGACTCTCTGTGAAGAATAAGATCGGTTTCGTTGATGGAACTATCACACGACCAATCGGAGATCTTCTTCCCGCTTGGATCAGAAATAACAACATTGTTATTTCTTGGATATTAAACTCAGTCTAAACCCATCTCAGCCAGTATTCTCTTCTCAGACTTTGCAATAACAATATGGGTAGACCTCAAGGAAAGATTCCAAAAGAAAAATGCACAAAGGATATTTCAATTGAAACTATCCCTGGCAACACTATCACAGAACCAAGATTTTATTGGTATGTATTTTACTAAGTTCAAGATTTTGATTGATGAATTAAATACATACAGACCAGCTTGCAACTGTGGAACTTGTACTTGTGATGGCCTAAAAGAAATGGCAGACTTCCTTTAGATGGAATATCTCATGGATTTGCTATGGGACCCAATGAGAATTTCTCTCAGGCACGAGCTCAACTCCTACTTATGGATCCTCTCCCATCTACAAGCTGAGCCTTTTCTCTTCTCCTTCAAGAAGAACAACAAAGGTCAATCGGATCCTTTGCCTCCTCAACACTTGCAATGGCATTTGCAGTGAGTTCAAGCTCTTCAAAAGGTAACCCCACAAACAAACAAAGAAAAGAAAGACCTATGTGTACCCATTGAAATCTTCCTAGACATACAGTAGACATGCTACAAAATTCATGGATATCCTCCTGGATGTAGAACAAGGCAGCAACAACAAATAAATAATAAAGCTGTCAATTCAGTAACAAACTCAGAATGATGAGACTGCACCTCAAGGGACCACGGAACTCAGTTCAATTCCAAAGATTAACAACACTGTAGAAGCCTTGATACAGTGTCAAATCTTCTTAATCAACTTGAGTCCCAAATAAACGCTTCCAGTCAACAAACTACCTCTCACATAGCAGGTACTTCTTATTCATCTCCCTTATGGATAATAGACTCTGGAGCATCTACTTATATCTCTTGTTGCAAGTTTCTTTTTGCATCAATCCAACCATGCTCTACATCAATTCGTTTGCCAAACAAACAAGTTTTCGAAGTTAAAAATGCTGGTACTATAAAATTATCAGAATCCATAGAGCTGCAGAATGTATTATACATACCAGAATTTTCATTCAATATTATATCAGTGAGTGCATGGACAAAGGACATGCCAATAAATATTAGCTTCTCTAATAACACTTGTGTGATTCAGGACAAGTTCACTTTGAAGAAGATTGGCAGTGCTAAACTTCTATACGGTCTCTATGTCTTCAGTTTTGGAAGAGACTCCACTGTGCATTTATTTGTCTGTACTGTAACTAATAATGATACTTCTTTGTGGCATCAAAGACTTGGTCATCCATCTTTTGATACATTGAAATCTCTGCAAAGTTTGTTGCATTTGAAATCCTTTTGTTCTCATCATTGTACTACTTGTCCATTAGCCAAACAAAGAAGACTCTCTTTTCCATCAAATAATCATATGTCTTCCAATGCTTTTGATCTTATTCACACTGATATTTGGGGCCCTTTATCTACTGCCACTCATGACGACTATACTTATTTTCTTACCATAGTAGATGATGCTACTCGTTTTACATGGGTCTTCATGCTTAAACAAAAGTTTGATGTCAAACTTGTCATACCTCAGTTTTTTAAGCTTATTGAAACCCAATATGGTAAAACAATCAAGCAAGTGCATTCTGATAATGCCCTGGAACTTATGTTCATTGATTTCTTTAAAGAAAAAGAAGTGTTGCATCAATTCTCTTGTGTTAGTTGCCCTCAACAGAACTCTGTGGTTGAAAGAAAGCATCAACACATACTCAATACAACCCGAGCACTATTCTTCCAATCAGGTATTCCATTAACCTTTTAGGGAGAATGCATACTAACTGCTGTATTTTTTATCAACAGAACTCCTTCAAAGTTGCTAAGTTGGAAGTCTCCATTCCAATTGCTTAACAACAACTTGCCCGACTCAAACCTCTAAAGGTATTCGGATGCCTATGCTATGCTTCCATACTTCCACACAATCAACCAAGAGCAATATCAGCTGTTCTCATAGGCTATCCACAAGGCATGAAGGCATACAAACTATACAACATTGACCAAAAGAAGTTTTTCATCTCAAGAGATGTAATTTTCCACAAGGAAATCTTCCCATTCAAAGGCTCCTCTATTTCACAGCCCATGGAAGACCCATTTCCAGGTTTTTCCCTACCTAAAGCCTTCCATGAGTCTACTGATTATCATCATCCTCCACCAATTACACCTACTGTTCCTTCCCCATCAGTTCTCAATTATGACAACACCTCAGAACCCATAGATCAGCCCATAAATGAACCATCCCCAAACCAACAACATTATCAAAATCCATCTCAGACTTCAAACCCCATAGTAAGAAGATCAACTCGTGTCACCAAACAACCCTCTTATCTACAAGCCTACCAATGCAGCCTTCTTACCTCACAAACTTCCCACCAAGACTCCACTAAATATCCTTTGAACCAATATCTATCATACCAAGCCCTCTCCCCTTCCTTCAAACATTTAATACTACAAATGTCCACCTTAAAAGAACCTACCTTTTACCATGAGGCTGTGATACATGATGATTGGAAAAAGGCCATGGAGGTCGAACTAAAGGCTATGGAAGCCAATCATACGTGGAGCATAGTTCCCTTACCAACTGGCAAGAATACTGTTGGCTGCAGATGGATATGCAAAATTAAACACAAGCTGATGGCACCATTGAACGTTATAAAGCCAAACTTGTTGCAAAAGGCTTTACACAACAAGAAGGCCTGGATTACTTTGAAACCTTTTCACCTGTAGCCAAGATGGTTACTGTCAAAACATTGTTAACTATTGATGTATCAAAGAACTGGCAACTGACTCAGCTAGATGTGAATAATGCCTTTCTCCATGGAGACTTGTTTGAGGAAGTGTACATGGACTTACCGCTTGGTTATAAACCAAATCTCACCATTTATGGGGAGAAAATGGTTTGCAAACTTCCAAGTCTATATATGGTCTAAAGCAAGCCTCTAGTCAATGGTTTGCTAAGTTCTCTCAGTTTCTTATCTCAATAGGCTTCTGACAATCAAAGGCAGATTATTCACTCTTCATAAAGGCCAAGGTAACAACTTTCTTGCTCTACTTGTCTATGTTGACGACATTATTATCACGGGAGCAAATGACGACCTCATTCGTAATCTACAAACTGAACTCAACCATAAATTCCTACTCAAAGACTTTCAACTTCATGTAGAGCGCCTAAGGGTGACCACATAGTGTAAAGTTCAAGGGCATACACACCACATTCATTGCCTAGACAAGCAACGCTACAATTCCAAGAATGGGCAATGCTAGGTAAACGCATGATGTCATGTCCCGCCCCAAAAGTCAATTCTCGCAACTAAGTGGAGGCGTGCTACCTAGACCTTTATCACGTACTTCTCTCGGGTAACGCACTAAACATCTAATAAACGAAACGACTTATCTCTTTTTCTTCAATCTTAGATACAAGGCTTAAACGCCAAGCTTTCTTAACCCAAGATAGTGAAATACCACAACTTAAATTCTCACTAACGTATCCTTGACATTGCATTCTCTTTTACTTTTCGTCCATTTTCGTGATAGACACAGAAAATACAGCGGAATAATTATAAAAACTTCTCTTTATTAGCTTAATACTTTTACAGGGTTTGAAAATTACAAGTACAATTCTTTAAACTCTCTTGACATTCTATTCAAAATCATACAGCATGAATAGAGCATCTCATCTCAGATCACACAGCAAGGTATCATATTGCACAAAGCATAGAGGTTATTTTAACTCACCACTATTAAGCTCCCATGTTTCCTCTAAATACATCATTCTAGTGTTTAGTAAATCTTATTCGGGGCAATTCACACACGATTAAAGGTTTTGGGAAAACACAAGGGAGATTATACATGACAAGGTTTCCCTAAAATGTCATTCTAGAACCTTTAAATCTTGGGAATAGTTTGTAAGAGAAACAACTCACAGTGTCAATCGGATGACTCCTAACACCTTCTTGAGGAATGCAAAGAAGTCACTTAAATCACTTTTCTAGTTCGTAAACACAAGCTCTCAACACCTCCTTTCACAGATCATGAAATCACACCTTGGCACTCTTATTCCTTTCACCTCAGTTCATGAACCCTCCCTTTGCCAAGACTACTAAGATTCACTCTCACTAGCATCCTGTGTTTAGACTACTATGATGTTCACTCCATCCACAACATCTGGGGATTTTCTAGATTCATTTTCTGTTATACTAGACTTTCACACAACGCCGTCACATATCATGTGCACATCACACAATAGAAGCTCACTTGACAAAAATAAGGCCAATGGTTTTCTTGCACACAAGCATCACTATCATGACATGAAAATCATCCATATTCTCTTTTTCATATAACACAACAATAGTGTCAATAAAACATAACGACAAGGATATACTCGACAAAATATGCATAACTACAGACTTAATAGGAATGCTCTCAAAACATAACTTTCATTCATGAAATCATTCGTTTTATTGACAAGGTTATTCATAAAGCATTTTTTTAATGAGATAACACCCACACAAAAACATTCAACATTGAAATCATTTATACGAAAATCACTCATGTAAACATCACATCCACCACATCAACAACATAATAATACGTTTGGGTACATATAAAACATGTTATGCATGATACAAACTTGGAAGGAACATTTTCAAAACATATCTTCCATTTATGAAATTATTCACGGAATATTCGTTTCAGCCATGAAGGTCATCACTATATTACTTAGTTTTTGTCCTTCTAGAACGTCTAATCTTCAGTTCCTCTTCTTGTATAGCGCCTTTCAGAGCGAGCTTTACTACCTATTGTGGGTCTGTGGCCTCGGAGTTATGGGTCCACCCGTAATGCTTTCTATACTTTCTATTCCCCCAACCTATTTTTTCCCCAATTTGACCATACTTGAAACAAATAATTTGGCACTTAGTCCCGACGTGTCTCTTTCCATGCTTAACACATTTTGACTTTTGATTGTCAGACCAATGCGATTCCTGGTTAAAGAAAAACGTTGCCTACTTACTTACTCCTTCATCACTTCTTTCTTCTTTTCCTTACTCACCATCGGGCTTGTTGTCCTTCCCTTCAAGCCCTTTCCTACTTTTTTCGTAAAACACCTCTCAGTTCGTATGGCTACCTTGGCCAACTTAGGAAAATCTGACTAATTTGTACTCGTCACCACTGGAGTCTGAATTGTCGTCCTTAAGCCATACCAAAACGCTTATACTTAACTTCTTCATCCATTACCATTGCATACCTTGCGAGTTTAGTCTCTTCTCTAATTTGCGATAGTCACATCGTCTTGTTCCAAACTTAGGAATTCTTTCCCTTTTTTGTCTTTAAACAAACAAGGATAAAGCTTCTTCTAATACACTTAGTAGAATCGTTCATGTCACACCCCACCTCGGGCATCTGCTTGCTCGACCTAAGATGTGGTGTGATGCCAGTCGAATCCATTCGCCTTTAGAACACTCTCGACTGACACATGACATGGAAATGTAAAACATTCAACAGCGAAAGTCTTTAAACTTGAAATACTTAAAACCATAGTGTGACCCATTTGAAATTCTTTTTATTGAAACCAAGGGAAATGTATATCGAACGTAAAAGTATAAACTCTTGAATAACAGTAATATTTTAAAGTAAAGCAATTCCTTGTATGAATGAAAACTAAGTTGGCCTGGCAGCAGTAAGTTCAACATGCAAAGATCCATAATTTGTACCTGAGAAGTGGAAAAACATTTTTGAAAGAGTAAGTCAAAAGACTTAGTGAGCAACAGTTTTATAAAACAGGTTTTCATAAGCATTTTAATGTAAAACCGAAGCTTAAATACATTTATCAGTAAACAATCATTTTATAACATAAATCTTGAACATTGAAATCTTTTGTATTTTTGAAGACAATCCTCCATAGCCACGGGCAGTATGTACCCCTTCGTCTGAAGACGGAACAGTCGATGGGAAGCTATCCCCCTCCTTTAAGACATAAATATATACCCTTCCTGATGGCCCATAGTTAAAAATAGGTTCGTTAACCGTACCATCAATATAGAGTTAACCACATGGATATTATAGGTCTCATGTTATATTCAGGCATGGCACAAAAATATTTGAAAACATGAAATATTTCCTTGAATCATGAAATCATAACATAGCTTGAAATATCATTTCAGTAAACATTTATCAATAACATGGCTTGTATGAGAACTTGAGATCATGTAAATCATTTTACTTGTAAATTTTAAAATCATGTTCAATAAATACTTTGGAAATCATGTTATTACTCACAAGCTATTACTCCCAGAGCTTGAAAACATGTTTCATAAATAATGATTTAAAACATGGTGTTACTCACAATACTTGTACATATTCTTGGTCAAAAAGTCCTCTTAATCCTCCTTGTCCTAAAAAATTCATATTTTATCCTTAATTAATCCTTTGAACATGAAAATATCCAAAACTTCCCTTAAATATTCCCAAAATAACCTCTATAACATAACACTTTTGTCTATCTCACCTAATTTCTTGTCCAGAATACATGACCCAACTTAGAAAAATCATTACTTAAAATCTATAACTGTTTTGCCAAAACTTCCTTCTACAAAGTTGCTCCAAAATGTCTTAACTTTCCTGCCTCAAAAGTTTAGAGCAAAACTTCAAAAGATAAGCTTTTTAATTTTTTGGGAGTGCACCTTGCTCAGATTTACCTAAGAATTGACCTTCTTGTCGTCTCTTAACCAAAACGCCAACTTTCATGCATCTAAAACTCCTAACAGTCTTCCTCAACAAACTAGACAAAATTTCTGAGCTTTCAAGACGAATTTGAGTAAAATTTTTGAAGTGAGTTGAGTGAAACTCCTTGTTGAAGTTAGCTAAAACGCCTAACCTTTATGATCCTTCTTTCTCTCCAACCTTAAACGCCCAAAACCCCTTTCTATCCTCTATATCCATTTCGCCAAGCCAAGCCAAAACACCTAGACACATCTTCAAGATGCCAAATAACCTCTCAACGCTTGATCGCTTACTTCAATGATCACACATCTGTCCTTTAGAGGTTCTCAAGCCTCTCTTTGTTTCCCAATGACACCCATTTGGAGGTTCTTTGGCCTTCCTTGCCTCCCATGCTAACCTCTAAACACCTAGGGACTTAAATTTGACACTTAGTCAAATTTCCAAATTTCCTCTTTTCCTTTAAACTCAAACTTAAATTTCCAATGTTTTTATCTTCTTTTTCCATAAATTTCATTTTCTCTTGCGCTTGACAAATCTTAGCAAATCCAAAGGTGAAAGAAATTTTGGGTTTCACAATTCACACTCGAAGCCGGGTGGCCAAGTTGCTACACCACCAGGGACTGCATTCCCACAACCAAAGCTTTAGCACTAGCTGGTTCCCAACTTTCACAATGCAACTCTAACTTGATCAGTTCAAGATCCTTGAGCTCCCAAATCCTTCTCTTGATTTTGCTCGCTACCATGCTACTTTAGAATTCAATTCTTTATGTCCCATGAAACTTATACTTTGAAGCCATCTTGGCATTTAACCACCGGGGGCAACTCTTCCCAAAACTACTGCTTCTTTCCAAGAACTTATGCATGCTCTCAGACCACCTGTCACGCTCCATCCTAAAAGTCGCTTCGTACAATCAAATGAAGGCGTGCCGCCTAGATGTTTATCACATACTTCTCACGAGGTAACGTGCTAAACATCTAGTAAGCAGAATAACTCATCTCTTTTTCTTTAATCTTTGATAAAAGGCTTAAACGCCAAGCTTTCTTAACCAAAGATAGCAGAATACAACAACTTAAATTCTCACTAACGTATCCTTGACACTGCATTTTCTTTTACGTACTTTTCGTCCATTCACTCGATAGACACAAAAAATACAGCGGAATAATTAGTAAAACTTCTCTTTATTAGCTTAATGCTTTTATAAGGTTTGGAAATTACATAATACAATTCTTTAAACTCTCTTGGCACTAGTACTTGGCCTCTGCTTTACTTACTGCCCCTTTTACTTACTTTGCTTTACTTATTGCCCCATCCAATCGTTGAGTATCCTGAGTCTCTCCTTCTCCATTTTATCCGGATATCTAACTTTTCAAGGAGAAAATCTTTATTTTCTTTTTTGACCTTTGGTCCCTTTTACAGTGACCTCCCATATCCAAGGGTCGCTTCATCATTACTTTACACATGTCTCCTTGCCGATTCGTTATGTCATTCAACTAATCTGAACTCAACACGTAGGGTAAAAAGCGAGCCATGATTGAACGTCCCCTTGAGATGTCAACCTTTTTTCCTTGGAAGGCCAAACTTTTTTAAATCAGTCGACCCTTTTTATTAGGAAGCCGCAAAAGGGTCGTCTAGTCCTGTCAACTGAACACCTAGGACTTTTCTAGGCACAAGTGCTTCTTCTCGCATTACTGATCAAACTTCTAACTCTCGACATCCAATATAGTCCTCTTCTTGCCACTTGTCCTTATCGCATCGCTTACATCTACGCGATTTAACTTAGACATGTACTTCTCTTTGCATTGCCATTTTTTTCCTTTTGGTGCGCTTCCTCGTGGGACACACTACACTCTTATCTGAATGATTTCTTCATAGTGATTTTCCCCAACTGGAATTCATTTCTTTGGGTTAGGTCATTACGCGTAGTCCTTCCTCAAAGCATATTCTACTGTCACAATTTCCTTCTTTTAATATCACTGTCGCAAGGTCTTTGTCGCGTTGGTGGTACACAATCAGGGCCTTAAGCATGGTGCGTCATAGACTCAAGCCAAGGTTGTGAGGCTTTGATCCGAAAAAGAAAGTCCTATTGAGGAGGACCCTTGTTAGAAGGTTGTTTTGAGTAAGTGTTGAGACATCCCAGAAGGAAGGATGTGAAAGAGAGTAGGCAACGCGAAGAGAAAAGCGTAATCCAAAGGTTCTATCACATGAAGGTGAGAAATGCGATAAGAAAAGCTTGCAAGGAAGGCGTTGCACTGAGTGAGGCATTGGCAGGATACTGCGAGAAGAAGTATCTGTGCCCAGAAGATTGAGACGAGGAAGTAAACATCTTGTCAAGTGACATTACAACTCGCTGTGGGAAAAGAAATGGAAATGGATTTCTAAAGAGATAAGGTGTGTGTCTCAAGGGAAAGTCAAATCGCTGCTGATGAATAGACTATGTGTGGAGTTCTGGTTGGTAGCATAATGTGGCGTATTAGTATATTAAGACGACATGTGTAAAGCACAAAAGTGACCCTTAGATGTGAAAGGCCTCTATAAATAGGGTCGAAAACCAAAAGAAAAAGAAAAGTTTTTCCTAAAAGATAAACTGTTAGATTTTTTTATGGAAGTGAGAGCAGAAAGTTCTTAGTGTTGAATGGATGGTTCCTCCAACCGTCAGACATGAAGAAAAAGTCAGAAGCTAAGAAGGGAGAAGTCAAGGCTAAGTATTTTGAGTGAGTAACAAAATGATTTACATGTTTTGTTGTGAATACTATACTGGTTTGTTTTACAGGCATTGTTTGAAAGTAATAAATGTGGTTTATTATCCTTCTATAAATGATCAAGTATGTTTTATGAGTCTTATTTCTGTGACTGATAAGATCCATTTCATAAACATTGTTTGGAAATAAGTGAAAGGCTAAATGTTTTCAATGAACATGAGTATTCTTTGAAAAATGGTAAAAACGTGATTTATAAATGGTGGTGAATGGTTATTTCGTTTCTAGTATGCTTTCTAAACCATTGATTCGTTCCTCATTCTAAAAGGTGATGTTCTATAAACATTATATGTTAAGTATTTTTTCCTCTGTGATGATGTTTACAAAATGCCTTATTAATCTGTGTTGATCTATGCTATGAGTAAGCACGATACTGTGCTTCCTTATTGTGTTTGTGTGGTTGTGCTTTGTGATGTGGCTTGATCTACTGCACGATACTGAATGGAATCCCAAGTAACTCGCGTGATACTGGTGAATGTGGATCCTAAGTCTAGGCGAGGGTAGAATTCGCAAGTTGGGGCAAGATGTGATGAGATTGTGCGGCTAGACACTGGTGGAAGTCCTAAGAAACTCATATGATTCTAGTGGAGTGTAACTCCCAGATCTTGGCTAGGGGAGAATCCCAAGTCTCAGAGCCAAACTTGTTGTGAAATGAATCCAGCGTATAATGTTGTAGCACTCGCTATGTAAAGCTTGAGAAAAATGATGATAAGACGCTGGTGGAGTGTAACTCTTAGGTCTAAGAATGAATGAATGTGGCGAGACGCTCTTCGATATCCCAGATTACTCATGTGATACTGACAAGAGCAAATCCCAAGTCTAAGCGAGGGAAAATTCGCAAGTTTAAAAGTGAGCTTGTTATGAAATAATCCCATCGTTTCGCGTTATAGCGCTTGTTGTATGGTTGTTGAATTGTTGTGATTATGAAATATGTGTTAACTGTTTGATGCAACAAACCTTATATGTTATGGCTTGATGTTTATTAATTTGTGGATTCTATGTAATTTTCCAAAAAGACTTTCTTAAAACTCATCACTCACTAAGTTTGTTTGACTTATGTTTTAAGTGTTTTCCCTCCCTAGATTATCAGGTGATGAGGCCATGCGAAAGATGGTTTTAAGACTGTGTAACCAAGTTAAGCAGAGAAGACATAGTATTTCTGTAATCTTACATGGTGTGCTAGCCATGGCATCTCATCATGTGTCTAAGGAGTCGATTAGAAAGCATATTGCTT